>KE505175.1:248977-282479 GCA_000441515.1 Elaeis oleifera | reverse complement strand
GTTCTTTTGGATCGGAAGCCCCATCCGATATGGGGGTGGTCGGTGGCTGTCGAGGATGTGGCGGCGCAACCCAAGAAATCCAGACTGACGGTCGGCAGTGACCACCGGCATCCGAAAATCAAAAAAAAAAGGGGTGAAAATAGTCCGAAACAGGGGACAATTTTTCTCAAAGAAATCCGATGATTGCCGGCCGGAGTCCCAACACCTATAGACTTTGAAAGATGACGAGAAAGATTAAAGAGAGTTCTTACCTTTTTTCGATGATCAACGGCCTTGATTCGGTGAACTCGATGAAAACTTCTCAAGGGAAGAAGAGGCGAACATGAGTCTTCCGACGACGGGAGGCGGCCGGAGCTGTGGGGGTTCCAAGGGGAGGGTTGGCCTCTCTTTAAAGAGGACCAAGGGGAGGAGTCCGACTCCTCCCCGGCTTCCGTCTCCGACTCCGTCGGAGGCCAAGCGACAGGACTCACACTGGGAGTCCGATTCCTCCACACAGCACGTGCTGTCCATTTTTTATTTTTTATTGCTTTGAGATCTGTGCTTGTGGGGTTAGGATCAAGTGGATTCGGTCTGATTGGGCTGGGTATTATAGTATATTCATAGTAGCTTCACATAATCATCTAATAGAGGGCATCGGATTAGGTAACAGCATTAATTTATATCAGAACCTCCAATTTGCAGATGACACACTCATCTTTTACAGTGCGCAAACAAGGTACATCACTTCACCGAATTTATCTTTTATTCATTTGAGTTATTATCGGGACTGAAAATCAACTTCGAGAAATCCACCGTCATGGGATTATGTATCACTCAAGCATATAGAGACCAATTAGCGACTATTCTAGGAAGTAAAATTGCAAACTACCCACTTATACTTAGGAATGCCTCTTCGTAGTGGAAATCTAAAAACTAGAGACTGGACACTATTAGTAGAGAAGATTGGGAAGAAACTAGCAGGATGGAAAGCCAAATTGCTCTCATTAGCAGGAAGAGCATTATTGCTGAATGCTGCCATTTCGCCGATGGTGGTGCACTGGATGTCAAACTTTATTTTGCCAATGAGAATCATCAACAAAATTGACAGAATGCGTGGAGCATTCTTATGGAGTGGAAAAGACAAGATCAGGTTACTGGACCTCCGTATGTCGACCAAAGGAAGTAGGGGGAATGGGCATCACCAATCTCAAAATTCTCAATTTGATACTATTTTGCAAGTGGTGGCAGAAACTGTTCTTTGGCTGCGAAAAATCGTGGAGCAAACTAATCAAATCAGGTTGCTATAATAACCAAACAATCACATTGAGGTCAGTAAATACTCAAAGGTTATCAAAATTTTGGAAAAATGCTCCAAAAGTTAAAGATCTATTTCGGGTGTTGGTGAAGTTTAAAGTGGAAAATAGAAAGCAAGTTCTATTCTGGAACGACTCTTGGCTGCTGAACAAGCCGATAAAGGAAAGATTTCCTGTATTGTTCACTTTAGCGCCATTTAAAGAGATAACAGTAGTAGAAGCTATCTATGCTCTCGCCACCAACGAGAATTAGGCAGTCACATCTCCACAGCGTGATCACCTGAATTAGCAAGTCCCGAAGAACAAATTGCAAGGGGTCAACATCTCTAATGAACCAGAAAGAATAGAATGGAAGTGGATTCCATCAAAAACATTCTCCACAAAATACTGTTACAAATTTTTGCTAGATGGAGGAGTGAGACCGATTTTAGCAAAAAAATCTGAAAATTAAAAATCCTGCAAAAGGTTAAGTATTTCCTCTACCTTAGTGTTCAAGACAAAATCCTCACAGAACAAATTTAGCCAAGAGAGGATGGCAAGGAAATACTAACTGCTCCTTGTCTGACTCAAGTCTGGAAACCACAGACCACCTACTTCTTCAATGCGAGTTTTCCAGAAAAGTCTGGATGCTCCTCTAAACAACTTCCATTTCAGTCACTTGCCACAAACCCAGGAGATTCTATGGAGTAACAGGGAAGCAGAGGATTCGCCGGCCAAACGACTCGATGCACTCCTAGCTATAGGGTTGTGGTGTTTGTGGAAAGAAAGGAATAAGAGATGCTTCAATTTTCATGCATACCTCCTGTATTTTGTTGCTTAGCAAATTACAGACCTGTTCAACTTTTGGTCAGAAAGTGGTAGGGAATATGACCCTATATACTCATAGCTCGGCAGTTTACAGAGCCAGCAAATCAGACCTGCTGGAAAATCATCAACACATCATAGTAGTTTAATCGAAATTGTGAGCTTTGGATGTGTTCTTTTCCGGACCGGGAGCCCAGCGACTTTGCTTGGGTTCTAAGCATTCTAGTTCCTAACTCACCCAAAACCAACAAGTCAAACAAAGTCTGCAAACCTGAAAACAGGGGAGCATGTAATAGCTCAATGTTGCAGGTCCCTGAAAAAGTACTTATCTCATGTTAGTGGGAGATGCCTATGGTGGAATGCAACCAATACATTTGAAGTTTTGAAGCAAAAGCTGAAACAAAGTAGCTGAAGTAATGTCTATTTGTCGAGTACTGCTCGCAGCGTTCAGACAAGGATAATGTTCGATGGATACTAAGAATGTTAGCATTCTTAGAGAAGGAAAATGACGTACTAGGAAAAGTGGGGAGAACATAATTCCAAGCACTGCACCTGATGAATGTGGGACGCAAGTTCAAGGGAACAGCTCTTGAGACAAACTCAAAAACCTTTTCTGCAACTGTTTTGTTGCTGATGAGTCTGTACTAATTTTTTAGTATTGTCGTACTCTCATATAACTGTATTTTCATATGATCTTATCCTATGTATTACTACTTCTTATACATAATACAATACATGCAAGGGGAAACTTACTTCCTCCTTGTCTTCATCAAAAAAAAAGATAGGTAACCCAACCTAATCTATTTAATCTATTTATTAAATGGATAACTTATTAATCTAATCTGATCCAATTTGTTTATAATTTATTTATTAAATGGATAACCTGTTAACTAAATCTAAGCTAATTCATTTAAATCTATTTAAAGCGGAAGCCCAACCCAACCTAATCCAACCCAATCGGTTTAATACATCAAATAGTACAAAAAAAACAGAAATCTGAATATAAGAAAATTATAATAATTTTTTCTGGATGGCACTTATATTCAAGAAGCATTTACATTCCATCTTTTTTGGAGGGTTGCAATTTATATTCAATCTTTATAAAAAATAAATATTAAAATATTTCAAGAATCTTATATAGCATTTACATTCAAGATTAGATATGAAAATAAATTCAGCATATTAGCCCAAACTGCTTACTAATTTATGTCACAATAAATAGAAATACAATGCAATAAATTCTATAATGATATGCAAATGTATCTGATAATATACAAAACTTGAGAAGCCAAAACATAATCCTCTGAGTATTTCTTGATCCTAAAACAAAGTGCTGGTTGAGAGTCTATATCCCACTAGCTTATTTTGTATAGATGGCTAAAATAAAATTGCATTCCATAAATGCCTGAAAATTAATTCCATCATGAAACAAGAACCTAAACTATAACCACCATAAAATTAACCATCATTATAGCTCCATACATCGATTAATAGCAAGAATAGTCAAACAAAAAGAGTCCCAAACTATGACAATATCAATATTCAAACAAAAAGCAAAAGGAGTTTCAAATAAAATACAACATAATAAGATAATATATCCAATAAACATGAGCAACACAATATAAAAATTATCCAAGACCATGATTTATCTCATTATGATTTATGGATTGGCATCAATATTGGCCGAGCATTGAGTTGATTGGGCTTCATTAATAGAACTTGAATTCATCACATCTTCTACAATCTTATCTAACTCGGATTCCAAAATATCTATATTGAAATATTGAATAGTTAATAATAAATTCATTCAAATATAGTAGCAATGTAACTAATGAAAGTATGAAATATTTGCCTTTCCTTCCAAACACCCAATCTCAAGTGCAAATCAAAGCCTCGATAATATTTGATTTAAGTGCACTATGAAACTTATCAAATACTCATCCATCAATACTAAAAATAGATTCAAAGGCAACTGTAAATATTGGAATACTTAAAATATCATGTGCCATAAGAGAGAGTTGGGGATATTGAAATTTATTGGCATTTCAAAAATCAAAAATAACCAAATTGGATTTTCTATCAACTCGAGGCTCGTCCAAATATCATTCCAATTGAGACTTTTGTGTAGTAGTCATAAAATCAAAGATTTTGAAAGTATTAAAATCTTACATTATTGAAAAATGAAATAAGTTATGTATCGAAACAATACCATATACAAGGACAATAAATTATTGTGATAAAAATTTATATTATCTTAAAAGTATTTGCTTTTCTACATAGATCAGAAGTCTCACAAGAAGTACCACTCTCCATATCTCTATGACTTAATGTGCTAATTGTTGGAACTTTAGAGGAAGAAACCATATATTGATTAAAAAGAGCAAACATATAAGCACAGATGCGCATGCTCTCGGTACAACCATTTCTATTTAACTTCTTATAATGATACTCTACAAACTGAAATTTATATTGAGGATCTAAAATAACTGCTATGGTCAATATTAAGGAATGATCTGACCAATACTTTTCAAATTTTTTATACATCATCATGTCATTTTTTGCATAAAAGCATCTACACTCTGTATTTCTTGTCTTAAAGTAGGCTCAATCAGAAAATATAAGAAAATATAAAGTTAATGTAGGATATTTAGCTTCAGAAAATACTAAAGTAGCATCGTAAAACATATTCAATAACTTACTAATCTTTTCAATTTTGCTCCACTCCTCTGCAAATTGACAATGCTTGTAATTAAAGTCACTTTATTTTAAATAAAGAAAAGTATGATGATAAAGAAGAGAACTTTCTAGTATCAGAAAAGTCAAATTCCATCTTGTAGGAATATCTTACTTTAAGCCTTGTTTACTTTCTAAAGAAACTTGTCTAACATATTTCAAAATTTTATTTTGAAATTATGAACCTCTGATGTATTTAATACTTTCACGAACCTTAAAGATAGCTTCACCTATCTCCTTTAGTCTCTCTTATATACTTAAGTTGAGAATATAAGCATAATATCGAACATGAAAGAACTCACCATTTAAGTAAGTGCATTCTTCAAATTAAGTTAAATATTTAGCATGTCAATAAAAACATCATTCACGGATGCATTACCCAAAATCATGAAATACAAATATTTTCAATCCCCAATCAATCAACAAACCATAAATTATTTCACATGAAGAGATGCCATCATGTGGAGGAGGCAAGAAGGTAAAAGTTAAGAACTTCTTTTGCAACATCCAATCTTATCAATAAAATGGGTGATTAAACGTAAGTACCCATTAGTAGTAATAGATGTCTACAAATCTGAAGTCAAGCTTATCCTAAAAGGAATTAAGTGTAGCCAAGATAGTAATTTTCTTTTTTATAATTTAGCATATCTATCTTTACAGTATTCCTTGATACTAACTTGACATCCTCATAAATATAGGCAAATAAAGATCTAATGCCTTCATACTAACAAATTGAAATGGTAGATCATGCTCAATAATTGCATATGTTACCAATTCATGAAATTTCACGAGATCAAATTTATCAGAATGCATAGACATAGACTCTAGAAATTGTGATAGGATCATCCATCCTATATCACGATTCTTCCTACCACTCTCTATATGCTATTTTAAATTTTCGGTTCCAACCTTACAACCAAATGCATATTCCATACCACATTTTATGCACTTGCATCTTTGGGTTGTTTCATTTGTATGGAAAAATTAATAAATGGGAGAAGTTAACTTTCTTTTATGTTTACCATTTATGGAACCACCTACTACAACTGTATTAGAACCAACAGGCATTGATTCATTTATCCTATCATCATCATTCCCAAATCTACATCCATAGTGAACTCTTTATCCATCTATATCATGTAATTTAATTATATTAGAATGCTAATCTAGAAAAAATGATTGACTTTCAAAAGAAAATAATATAATTCACTCTTGTACTAGAATTACATGTTAGATCTATAAAGAAAATTAATCATGCTACAGAAATTATAAAAAAATTAAGAAATCAGCATACATAATTACTAAATAATTAGAACAACAAAGAAGGGAAGCGAAAGAGAAGGCTCAGATTTATTATTTAATCTATAGCTAAATCAACATGCCTGCAACCAGTTCACTACAGGAAAAGAGGGAATTGCCAACTTTTATTTGGCGATGCTAGGTATAAGCATCGAAATTTTAAACCTTCCACAGTTGGTAGGTGGGAGTTTACAATGACTCTTACAAGTTTCATCGAGATCCATGAACCCCAGCATCGTTCTGAGCCAATAAAACCCAGTCCACCCTATCCTAAATCTTGTCATCTTCCTCGATCCTCCTCCTCCCGCCTCTGCTACCGAGCTTCCTCTAGTGCCCTAGGTCCTTCTAGTGCCGTAAGTAAATATCTTTCTAGTGCCCCTAAATCTCTACTATCACCCCATACCTCCCCATTTGGTCTTCTTCATCTTCATCGGCTTCTCTTCCTTCTTTGGCTTCTTCTTCTTCTCCCAAGCATGGTAGAGCTCCTTCATCGATCGGGCGTGGTTTTTTTTCTTAGTTCATCTTATTTGTATATTTCTATTTTTTCATGCTATTTTTTAATTTATGATTTTATGGTTTATGAAGAATCACTGAAGGAAAAGCTCCGTTAGTGGAGATTGCAAGGTTTTGAAAATCGGATAGTCTTTTCCGTTGTATATACTCAAGGTGAGAGCTCCAATGATCATCAGTGATGATCTAGGACTTCTCTCTACTTATAATGCCATGGGATGTTAGTTTTTGAGAGTCATCCCTTGCTACTGATCTTGCGAACACTTGAGACCCCTCCCCTACCATCAAGCCTAAGAGCCCTTCCTCATTGTCGGGTTGGAGAGCCATCCATTGCTGGTTTCTTGTCCTTTGCTGCCAAGCTCAAGATCATCCCCTTGTCCATTGCCATAGAGCACCTTCGATCATCCCTTTAGACAGCCATTGCCATTGAATCTGAGAGTTATTTTGATGTTCGATTAAATTTTATTCATAGATCTAAGAGCTTATGATGGGGATATTTTTGATCTGGTAAGGATCTATAATTACTAATATGAAAATACCCTTTGATCAATTTTTTTGGTTCTTAATTTGATGTGTAAATTTTTCTTCATTGTTCTATAGCCCTTGACCTTGGCAAGCTATAAATTTTCATTTTTTTTCATAATCTTGAACTGATTCTAGAGAAATTCTCATTGATCAGTGTTCTCATTCTCTAATTTGATCTACAAATTATGGAAAAATTTTCTAATTTTGAAGTGAGCTGTGCTGCAATCCTCTTCTAATCTGAGTTCTCTTCTAACCTCAGTCAATGAAGGCAATTCTTTTTTGTTTTTTTCTCTCAAAGTTTATCTACGAGCACTCTAGAAGTGGGTGCAAGAGTGAGTTTCTAGGGAGGTTTCAAAGTGGATATTGTACTATAGATGGTATTGTACTATTGGCAGAAGTTTGAACTACAGGTGGTAAAACGTTCCTATCCTATTGTGTATGAGTCCAATCAACATTTTAGGATTAATAATGCCCGTCCTGTATGCCTAAGTATGAAGACTTGGGAATGCAAATGTTAAATTGTCATATAGAATTAAAGCACTGGGTATGAGGTATAAAATCTTGCATATGTGGAAAAGTAGTGAAATCCTAGGATCATTCGTCAAGAGATTTCCCCTATTATGACTGAATATGCTTTTACCATAGGTCATGTTTGTGACAAAATGGTTTGGCTAAAAATAATCTGTCAGGATATTACTGCATATCCTGAGATGAAAACAGAGCAAGAGATTTTTTCAATGGGTCATGAGCAACCACTTCACCTCAGTTTACAAGTGCATCTAAAAAGAGTAGACTATGTAGTAGTAATGAGTGGAATGGAGAAGATTTAACCAGTATCTAGTATTGACCACAATTTTGGAGTTTCTTCATTTTCAGCTAATCTTTGCCATTTTGGACGAGATAGAACTGTTGTAGCAAGATGCCAAATAAAAGAGAAATCAAAGAAAATAAAGATTAATGCAAACCAAGATTTACGTGAAAAACCCTTTGAACCAAAGGAAAAATCACAGATAGAGATAGATAGAAATTTTCACTATCTTCAATATTGGAAAGGCCTCTATTAATTCTATGGCCAGTGCGCTAATCTAAATACAAGACACCTCTATAAATCTCCATCTTGACTTACATTTAGCCAATTTACATAAAATGTCAAACATCTCACCAACTCCACCTCAGCCCCCAAGGGCTCCATCTCAACAGTTGCGAACTCCAACCAAGTCCAAGCAATACCTAAACTTACTTATGGTTATGGGCATTGTCAATATGTCTGCAAGATTGTCATCTGTGCTCACTTTCTTCATCAAAACTGTTTCCTAACTTACAACTTCTCCAATGAAGTGAAACCTAATACCAATATATTTAGTCCTCTCATGATACATCTAATTCTTAGTTAAATATATAGCACGCTGATTGTTAGAATATACAATAGATTGTCCAAACTGAATACCCAGATCACCAATGAGGCCTTTCAACTATATTCCCTCCTTCACAGCCTCTATCAATGCCATGTACTCAGTCTTTGTTGTAGATAAGGCAATGGTGAATTACAAAATTATTTTTCAACTAACTGTACAACCAGAGAGAGTGAAGATATAACTTGTCAAGACTTCTTTCGATCTTTAAAAGCTGCATAGTCATAATCTATAAAACCAATGACACTACTATATATATCAGTATCACTACAGTAAACCAATCCAACATTCACAGTACCTCTGAGATAACAAAAAATTTACTTCACAGCTTGCCAATATTCTTTTTAGGATTTTTCATAAACCTGCTAACAATACTACCAGCATGTATTAAAGTGTGAGGCAAGTGGAGTACAAACTGGCTTGGAATCAAACAAATTAAAATACTACTGTATCTTTCTAAGTATTTTCTCTATGATAAATATAACTTGTCTGCAGGTCTATCTCTGCTTCTCTTCATACCCAAATCTTCTTCGCTACACCCACATCTTTCATCTCAAATTCACTATCAAGTTGAGATTTTAGAATATTAATATCTTTTATATCATGAGCAGCAATCAATATGTCATCAACATATAACAAGAGATAAATAAAGCTGCCATCTTAGAGTTTCTTATGATAAATACAACAATCAAAATATTTTAGTAAACTGTTACTAATTATGAAAGTGTCAAACCTCTTATACGATTATTTGGGTGATTGCTTAAGGCCATATAAAGACCTTTTCAACAAGCATACATGGTCTTTCTTTTCGGAAACAATAAATCACTCTGGTTGTTGTATATAAATTTGCTCATCAAGCTCTCCATGCAAAATACTATTTTGACATTTAGCTGTTCAAGCTCTAAGTCATACATAGCAACCATGGCAAATAAGACTCTAATTGAACTATGTTTCACAACTGGTGAGAAAACTTTATTAAAGTTCACACCTTCTCTTTGAATAAAGCCTTTTCCACCAAACGTATTTAAACGTTGCACTCTCAACTCCAGGGATTCATTCTTTCTTCCTGAAAATCTATTTATACCCAATAATTTTTTGACCATCAGGAGGTTTCACCAACACCCATGTTTATTTTTTGAAGAGACTCCATTTTTCTGACACGGCAACACTCCACATACATATTCATTACAAATAATAGCCTTACAATAGTAGCTTGGCTCCTGCCTATCAATTTCTCTACCACATTCAAAACATATGCAACAAAATTAGTATATCCAAATCTCTATGGTGCTTTATCTCTCTTCTTTGCCTATTTTTGGCAAGATTGTAGTCCCTAAACTCTATGGTTGCTGCTTCTCTAAAGCTTCAATCTGAACATCCTATGCTCCAGGCTAAATCTCAGGAGCTTGAATTTCATGCTTCACCTGCCTTTCATTGCTACAATCTAAATCTCCATCAGTGCACTCCTACTCTTTAAACATAGCTGATTCATCGAAAGCAACATCACTACTAATAAGAAATTTGGAGGACTTACCATCAGGACACCATATTCTGTATCCTTTTGCTCCATCTGCATAGCCAAGAAAATACATTTTCTTGCCCTTGGCTCAAGTTTGCCATGCCTCACATGAGTGTATGCTCGATACCCAAAAACCTTCAAATCAGCATAGTTTGTAGAAGAACCTAACCACTTTTCTTCAGGAGTCATGCACTCAATTGATGTTGATGGAGACTTGTTTATCAAAAATACTGCAATATTACAAGCTTAGCCTAGAATTCTTCCCTAGACCTGCATTAGATAGCATATATCGAGCTCTCTCCAAGAGCATTCTATTCATCCACTCTGCTTTACCATTCTACTATGATGTTCTCACAATAGTGTGGTGTCTCACAATTCGATGTTCACTGCAGAACTAGTTGAATTCATCACTATAGAATTTTAGTCTATTATCTATTTTCAAGTGCTTAATTGAGTTTCTTGTCTACTTTTCAATCATTATTTTCCAGTACTTAAATTTCTCGAACATGTCACTTTTTTGTTTCAAAAAATATACTCAAATCTTTCTTGAATAATCATTAACAAAGGTTAGCATATACTTGAGACCACTTTTAGATAGCACCTAAGAAGGACGGCACAGATCTGAGTGAATATAGTCAACTATTCCTTTGGTTCTATAAACACCTGTACTGAACTTGATCTTGTACTATTTTCGAATACACAATGCTCATAGAAGTCCAGTTTTTCTATTTTCTGGCCACATAATAGTCTTCGTTTGCTTAGTTCTGCCAATCCTCTCTCACTTATGTGTCCCAAATGCATGTTCCACAGCATATAGTGAGAGACTCTTGCTCTATAGATCCAATTACAGTAGACCCTATAATAATATTGTCCCAGAGAAAATATAGTCCATTTTACTTAATTCCCTTCATCACAACAATAACACCTTTAGAAACCTTGATGACTCCACCTCAACCTCTAAACTCACAATCAATAGAATCTAGCACACCCAAGGAGATCAGATTTTTCTTCAGTTCTGGTATATGTCTAATGTTTATCAATGTTCTCATAATACCATCAAACATCTTGATTCGAATTGTCCCTATTTCAATCACCTTACAAGCTTTATTATTTTTCATTAAAACTTTGCCACCATCTACTGACTGGTAGGTAGCAAAAGATTCTTTATCTGGATACATATGATAAGAATAGTTCAAATCAAGAATCCACTCAAAACTAGAGCATACAGCAGCTATTGTAAGAATATGAGTGCTTACATACCCATCAAAATTCTTCTCGGCCACTATTTTTAGAACATCACCACCAATAGACTCATCAAAACTCTCCTCGACAATATTACTAGAAGATTTAGTTTTTTTTCTTGTGATTTGGATAGTTTCTCTTGATATGGCCATTTCTTTATAGTACCAGCAACTTACTGCTCTCCCCTTAGATTTACTTTGAGACTTTTTTTGTTATGTGACCCTTTATTCTTGCTTCTACCTCTAACCATCAAGCCAACTCCACCATTGGCCTGATTGTCTACCACCTTTTCTTCAACTCCTTAGGGTTCAAGGATGATTTAACATCTTTCAAGGTGATACTTGTTCTACCATATAGCATAGTGTCAACAAAATTTTCATATGATTCAAGCAAAGAACATAGTAGTAAAAGGGCCTAATCTTCATCTTCAATTATTACATCAACATTATGAAGATCTATAATAATCTGATTAAATAGATCTATATGATCACTCAGAGTACCTGGTCTCATCTCGAACTGATATAGATGTTGCTTCAAATACAGACAATTTGTTAGGAATTTCTTCATGTACAGCACCTCCAATTTCTTTCAAATCCTAGGAGTAGTGGTCTGATCGCATTCCTCGTGAAGCACCTTGTTGAATAGACTCAACTGGATCACACTATGTATGAGTCCTTGCCATAATCCCTTTCTTCTTTGTCACCGTCAAGGTTGCAAGCAGACTGTCCTCTCCCTCCAGCGCTCTTTCCAGACCATGCTGCACAAGCAGTGCATGCATCTTGATCCGCTACAATCCAAAGTCTTTACTCCATCAAAATTTCTACTTCGAACTTCACCATAGACATCTTCGATCAATGATCTGCAACTGAGCTCTAATACCAGTTTATTGTAGCAAGATGCCAAATAAAGAGATCAAAGAAACAAAGATCAATGCAAACTTAGGATTTCCGTGAAAACTCTCTGAATCAAGGAAAAAAATCATGGGTAGAGATAGATGGAGATTTTTCACTATCTTCAATATTAGACATTATAGAGTACTACGCAAAAAAATCCTAGAAAAACACAATATCAACAAAACTGGGTTCGATCCACCCAACAAGATGGAAAGGCCCCTATTAACTCATGGCCAATGCTAATCTAAATGCAAGACACCTCGATAAGAACAACTTTATTGTGGAAGCAATTCAAACTGTCCATAGTTTAGGTATTTCATCAGTTGTTTTGAAGCATGTTTCTGAGCTTAAAATCATATTCTAATATATCTAAAAGTACTTTAATGTTGGGATTCTAGACATTTAAGAAACACATATATTTATAGAGAACTTGCTATCAGTGTTATAACTTTATAGAGACTAAGAAAGATACTGTAGACCTTAGAATTTGTAAAAAAATCACTTTGATAGGGAAGGAATATATTTGTAAAAGTGGGATTCTTTTCCTATTATTTATTAAGATTCTCATCAAAGAAGGATCATCTTTATTTTTCTGTTTTCTTGGTATTTTGCATTTTATTTTGAAACCATGTTGATAAGTTAACTGGCAATGACCACCAAATTATGTGACACATCCAAAGTTTCAGACAATTCTATGTATTCTAATTTCTAAAATAATGTTATATATGTTTTCTCTCGACTTAATTCACCTTTTTAATGAAACTGTTGATACTAGAATTGAAAATGCTGTAGTTAAATGTCTGAGATGAAACCTCATGCCTTGTCTGGCATCTTGTGTTCGCAACTAGTTGAGATCTAAATCTGTTATATATATATTTTTCAATCTTGTTGTTTTCAAGAAACATTCCATATGCTCGAACTTGCTTCCCGGCATATTCTACCTTGCATCCTGTCATTGATTAGGAGGGACACGTCATATGCTTCTTCACATTGCAACTATTGGTCATAAATTAAACTGGTTTCATTCCATTTATATTAGAAGGGAAAAAGATTAAAATGTTTAATTAAGTCTATATACCCCACTTCTCTCATTTATAGAGTTATCATCCCCTAACTACCAAGATGTTATAGATTGTTTCTAGATAGTGAAAGTTCCAGGAGAGTTTAGCTTGAACCAGTTATTGTCTAGATAGTGAAAGCTTTTATCCTTGTGCCCAAAGCTCACAGTGAATAAAGAGAACAAAGAAGTGGTATCATGTATAATCAGTTGTTCGATCTTTTTCCTTCCCACTATATCTGTTCATCCTGAGCTTTTGTTATATGTTTGACCTGCTTCTGCTATTTTGTTATATGATATTCATAGGTCAGCTGCCTATTGGATTTGATAGTTCATAGTTTGCACAGCCACAAAGAAGTGTTTCTTCATGAGTTTGTAAGGTTGGTATGGGTAATTATGCTAGATATTTAGTGGACTTTCAAAAATCTGGCATGACAGTCATGTGGAATATATGGTTTCATTAATCTGATTTTGTACTTGCATTGCCCCAATATTCTTCATATACTTCTATGCATCCTTTGCATCAAGTAGTAATAGGCCGGTCCATGGGTATTTCCAATACTTTGTTCAGTATATGGATTTCAAGAAGCTAGAATACCCTGGAAGATTGAACTAGTTCTTTATATATTTCTTACATTTTGAAAGCATTGTTGTACTTGTCTATTTCATTTCTAAAATATGCTTCAAAGATGAAATTTGAATACTTACTGGTGATAGATGAAAATAGTCAAATAAATGATTGTTTCTATGTTTCCTCTTCTAGTTATGCATCTTAATCAAAGGGTTTAGAATAATATATTCTTGTTGACAGTTTTCCTATCTATCTCCTTTTTCTTATTTTAGAAGAAATTATATCAAGTGATCGTGTTGGGCAATTTTTGTGGATCATAAATTTCTGGAATCTTAATGGCATGGGGTTGATTGCCACCAGCTGTTAGTTAACCAATTGTCAAACTTCTCGTCTGAATGTCAGCTATCATTATATTGATGCTCAAGCCTATGCATGAAAGAAAAGTATATCATCTCATGCAACATATCTCATGTTACTATAAAATCCTGTTTGCATATTGTATGTTTGAAAGATTTTAAATACAAATTAATAACAAATCAAATTTTGTATTATGATACGACAAAAATACCATAAGACGTGCTAAAAACAGAATAATAACTATAGTGGATTTTGATATTTGATAATAACTATAAATCTTCAGCCCTAAATCCAAATATTTTGATGTCATGTTTCATTTTATTATAATCTAAAAGCATCCATAGGGTGGGAGTGTGTGTAAGTAATGTTGAAATTAAGATTGAATTTTTAAATTTCATTGTTGATAATATAAATTTGTTCATTAGTTATATTGCTAACACTTATTTGAAATCTATTTGGGAACATAAATTTTAAATAATAAGAGATGGAAATGGCTGAAGAACAAGCTAAGGTATGAATCAGTATATATTTACATAGTTAAGATATATAGAACAAGATTAGTTATCAAAGATAGTGTGACGCAATGCATCATTATTTCACCAAGTTTCCTGAAACTGAGAGGGGCAATGCAACAAATTACTCGGTTAATGTTTCCTAAAAGATTTGGGATCTTGCTTTCTATTGGTCATTTGACAATATCCTGTGAGTTAATAACCAAAAAGAGGAGGCAACAAGATTAATTTCATAGAGGTAACTTGCATCACATTACATCACTTTTAGGGAATGGCTCAGGACTGATGGTAGGTGTTCAGAGGTAGACAGGTCTTTCAGAAGCAAAAGGTTCCATCCATCTTGGTAAAAGAAGGAAATATGCCATTTATACTTTATAGAATTATAATTACAGAATTACAGTTATAGAAGTGATCTTGTTTGTTTGTATAATTGAAACTTACTACTATAATTATATCTTTTTTTTATTTTCATGACTACTAGCAAGATTGTTTCTATATTGATTTAGTTCAAGCATACTATCAATTCAGATTTATACTTTCAACTTTGCTATTCATTTGAGTGCAAAATGATATGTATTTTTTTAGTTTTCAATTCAATTACAATTTCAATCAATTTTTTGCTTACAATAAATAAAAGTTGGATAAATAAACCAAAATCTAGTAAAGATTATTTAGATAGAGTTCAGAATTTTGTTAAATTTGCTGTTAAGAAATCTAATATGAATGAGAAGATTCTATATCCATGCTGAAAATATGTAAATTATTCTTCTCTTGATTCACAAACTATTGAAGAACATTTGGTATAGAATGATTTTTTAAGGGTTATACCAAGTGGGTATTTCATGGAGAGTCCATGTTATCATCTTCATGTACCCATCCCTCCTATGTAAAACATATATCTGCTACAGGATCGATAACTTACAAAGAAATCCTGTAAGAGAAGATGATACGAGGGATCTGCTTAGAGATGTTCTTGGATCGATATTAGAAATTTAGGAGAATCCAGTGGAGGATAAGAAATAGTTAGGAAGCCTAAGGGATTTATGCCTACTGATACTATGCATGTTGAGGAGCCTATATGTTTATTTAATGATGAGATATTTTGATATCGCTATTTGTTGGAAGATCATGATCAAGAATTATATCTGAGTTGTAAGAATATTTCAAAAAAAAATTTTCTTGTGTATTTATTTCATTTAAAATATTTGAATGGATGGTTTGATAAGAATTTTACTCTGATGCTCTAATTATTAAATGATGTATTTTCAGAGGTACTACTTTGCCATCTTCCTCTTATAAAGCCAAGAAATTAGTAAAGAAATTGAATCTTAGATACCAGAAGATTCATAGTTATCCAAATGATCATATATTATATTGAGACAATAATGCTAATCAAGAGTTATGCCATATGTGTGGATCTTTATGGTGGATAATACATAAAGAAAATGAGGGTGATCTATTAAATGATGTGAATGCAATACGGAGTAAAAAGAAGGGGCCAAAGTATTGCGTTACTTTCCTCTTATACCTCGATTGAAAAGAATCTATGCATCATCAAAAATAACTTCTTCAATAAGATAGCACGATGAAAGGTGTACGAAGGATGGAATGTTGAGACACCTAGTAGATAGTTTAACCTAGAAAGTATTTGATGATAGACATCTTGATTTTACATCTGATGTTTGCAGTATTAGGTTGCTTTAGCTACTGCTAGTTTCAATCCATTTTAGACTCTAAGTTCTATCTACAACACTTGACCAGTTGTTTTGATTCCTTATAATTTGCCACCATGGATGTACATGAAACAATCTTCACTAATTTGTCAATGGTTATCCTAGGCGATAAAAGTCCAGAGAATGATATTGATATTTTTCTATAATCTTTAATAGAGAAACTGAAATAACTATGAGAGGGTATCGATGTACTGGATGCTTCCATCGAACAAACATTTAAATTGCGGGCAACTCTTATATGAACTATCAATAATTTTCCTACATATACTAATTTATCTGGTTGGAGTACTAAGGGGCATGTTGCATGCCGTCATGTGGGGATTCAATCCATTTATATTGGTTAAGATATGGAGGAAAGTTTTGCTATATGGGACATAGATGGTTGGAAGCAAATCATCTATTTTGATTCAGAAAGATTTGTTTGATAGAACTATACGATTGGGATTTACTCCTATTCCATCTTCTGGATCCGATGTTATGAGATAAATGCATAATATTAATCAAAGTTATGGTAGGATATCCAAATCTTCAAAAAAAAAAGAAGGAGGATGCTGAAAGCTCAATGCATGAAGAGTTACCAAAGGAAGTCAGTACTAGTAATCTAGATACAAAGGTATTTGAGGATGCTAATAATTCTTTGAAGATGATAAAATATTGATAGATATGAAAATAATGATATAACAATGGTAGTATCTACAACTAGTACTACTAAACAGTTATAAAAAAAAGAAGCATTTTTTTGACTTATCTTATTAAGAGCATAATCTTCTTCAGTATAATCTTGATATGATGCATATAGAGAAGACTGCTTGTGATAATTTAATTAGAATATTATTAAATCTTGATGAGAAGACCAAAGATAATATGAAGGCATGTTTAATTTAAAAAATGGGCATCCAATAGGAACTTCATTCTAAAGTGTTTGTTAATGATAAATTTACATGCCTCCTATATGTTGCACAATATGCACTCAAGGAAAGGTCTTTTCCTAATAGTTTTAAAAATATCAAGATTCCTGATGGGTAAGCATCGAACATTTCACGATGTATCAATCTAAAAGAGCGAAAACTTTCAAATCTAAAAAGTCATGATGATCAAATCCTAATGCAAGATATAATTCTACTGATTTTAAGATATTAATGCTAAAATAAGTTATTGTAGTTGTTTCCTAATTGTCAGTACTTTTTTAGTCATTATATTCTAAAATCTTTGATCCTCGAAAACTTTATCAATTGGAGTCTTGTATTGCACTTACATTATGCCAAATGGAAAAATCTTTCCTCCAAGTTTTTTCATTATTATGGTTCATCTAAATCATTTACTTAGCTGTAGAAGCTAAACTTGGTAGATCGGTGCACTATAGATAGATGTATCTTAGTGAGAGGTGAGCTACTATAAACTCTGTAATTACAATTTAAATTTTTAGTTCTGAAAATGTTATGCTGATATTGATGTTTATAATTTTTTTGTTTCTAAAGGTATCTTGTGCACTTGAAAGATTATGTATGCAATAGAGCTCATCTCGAGGCCTCAATTATAGAAGGATATATTGCTGAAGAGTATTTGATATTTTGTTTAAGATATCTTGAAGGTGTAGAAACAACATTCAACCAATCTCAAAGAAATTATGAGACTATAGGAAATGTTGAAAAGTATAAATTCTTATCTGGTAGGAGAGTTTTGGGAAGGATTGTGTAATATCCCAGCATAACTTGAAATCAAGCCCAAATTAAAATAGAAGCCAAGTAAGAAGAGCACAAATTTTAAAGCAAAAAAATAAAGGAAAAAAAGAAAAGAGGATGAACAAGAACAAGAGGAAGAAGACTCTCAACGACTCCCTTGAGAGTCTTCTTTCGATCCCAATAAGGAATCCCATCTTAGCTAAAACCCTACTTCCTCCCTATAAATTGAAAACCCCTTTCCCTACAACCACCCATCACCGGATCCTTCCTTCTTGATTTTCTTTTGATTCTCTTCCTCTTTTGCTTCTAGTTACCGTCACTGTGTTCAACGAATCATGGGCTGAGCATTGCTAAGAACCAGGTAAAATATCCTAAGAAAGTTCTTCATCAAGTTCCTTTGATTTATAAGATGAATTGTAGATGGTTTATTTGCTGATTTTGGAAGAAATAGGATTCCAAAACACCCTATTTTGGCCATCCACTTTCATGGGTTTTTCGGCGCCGTCCATCACTATCGAGCACCCGATTGGGGAGCCACAACTGCACCACCATGGGCCGAGCCCCCAGCCATCTATTTCAGGCGAGATTCCTATATATGGAATCGAGAAGGTGAAGAAGGGGATCACGGATCCCCTGTTCTATCTAACCGAAGGAAGAAGAAAAAAGGAAGAAAAAGAAAAAGAAAAGAAAAGAAAAAAAAGAAAAAAGAGAGAGACTCTCTCTCTTCCATCCTTCTCTCTCTGGTTTCTCTCACTATTTTCTCTCTCCACCTTCTCTCTCTTGTTTCCTTTCGATTAGGATTCTTGGATTTTAGGGAATAAAAAGAGAGGATTTTCTTTAATGGCCTAGATTGATTAATCAGAAATCTTGAGTGCTATCACCTAACCCATCCTTGTGGGATACTGAATTTAAAAATTTATTTAAAATAATTATGATAAAATTTGATCGAAATATGATATTTTATATTAGGTCCAGAGAAGGATTTTCAAGATTAATTGGATCCATGGTTGAATTTGCTTTGAGGTAAGTAGTGTTTTACCTTTACTAATTTATCTGATAAATCATTAATTAACAAATTGATGAATTTTGAATTGTATTAAATCACGATATGCATGTGATGCAAGATATATGAATACTAAAAATATTCATTTCTTTCTAAATGATTATGATGACATGTGATCATCATGGGTGATCTGATGGATTGATTTGATATTTTATTATTTTATACTCATACTATTGTCAAATAAGATATGAAACTAGATGATGAGATGAATGTCAAATAAGATATGAAATTAGATGATAATATGAACTGTCAACCTAGCTATATAAAGGATTATATCGCAAAGCAAATACACAACATGTCGTCAGTAAATTCACGAGAAACCATCAGTAGATTCATAGTTTGTATGATTTATGCTGTAAGATGATACACAGCACGCTGTAAGATGATACACAGTACGCTACAAGATGACATATAGCTAACCGTAAGTTGACATGCGGCCCGTCATAAGATGATACATGATCCACCGTAAAAGGATACACAGTGTCATGACCCTACCACAGAAAAAATATGGTCATAGCTTAAGGTTGACAAGAAGAACTTGAAAATTTGATGAAAATGTGATTTATGAACTTAAGTTATATGACTTGAAATCCGATAAATAAATGCTTGATACTATATTATATCAAGATATGAATTTTGAATTGACATCCTTATGATGCTATCTTGGTTAATTGATATATATATATATAATTATTGCTTAATTTATTTAGTTAAAGATATTCATTACTTGCTGGGCTGTTAGCTCATAATGAATTTCTTACTTTTTTATAGATTTAAAAATTAGCTTGAAACAGAATTTTTGATATGGGAGTGCGATTAGAGATGGAGTTAGTTTCTTATTTGATTTAGGGTTTATCAAAATTGATTCAAGACATTGTTTAATGTTGACTTTGTCAAACAGTTATTTTCTTTTTATTGACATTAAATTTTGATTCAGTTATTTAAATTAAGATTTGAACATTAATTATTTAATTTATTTTACTATTTGATATCATGATAAGATATCTTACATGCTTATAGGAAGAGTTTTTTATAAGCATGCGATGGTTGCCATGACCCTGGCTTATAATCTTGAGTCAGAGGCGTGACAAATTGAAACTATTGCTCTTGATAAAAATTCATTGGCATAAGCACATCATTATATCTTACTTCATAGTGACATAATATTTGATCATCGTAGGTTATGATAGTTATAATATGATTTAATTTACTGTCCTATCATGCATAATGTGCTTAACCAATGATTTAACTTTTATATAGTAAATTTTTAGTTGCTCGGTGACAAATCAACAATAACATTTGACCAAATTCAAGGGTTCAGTAAAGATGGTTGGCCAAAATATTCTCTAAATAGTTTTTCAGATAGATTAGACATATATATATAGGTGTATGTTAATTTGATTAATATTATGATGCATGATTTAATATTTAATTATGTCATATTTTTAGGTATCAATAATGATGGAGGCAATTGTTAGATGAGTTGATAGCTATTGGTCGAGGTTCTAATAATATTATCAAGAGATATAATGGCTTCATCATCAATAATTTAAATTCATGCTAAAAAATGTGAAAAATTTAGAAAAACTCAGAATAGTGAAATTATGGTGGAAGCAGATAGAAAATTTATTATAATGTATTTATAGATATTTATGAGTTAGATTAGTGTAAAAAGTTTAAGATAGTATTATTTTGATATGATTGGGTTAATGTAAACTCACCAAGAGGTTTGAAGTAAGATACAAATGGGTACATACTGGTAAATTTTTTACAATTCATGCACACCGGTATTTTGTTAAAGGATAATCCATTCATATTTTCATCTCAAGCTCGATGAGTATTTTTGATACAAGGTTCAAAAGATAAGGAATGAGCTATTTTTATCAAAACAAAATCTAAGGACCTATATGATACGGAGAAAGGAATAGTTTTGGAAGACGAGGAGACTTATACTTAATGTATAACTTTATAAATTTTTCGATTGATAATCTAAATATTCAACAAATTGGATTAGGACAAATGTTCAAGGAAAAATAATGATTGACTCTATTGATACAAAATATTTAATATATATATTTTATTAATAAATTATATTTATTATTAGTAATTTCTCTATTAGTGTATGTATAATTTATATTAACTAATATTATATTCAATATATGCAGAGTAGAAATATTATACCTCAAAAATATTTTAAAGATGTAGAGTTCCAGCATTCTCAAGCTAGATCTTTCAATCAGTCCGATGAGCTCTAGCAATCTCAGCAGCCTTGTAAACCGCAGCATGAGCCTCCTGTTGATGATTGAGATGATGAGATTGTTGTGAATGACCTACAAATTCAAGATAATTTAAATGAATAAATTCTATACTTATTTCATTTTAGTATTTTATTTTAAATTTATTATTTTCATATGATGTATATTTAATACTTTTGATTAACTTTTTTTTATTTTTCTTAAACAATCAAGGATGAGTGAGGATGAGATAAGGACCGACATGAGCTAGGAATGTATGATAGCTCAGTAAGGGTGAGAGAATCATAGTCACATGCAACAATTTAGGACAATCTATTAAGAGGTCTAGAAGTCTATTATTTAGTTCTTAGGATCAGTTGCACAAAAATATCAACTATGTCCGATCAACTATTCAAGATGCAATGACATGCTTTCTTTATATAAAGTTAAGCTATTACAGGTTGTAGAGTTAAAAGATGAAGTTGAATTGTATGTTAACTAGCTAAAGATTATAATATTTGATTCGATCTGACATTTATTTTTTTATACTTTATTGCAGACTAAGTTTGTAATCCCTCTAGAGAGCCATGATTGGGTACTAAAATCTCTGAATCATAAATGAAAATAATATAAGACCAAGTTAAAGAAGGATTATGAGAAGGAGGGGATGACAAAGGAGGAGATTGCTTGTACCTATCCTCCCGATGTATAACCTCATCAATGGATGGAGCTTGTATACTATTGGTTTTCTTAAAGAGAATAGGTTATGTATAATCTACATTTAGTCTCTAATTTATACATTATCAGTATGAACTAAACATTTATACAAGATAGGTCATATTGTTTATTTATATGATAGATATACTCCAATATTGGCATAATTGCACGATCGTCTCAGTTGATGCCTCACACATCAAGATCTAAGAGTTACGTAAGGTACTGAGCTGAATTTGTATATTACGCTTTCCTAAATAACAAATTTCTAAATCTATTATACTATTACTTTTAGATTTATCATATGATCTATTCTTATAGATATCTTTATCATATAATCTAATTCACTCAGGGCGGAGTGGGTATTTTTCTATTATAAATTTAGGTTTTTAACTCCAGTTGCTTGTTGATCACTAAAACTATAGTTAACCATATAAAACACAAGTACATTCACAGATGCTGTCCAGAGAGTTTAAAGGAGAGTGTAGACAAATACCCTAAGACTACATGCCTAGGATCGTAGTGGTATGACCAAAATAAATAGCAGAAAGAAAAGGCTTGGAGAAGCACACAAACACTCAAACTTTTATTAAACAAATGAGATTATAGTGGACTGATTTAGAGACACTTGATACATCATTTGATCACTTGGCTGCCCTTTGCACAAAAGTTGATTATAAGGATTTATATAAATATAATATGACTCTTCATATGACCTTACATAAATGCATCAAGTATTAGATACTTACACGAAACTCTAAGAGACATCATTAAGAAACATATTTATAAGCACTCCATTAATCAATGCACGTAAGTAATTAATGCTTCTAAGAAATTTGGATTATTAAACAACATGATGAATCCCCTGTATTGGAAAAGCCCTTGATCCCTCCCTTATCTTTCTTCCTCTCCATGTACATGGATATCTTATGCTCGCAATTAGATTCTCAATTTCCATATATTTCAAATGAAAAAAATAGTGTTAAAGTCATGATAAAGATTGTTAGTTTAGAGGACATCCTCAGATGATCAAATAATCCTCATAGAGAAAATGAAAATGATTTTATAGTATGTACTCTCCTTAAATTCAGATAAACTTTAATCAACGTCTTGATTAAGGCTGATAACCTTGTAAAAATTTATGTTTGATATAAGATATAATAAACTCCTCTTACTTTAATGTTTGTAACTATTCAATAACTAAGAAAATAAAGATAGCCCCAAAGTAGAAGGGAGATTGCCATGACCAAAGATTTTTTCTATTTCTCTATGGTTCTTTCCAATTCAATTCTCTGATACTTCTTTGCAATAAATATCGTAGAAGTCCAAGGGCGGTTGGAAATTGGGTGCTGAATCAAGTGTGGATGAAGATTCTTAAGTATAACAATGTGATAAGAATTGGAAATTGGGTGCTGAATCAAGTGTGGATGAAGATTCTTAAGTATAACAATGTGATAAGAATGGCAAATACTTCATTTTCTTCAGAAAGAGAGTTCAGTTGATGTCTTCTTACATATTTAGAATTTATTCTTTGTGATTTCATCCTAAGTTGAGGTATTGTTTGCTATGCTGGTAACATTATTGTTTTACAATTGTTGTATAACATTGTTTCATCTTGTTGTACTTGAATTATTGTCTTGAAGTTTTAATAATGGTTTGTTTGCTGTACTACAACTTCGAGATTCATTACTTGATATGTCAATACATGTTTGTTTGATGCAAGGTTTATGTCGATGTATATGCATCATTAATACTTCATCTACTTTTATAAAGCATTTTCTTAGTAAGCGTACATTGATGTAGGGGTTGTTTGGTTGTAGGTGTGGATAGTAATAACAATCTGATGCACAATATAAATTAAGATAATATAAAGAACTTAGACCTAGTTTTCTTATATCTTAATGTATAGTTATGCTTTCAACTATTAATTTTTCAGGGATATTTCCATAAAAGTAGTGTTTGTAGAATATTTGCTAAATGATATTTCTATATATTTGATGGTAAAAGAATATAATGCATTAATAGGCTACAATGTGTATACTTTTTTCTATACATCTTGTATGATGATATATCTTATATCATATATCATATATAATGGATCATATAGCATGCAACATATACCTTTTTCTATAGATGGAAGAGCATGGAAGGGAGCCTGGTGAAGTTGAGTTCTATAGGATAACTCATACCCATCGAGACGTTAGTTTTGTACAAGAGGAGTCTAGAGATCTGATCATATGTATTGATCTATTTATTGAATTATTTATATTATCATTTTTTTATCATTAATATGAAAAAATTTTTTAATATATATAATAGGGCAATAATGATTATTGCAGAGCATGTCGGCAAGTCATTATCATCTACGGAGTACAGTTGCGTCAAAGCTTAGGTGCTCACTGAGCTTATAAGACCAGAGCATTATGACCGAATGAAGGGTTATAGAGTTGGAGTCATCTCCACTTAGTTGTCTATAGTGAGCAGATATACTCAGGAGCATAGGTAGAGTAGCAGCAGTATAGAGATCCGTAGGCTAGAAATACATGTACAAGAGATGATGCAGAGATAAGAGACACAATTACAAGAGGTAAGTTAGAGACATGACCTACAGATAGAGGAGCTGAGGCAAAGCTATCAGACAGAGATTGTGTCATTGAGGACTCAGGTTGATGAGATTATATCTTTTTTTATGGATTTTGCCCGGCACTAGATAATTAGCTACATATAATTTTTAGATTTTATATTATTTCATGTATATTTTAATTGTATAGACTTTATGAGTTGTACGTACATATTTCTATATTCTTAACTTTGAAAGTTTTTTTGTTTCTTACAGGATCCCACTACTTCTAGCGATTGCCAAGATGATGATGATGATACTATAGATAAGTGATTCCCTCTCTTTTTTGGTGTTTTATATATGATGTATCCTTTTGTATTTTCTCTATAACTTGTTCTGGTTGTAATGGACATTCATTAATCTTACAATGTAAAAACTTGTCATTTTGATATGCAATACAAATATCTTTTTGAAGTTCAGATGTTGTGTATATGCAATACAAATTTTCGGCTCAGGCCATATCGAGCCTAGACTGAGATTTACAATAGTGATTACGCAACGAGTAATTGTCTTTAATCCACATCCCAGATATCCTCTAAATTGAACGAATAACAACTCATTTCAGCCAAACAAGGTAGAAATGATATGATTCTCTGCAGCAATCCTATCCTTCTTTCCAAAACTAGTTAGCTGCCCATCACTAAATGTATGAAATAGGGGACCTTCAAATAAGCTCTTAAGCTCCACCCTCTCTCTCCTTTCCACAGTTCTCTAATGACTAATTTGAGCATCGAAGGATCTCCATCGAAAATAATTCCATTAAGAGACTTGATTTGTAGGTTGTCCTTTATCCGGTGTAATGACAAACTCCAGCCACTACAGGTCCGCCTACTCTAGCACCAAGTTGGCCACCAATAGCAACACCTTTCTTTTATCTCTCTTCTTGTAGAAATATTTTTCAAATAATATTATCAAATACTTAAATGCTTTTTTGTTTAAGATTTTGCAAAAGCAATTTTCATCAGCAACACTGAACATGTTAGGGTCAAATAAGAAATATTTTGATTTGGCAAAGACAAATCATTTGACCCTACCGGCTTCCTGATCCTTTTCTATCAAACTTTCTGATTTTCTCTATAACTGGATTTGATGGCCTTCTTAAAGCATTCTTTAATAATGTAGTGGACATTAGTAGACTAAATTTCTCCTTTATTTCTTATTTCAATAAGAAGGCACTTCAATTATTATGACTATAGGCCAATTAGCATTACTCATCAGATAATCAAAATTCTCTCCAAAATTTCAACCAACTTACTAAAGGAAGTCAACAAAATCTTATTAGCAATTCTCGATATACTTTTCTCTAGAATAGATTCATGTTGGATGGTTACATTACAGCTAATGAAATCATCACTCAGTGTAGAAAAGAGAAAATTGAGTGGACTCTCCTTGAACTTGGTTTCAAAAGACTTTCGACAAAGTTGATTGAAAGTTTGCCCATAAATTACTCTCTTCCAAAGGCTTTACTGTTAAGTAGTGCTCATGGATAAGCAATTTTAAAATCTAGCAATTCCACAATTTATCTAATGACTAGGATCTTGGTTCCATCATGATCGAGGTCTGCAATGGAGAGACCTGCTATCTCCTTATCTTGTTACAGTGCTCCGTGATCCTTGCTGTCGATAAAGATTAGAAATCTTTATTCTAGAAGGGAACCATAGCCTTAGTGGCAGCCATTGTCTGATCAACAGGAAAAGAAAGGACATCCATTCAAGATCCAAGACAAAAGGAATATAGCTCTCTTAGGCCCATTGTGATCGAGATTTATGAGAAACCACATCCCAATCTTGGGCAAAATAATCTCCTACAAGCATTATCTAAGGAGGTCCTTGCTCACAAACACCAATAGCTTGAAGATTATGGCTTCAGACTTTTAATATGGAGATCAGATTGAGCTCTTTCTGACCCATCAATTAGCTATATCAGGATCTTTGATTATGAGGGGAAAAGTATCACGTTTTGGAAGAACCCTTAGCACCACCAACCCATCTTCCAATCCGCCTTCCCAGCCCTCTACCACTTCCTAAGAATATAATCATTTCGGTCCACAAATTCATCAAGAACTATCATAGATTGCCACCTCTCACCACAAGTTAGACTCGAGCAATAGCAGCTATGGACCATCACCTCAGCCAATCATATGAACCGAGTGCTGTGGAGATGGATGCTGGATCATACGTTCACTGTCAAATCTTTCCACAACTTCCTTATTGTTGCTGAAAAAAGCTACTCTTGGGCATTAGTTATTTGGTAATTCCATTTCCTAGATAAAATTATTATTTTCTCTTAAGTAAATTGCTTACAGCAAGTAACCTCTCGAAAACGAATGAGACGAGGAAGAAAAGGCTAATATCATTCCATGCCTCCTAGCTCAATACACAAACCCTGGTCGACCTCAGAAAAGCCCCCTTCCACCCTAGTGCTTTTAGACAAAGTGTCCATTTTTGCTATGGAGACTCAGATCACCTCAAGAAAGCTGGCTAAAATCCTATCACATGCTTCAATTGCCTATGTTTTGGTCATTCTTTTAGATCATGTAGAAGTCCTAAGCCAAAGTCACCACACAACTCCATTAGAACCCTCTCTAATTTTCTGAAACCAACAACCACCTCTAATCTTCATGCCTGTATATCTACCTAAAACTCTCCTAAACTTATTAGCCGGTCCTCTGCCTGGGCACCACTGCAGTTTTAAACATCCTTTCTGATAACGTTCCAATAGCATCCACCACCACTACTGCAAGCTACTACAAAGCATTCTGCTGAGATGGCCGGCCTCTCCACGTACCTTGGTAGAGTAGCATTTGTAAAATACTTCTGTGTGTTAAAATATAATGTTTGTTCTTTTAATTTCTAAATTATATAAGTTTGGATTTAGTTGTATGTTGGGTTCATGTATGGGTTCATGTATGGTTGGACTCATATTATCATAGTGGTTTATGTATTGATGTATGAACTTTTGTAGGATGTGGTAGCCTCACACATAAAAAGTCTTATGTACTAAGAAAAAGAAAGAAAGAACCCTAGATCTATATTCTCCCTCAATTTTTCATCTCATTCTCCACTTCAATCTCCTCCCAAATCTTATCAAGTTGGTAAACAAAGCTAACAAAAGTAGTATCAGAGTAAGGAAGATCAATAAAATTTGAGTTTGAAGACAACAAGTGGGAAAAAGAGCACCATTCAAGAAGATCTCTATGGCAAGTTCAAGCAACATGGGTATGAGCATTAATCAACCTTCTATTCCTATTTTTGATGAAGAAACTATGATTATTGGGGCATCAAGATGAAGACCCTCTTCATTTCATAAGAGATTTGAGATTTGGTGGAGAGTGGGTATGAAGAGCCATCCACTCCAACTAACCAACAAAGAGAGCAAATGAAGGACTACAAAAGAAAGATGCCAAAATCCTCTTCTTCATCTAACAAGTAATGTCCGAAAAGATTTTTTCAAGAATCATTAGAGCCACCAAATCAAAGGAGGCATGGGACATCTTACAAGAGAAATTTCAAGAAATACCAAGGTGAGAACTATCAAACTTCAAACTCTAAGAAGAGAGTTAGATAATTTGAGAATGCAAGAAATGAGAAATTGAAGGATTACTTCTCCAAAATTATGAAAATTATTATTCAAATGAAGAGCTATGGTGAAACCATCACTAAGCAAAAATATGTGAAAAATTTTGGCTAGTTTGCCTCCAAAGTTTGATATCATAGTTACTATTATTGAAGAATCTAAAGATTTTTCTACTTTAAATGTTCATGAGTTGATGGGATCTCTTGAAGCTCATGAGCAAAGATTGTTTAGGCACAAAGAATCATCATTAGAAAGTGCTTTTCAATCTGAGCTCAAGATGTTTGACAAAAGTCCTCCAAGAGAACCGTCTAGTCATATACAAGTTAAAGAAAGTCATCTAAAGGTGGAAATCAAAATAAAGGAAGAGGAAGAAATATGAGAGGAAGAGGAAGGAAAAAAAGTAACTTTCTAAGAAATCAAAATGATGAGAGCACTCAATCTAAGTGCAATATATGTAAAAGGTCTTCTCATGTTGAAAAAGATTATTGGTTTAAGAGGAAACCTCAATATTATAATTGTAAAAGTTTGGCCATATTCAAAAAGATTGTAGGTACCAAACAAGTGAGCAAGTATACTTCTCCAAAGAAAATGAAGATGGCCAAAGCACATTCTATGCATGTCAAACTGTGGAGGAACAAAGAAATGATGTATAGTACCTTGATAGTGGATGTAGCAACCACATGATCGATGACAAGTCTATCTTTATTAACATTGATAGTTCTTCAATCTCACAAGTCAAGATAGAAAATGGTACACTAGTCTAAGCAAGAGGCAAAGAGACAATTATAATTGACACAAAGAAAAGAAGGAAGTTCATCTATGATATTTACTTGTTCCGGACTTGACACAAAATCTTCTAAGTGTTGGATAATTGATTAAGCATGGGCACATGGTGCACTTTGAAAATAATGGATGCAAGATATATGACAAAGGAGAGAAAAAGTAACTTATGGTAAATATCAACATAGAGAAAAATAGAAGCTTTTCTCTCATTTTGTACTATGCAAAAAATATTGCAAGGAAGATGGAGGTGAATGATGAGTCATGGCTATGGCACAAAAGATATGGATACTTGAACTTTCAAAGGTTGAGAAGTCTACATCAAAAGAATATGGTATATGGTCTACCGACAATACAAGACAAGAAAGAAACTTGTGAAGGATGTGCACTTAGAAAACAACACTAAGAGGCATTTCCAAAAGAGCATGCATGGAGAGCCAAAGCACCATTGGAGCTTCTTCATACCGATATATGTGGATCTATGAAAACTCCTCATGTTAGTAACATCATTTCATTACTTTCATTGATGACTACTCAAGAATGACATAGGCGTATTTATGAGACATAAGTCTGAGGCATTCATCATCTTTAAAAGTTAAAATCTTGTGAAAAGACAAAGTGAGCACTACATCAAGATGCTAAGAAGTGATAGAGGTGGTGAATACAACTCAAATAAATTTGAGAAGTTTTGTAAAGATGTTGGTTTGCAAAGACAATTGACCGTTGGCTACATACTGAAATAAAATGGAGTTGCCAAAAGAAAGAACCATACTATTTTTGAGATGGCTAGATCTATACTCAAAGATAAAGGCCTTCCAAATTTTTTTGGACGGAAGCGTGTACACGACGGTGTACTTGATGAATAGATATCCAACAAAAGCTCTCCAAAATAAATACCATTTGAAGCTTGATCTGATAGAAAGCCTTCGGTGGAGCACTTCAAACCCTTTGGATGTGTATGCTATGCACATATTCTAAAGAAAAGAGGCACAAGCTTGATGAAGTAAGTGAAAATATATTTTTGTTGGCTATAGTTCTAAATCAAAAGGCTATAGACATTTCAGCTTGAAGCACAATAAAGTGATCATAAAAGAGATATTCTTTTCAATAAGAAGGCTACTTGAGATTGGAAGGATAAGAAAGTTGAAGAAAATATTGTTACTCTTGATGAAGAAATTCATGATGCCCAAAATGAAAAAAATGAGGATGAAGATTCACCACAAACTTCTCCAAGTGTAAGCCATCACCAACTTTAAGCTCAAGCTCATCTTCAAATTTTACTCCCACAAGAATGAGAAGCCTAAGTGACATTTATGTTACTTGTAACTTTTGTATGATTGAGCCTAAAACTTATGAAGAAGCTATACATGAAGAAGTATGGAACAAGACAATGCAAGAAGAAATTGATGTGATTGAGAAGAACAAAACTTAGGAGCTAGTAGAGAAACCAAACGATAAGGAAGTCATTGGCTTGAAGTGGATCTATAAGACAAAACACAATCCGAATGGGTCCATTCAAAGATACAAAGCAAGATTGGTAGCAAAAGGGTACTCTCAACTATCTGGGATTGATTATCAAGAAACTTTTGCACCAATTGCTCGACATGATACAATTAGAACTCTCATTTCTATGGCGGCACATAAAGGTTGAAAATTACACCAACTTGATGTAAAGTCGGCATTCTTGAATGGGATATTGGAGGAAAAATTTATATAGAACAACCTCAAGATTTCATCATCAAAGGTCAAGAAAGCAAAATGTACAAATTGAAGAAAGCATTGTATGGGTTGAAGCAAGCACCCAAGCATAGTATTCTCAAATTGATGCCCATTCAATGGGAAAGATTTTCAAAGAAGTCCAAGTGAACCAACACTTTATGTGAAAAAGCAAGGTAATGATATTCTTATTATCTCTCTTTATGTTGATGATTTGATCATTACTGGTAACAATGAGAATATGATTTTAACTTCAAAAGTGATATGATGAGAAAATATGAAATGAATGATATGAGTTTGCTCTATTACTTTTTGAAATTAAATCAAGCCAAGAGAAGATGACATTTTATTTGTCAAAAGAAGTATGTAGAAAGCATTCTCAAGAAATTCAAAATGGAGAATTGCAATGTTGTAGCAATATCTTTGGTGGTAAATGAGAAGTTCATAAAAGAAGATGAAAGTGGTGAAGCCAATGCACCACTATATAGAAGCATTGTTGGAAGCTTATTATATCTTACAACTACAAGATCGGATATAATGTTTACATCAAGTTTACTTTCTAGATTCATGCAAAAGCCAAGTAAAGTCCACTTTGGGGTGGCAAAAAGAGTCTTGAGATACATCAAAAGCACCAAAAATTATGACATCATGTATGAAAGGAGCATAAATGACCATGTGAAGTTACTTGGATTTTGTGATAGCGATCGGGTCGGAAGCATTGATGATATGAAGAGTACATCGGGCTATGCATTTTTATTTTGGATCCGTTATCATATCTTGGGCATCAAAGAAGCAAGACATTGTGGCATTGTCATCCGCGAAAGCCGAATATATCTCAACTACCTTGACGGTACAATAAATAATTTGGTTGAGAAGAATACTAGAAGATGTGGGTGAGAAGCCAGAAGAAGTAACTACACTACTTTGTGACAACAAATCTACCATCTCTATGACAAAGAATCCTATCTATCATAGCCGCACCAAGCACATCAAAATCAAGTATCATTTTATAAGAGATGTGGTAGATGAAAAAGAAGTTGAAGTGAAGTATGTGAGGACTCAAAATCAAGTGGCGGACATTTTCATCAAGGCGTTACCTAAAGAAAATTCATCTACTTTAGAGACCTCATGGGCATTCAAGAACAACTATTAAAGGGGAGTGTTAAAATATAATGTTTGTTCTTTTAATTTCTAAATTATATAAGTTTTGGTTAGTTGTATGTTGGGTTCATGTATGGGCTTATATATAATTGGGCTCATGTTGTCATAGTGGTTTATGTATTGATATATGAACTTTTGTAGGATGTGGTAGACTCATACATAAGAGGCCTTATGTACTAAGAAAAAGAAGAAAGGATCCTAGATTTATATTCGTCCCAATTTTCCATCTCATTCTCCACTTCAATCTCCTCTCAAATTTCATCAAGTTGGTAAACAAAGCCAACACGGCAAACCCATCAATGTAAATGAGATAGCGGCCACCCTTGCCCACAAAACCAAGGTGGCCGGCTCATGGATGACCAGAAAACTATCCGAAGAAATTAGTTCTTAATTGTATCTTGCCCATCCGTTGAAGTCGTTCAAAGACTCGTAGTCATGGGGCATATTAAACGCGATGGGTTTTAATGGTTGTATGCCATTGGGATGGGTCCAGGAGGGGAGTCCCACGTAAGCTCAAATTCAAAGTTAGTGCCAGCCTCCTTAACCTTCCACTAATTATTTGTTGGAACTTACAAGCTGTAGCTAAGATTGTCTCGAGTTTTTAGTCCCCATGAGAACCAGTAGATCCAGTTTAAAGTGGGGTGACTTATGTAGTTTTGATCTCTACGTTTTTTGTGAACACCTTGCCGATGTTCTTGATACGGTCAATGTTACAGTCAGCCCATACACGTACAAGGTGAAAATCCATATCAACTCCTTTGCATCATACACTCCATCCGATGATCTCTCTTCACCATAGGGTGAACAAAGTGGCACAGAGGATGGTTATTGGGTTTTTTGAAGTGGTTCTAGTAACCAAAATCTGTACTCAAGCCATAGGCCTCAACACTTTTTTTCTGACTATAGTTCTCCGATAAGAAAGGACCCAAGGAATGATGGAGACTCCCACCAATGGCAACATAACATACCTACCATCCACCGATCCAACAACTTTGGCCTTCATCCGCCACCTAAACTAGTACCTATCATAGACCTATACCACATCGTAGTGAGTACCATCCTCTTTGCCAATTCCCCTAGCCTAGTCCCTTCAAAATCCATCATGTCTAACTGCCGTTTTGGCCCCTACTTCACCTACTTTGCCCCAACTCAACATTCAATTCAAATTCGTATCGTCCCTTGTCACTCCTTGGAAGAGCGCCAGTCTACCCTAGACCATCTGCAATCTGGCAACGGGATCCTAAATCCCTCTCATGCCCTACTGAGAACACCCTAGCATTGACCCTTGGTCACCCTCACTTTGAAAAGCCGAATCCCACCCATGCTGACCTTGCACCTAAGCTTCCCATTCCAGCGTCCAAGGCCTTTTCAACGTTGAAGAGCTACCTGAACACTGGGATGGTAATCCTATGGGCTTATTGACTCATTTTCACTTTGAAATGGGTAGCCAGTGAAGTTGTCAAAAGAAGAATGATGGGCTCGGAATAAAATAATATT
>KE505175.1:212691-222751 GCA_000441515.1 Elaeis oleifera | reverse complement strand
AACAGGTGCCATCTGCCGGGAACTTCGGCTGAGGGTATTTTATACCCAACAAGAACTAAAGAAGCAGAGCAGGAAAAAAATGCAGGAATATAGTATCTAAAACATCTAGGATTTTTGAATCCACTAGATCCTTGATTTAGATATCTATTTAGTTGGTTTCTCTTTTATACTCAACCTCCCTTCTTAGTATATAACACAATCAAGCATAGGCTATGAATAACTTAGAAATAATAGCCTATCTAGTTTGTTACCATACACTAACTACATACCTTCCTTGCTCTCGAATAAGCATAGATCATGAAAGGATTTAACCTAACTATGATCTATCAAACCCTTGTTACACATGGGAAAAGGTGATAATGAATCCCTACTTCAGCCACCTATCTTTGATCATTGCTTCGTGCATAGGCTATGAAGAGATTTTGACTCAAAGATAACTCATCAAGATTGATCAAGAGAGGAAGGAAAGTTGAGATTCAAGGGATGGGTGATCTCTTTAAGAAATAGACACCATCCATATAAATATCAAAACCAACAAAGATTCTAGCTTCATCGCAGATCCCAGAAGTTGCTTAGCTAGACATGATTTAAATAGAGGTGTAGGAAGAGATTAAAAATATTAAAAGAAACTAATTCTAGTGTTAAAAAATAATTACAAAATTTTAATTCATAAGAGAAATTGTAAGGAAAAGAAACTATCCTAATGTTGAAATTAAAATTTTAAAATTTTAATCTTAAAAACTATTGCATAAAAGAGATCAATAGAAATAAATAATAAAATTTATTTTAAAATAAACTTACGTTGCTACAATAAAATACCAACTCTTAAGCCATTAAAGAGGCTTAGAATTGGTTTCAAAATAGAAAATAAATAAGAACATAAATACCTAAACTAAGATCCCATCTCGCAGCTTTCTCTGCCCTTCTGATTCTCTCATCTTTTCTTGGCTGACTCTCTTTCTCTTGTGTTGGAAGGATTGAAGAAATGGGAATAAGGTGGCTAAAGAACCTAAGAGGCGTAGAGAAAAGATATGGAGGAGTGAATTTATTGGATGAATACCTTCTAGGTAGAGGTGTTGGGCTTTATTTATATGTGCTAGGAGGCTTTAAGTTTATTTGGCTAAGCAATATGGGATTAATAAACTAGAGATGGTTGGCTAGGGTTTTTAAGCATCAACTAAGAAGAAAGAGGGCGTGGCTTTTGTGCGTGAGAGAAAGATGGAAAAGGAGGTGTTGGTTGGTAAGGATATGGCGTTAAAAGGAAAGAAAGGGAGGAATTAGTTGGCTTTAGCATAAGATTTGTTAGGTTTTAACGTGGAGAAAAGAGGAGCATATGAGGGATTTGGATAAGGAATTAAGTAGGGCATCGAAGGAAGTTAGTTCACCACTGCAATGGTAGCCTAGCAGAATGGGCCTTGGTTTCTAACCAAGCAATCTGGATTCGAGTCTCGATGGATACCGGGCTACGATTAAATGCCAGACTTAAATGATCTACGGTGATTTGATCCTGGCGGCCTGGGTGCAGGGTCTGAAAATGGTTTTTGGTCCACTGTGTACTGTGGTGGGGCTAGAGATGACGTACTCATCCGACTCAGGGTCTCCCCTCAGACATAGTGGAGAGGAAATTGCGTTTATTGCTCCTTTCATCGAACATTCACCTAACGGGATGGGGGCTCTCATGGTCATGCCCAGAGGGGGTTACTACACCAGTTGCCCCTCCTCATTTTTTCTAACCCAAAAAAAAAGAAAGTTGATTTCATGAGTTTGTTATGGCACGTAGGAAAGAAAGAAAGAAAGGAGGGAGGCACTATTTGGATTTTGTGTGAAAGAAGAGAAGGAAGCGTGGCATGAAAAGATAACAAGAAATTTTAAGGCATTTAGGATTCTTAATGTGGCGTTAAAATAAAAGGAGGGAAGAGGGCATTAGCTATTTCCTTAGTTGGCGCTAAGATGGAAAAAAGGAGACTTTAATGTGTGAAGGGCTCTTTAAGTGGTGTGGAGAAAAGATAAGAAAGGAGAGCACATTAAGATGTTTGGATGCATGAAGGGAAGAGAAGTGGGGTGTTTGGGAGTTTTGATATCGCACCTCCTTCTCTTGACCTTTGATCAAAAAGAGCTTGCTTTTCATCCCTTGTAGCATCTCATTCTCTAGGGTTTTCATGACGTGGCATCATAAATCTTGACCATCAAGTGGAGCGCTACTTCTTAGCCGTTGGATTATTGTCTTGTTTGGTTAATCCTTAAGTTGATTACTTGGTTCACTTGAATGTGAGCCAAATTGAATTCAATTTGATTGTATGCGCCCAATCTCATAATGACCTATAAAATAAATTAGAAAGCATCAAATTCTTAATAATAATGAATAATTAACAAAAGATTTGATGCTTTTATATCATAAATAATGTATTTATCAATCAGTCATTAAACTTTCACACCTCTTCCACCAATGCTCCTTCCTAGCGGTTGGGAACGGTCAGTTAACATCATTTTGGAAAGAACCAAGGCATGATAGCATGCCAGTCTACATTAAGTTCCCTAACCTATATGCTCTTACCAAAACCAGGAGGAGAGCATTACTAGCTTTATTGAGCAGAGGGATTGGGCCTCAAACTTCAGAACACTAATGACTCATGAGGCAATGGCGGAATTTCAGACTCTCTGTTCACTCATACAACAGCCGAAACCCAACAAATCTGATGACAAAATACCGTGGAAGTGGAGCTCAACCCACGTATTCACAGTTAAACACTGCTATAACTTCCTCATGCATGACGGAGTCACATCGCTCATCGGTGGAATAGCTTGGAAGCTACCCATACCAGAGAAAATAAAGATCTTCATTTGGCTCTGCTACCATGACAAGGTTCCTATAGCTTCGAACTTAATCAAGAGAAAAATTGAGGTACAAAATTCCTGCTCACTCTGTGGAAGCAATGAAGAAACAACAGATCACCTTATGCTGGGTTGCACATAATCGCAAGCATGTGGAACCTACTGCTCCAGAGGGTGCAATTATAGCAGATTCTAAATAGTCTCCATAAACGCTGGCACAACTTGTGAATAACAATAGAGAGGAAGGATACTAGAATAGCAGTTGATGCTCTAATCTCTACTGGATGTTGGAGTATTTGGAAAAAGCATAATGGGAGAATATTTAAGTTTGAGGCCTACTCTTATAAAGAAGTTGCCCAACGGACGGCTCATCTCTTCTCAGACTAGATGTCTGTGACTTAGGAGTACGCATTCACTAATCTGGCCAGGCTCCTCCATATCCCGTAAGAGATTTAGGTTGGCCGATCACCCTGAGATGAAAAGTTCACAAGTGGGAAGGGGCTAACCAACTAGCCGAGACACTGTAAGTGGGAACCAGTAACAGAGAAGAACAAAACGGGACTTACATCCAACTACACTGCATGGCAGTGTGGAGCCACAAACTTCCTAACAGAGAAGAGCTAACCTCACTTTCTTTTTCGTGCAAAAGGGGTTAACCTCAAATTGTTGACTCCTTTTGTCACTCATAACCCAAAACAGTCATGTGACCATGCTTGTATTTAATCCATTCTTTCACTGTACATAAACAGGGAAAATATCTTCCTTCCTCTATTATAATCAAAAATAATAATAATAAAGTAACCTCTCGAATAGAGGCTAGCCAGCGGAAAATTATTGGTTAAACTATCGTACGCATCATCCAATAAAAGCTATCACATCATCTAATAAAATGAATATTTTTTATTCAAAACAGCAAAAGTTATCAGCTGGCCAATCATAGTTAACAGTAAAAATTTTTTTTATTTAAAATTTTCAATCAATCTCGGATATAGTGCACCCTTTTTCAATTATAAATGATATGATGATTTTTACTTGATGGTTCAAGATACGTGATAGAATGGTTCTAACCAATAATTTTCTGACTAGCTCCTCCCAACTATCTTCCGTATATGCCATCCAGGTTTGGCTCCATCTGCTCAACTGCCTTAATTTGAGATTACAGCTGTCAGCCTCCCTTGATTTTCTTTGGACTAGTTGCACAGTAATATTTTACCAAATCTTGATCATGATGGAAGAGCCTCTCGTACATATTTTATATATTAGATAGATACTGGGTGCTTAAAGATGATCGAAGAATCCAAGTAACACCTTATTGGTTTATCTTTTTTGATAAGATCCTAGATTGTTATAAATAAGATTAAAATATATTCAGTGCATGCCTATTTGAACTAGGGGTTGATAGTATATAATCTATGTGAACTAAGAGATGATACAGCAAAAATATTTTAAAATAAATCACAAATCAATCATAATATCTGAAATTAGATTTAATTTAATTTAGACCTATCGGGATATAAATGAAAGTGTGAGAGAGCCCATGTTGATATATCCTTAATCTCATATTAGCTATACACTAAATCGATCTTACATATTTATATGGGCCCAAAAACCCAAATATGTCATCTTAGCTGGCCTTTTTTTGGATGAGGTCCTGAATTGTTATATAGCACCTAGGAGCTTTAGAAGGAGCATGATGCTTGATTGTTCAACAATGAGTCTATGATCATGCTATGATCATCAAGCACATTAAGGAGAACCTCCTCCATTGGACCTCACAGTTCTAATCAAAAAGGCTTCAATATTTGCTACTATTAGAGCCATGATAGTTTCATAAACATCTTAGCATCTTTAGTTTGTTCTATTGGTCTCTCTTATCTCGTTGAAATCAATCTCTTCCCCTCACCGCGCCGTCGATGGTAAAGTGTTTTCTGTTAGCTGTGCTGGAAGAAAAGGCTCAATACAAGAGGCATTTGGAAGAAACTTGGAAACATCTGGATGGATGTGTTTTGTGTTGGCACAATTCAGAATCGGTGGATCATTTATTCTCGGAGTGCGCTTCATTGTAAATATATGGAGATTGTTCTATCAATTGGTTGGTGTCCGACAATCCTTTTGGAACTTTGAAGGTTGTGTTTGGACCGGAGATTTAGGAAATTTCTAAAGCGGCACAACTACTGAGGCTGATAGGGGCAATTGCATGAACATGTTGGAGGGAAGAAATACCCATATCGTCCCGAATAAACGATCCTCTGTAAGCTATGTGGCTGCCGAAAGCTTGCACTTGTCCTCCACACGATCCAACCTTTGCACCGCAAAGCTGCTGAGCGAGCATCCAAGAATCTGGAACCTGTTCGGAAGGCTGCCAGGGGGTTTAATAGAAGCTGACACACTCAATGTACTGTCTATTTCAAAGAGTTTCAGACTATACCGGCTGGCACAAGAATGGTTCTAATGGAACCTGGAAATTACTCAAACAAGCTTGGAAACCGTCAGAGGATAAAGACAGAAAGGAACTCTATTGTTTTTATTCATTTCTGTTTCAGAGGCACCTCCCGTTTTTGTTTTCATTATTGTTTGTGTTCTGTTAACAGGCATTGACTGAGCCTCTCTCTCCTTTAAACTCTCCTCTTCATATATTCTCCTTCTGATAAAGGACTGGCAGCAGCCTTCAGCTCCCTCGAAACCTCCAAAAAGGAAACAGTCTCCTCCCCGAAACTCTATGTGATTCTCTTTCGTCACCTCAATTAATCCAGGTGGGCATGAAGCCATCCCATTTCTCAGGAAAAATGAAATGGTAGCATACGTTCCTTGGCAGCAATTAGGAGCCATCACTGAAGAAAGGTTTGGATGATCTACTCAGCATCTGTTTTATCACTCAGGTATAATCTGATATCCATGGATGCAAGAAGCAGCAATTATTGGTTCGAATTTGAACGCTGTCATTTCACGGTGTGACAACAATTCCCCTCTGCAAAGCACTAACCCATTCACCTCAGCAGCTGCTTTACGGATTGTCTTATATGAAAATTCCAAAAGGCCTTCATGTTACGGAATCTATTCATGAAAATTTTTGAATGGCTGGTTCATTTCTTACTCTTAGTAAAAGCGTGCCAAATCTAGATGATTTCTTAGGCTTCATTTTCAGTATTTCAATTCATTGGTAAATTTTCCAAACACGTACTGGTAGCAACCAAGATCCAAAGCCCAAAGCATCCAAGCAGGCCTTTCTTCTCATGGCAGTAGAATTTTCTGTTGACAACTTATAAAGGATTCCTGGTTAAAACACTTGATCGTCTAAACTGCAAATCCTCACCAGTGTAAGAGATAGAGATGGACTTGTTATAAGAATCACGCATTAAAATATACTGCTACTAAATCTTTCTACGAACTGCAAGAATTATGAAAAGTAACCCCAGGAAAGCATGGGACTGGCTGCTGTTGAGTAAGAAACATAAGATGGCTGCTTCAGGACTCGATGATTTTGGAGGTTCACATGTCGCAAACAAACTAGCTGTATTTTCACATTCAGAGAGTTCCTCAAACTAAATCGCGCATTTCAGTCCCACCATAGACAAATAAGAAAAAGCTCATGTACAAAAGGCTTCCATGACTAGCCACGACTCGGTGAATTACCATCGCCCATTTTAAAAGCACATAACTGAAAGGCTGCATGAACCAAAAAGCAGTCAACCACCATCATGAATAATATGCATTCAGCATCTCCCGATACACCATATCAATGAATTGGTTATTCTGTAACAAAAAAACATGCAGAAATCCAGATTATCTTTACCGCTGCATCATGCAGATTCAAAAAGGTGGTGTGAAAAAAGTCAACCAAAACTACCACAAAATTAGTAAAATAACAACCATGATCATAGAATAGTAACAGACAGCTAGAATACACATAATTCTCAAATCACCCAAGAAGGCAACATGAGACTTATTCAGTCGAGTATTACTAAAGCTGGAGGGAGGCCCAAAACACTGCATCCCAAGCCAATTACAAAACAGAAAATGTCAAGCAAGTGAATATCTTTTTTTTTTTTTTTGAATGAAAGTCAAGCAGGTGAATTTCATAAGACAAGGCATTATATAAATTGAAAATGATGAGATGGAAGCACTTTGATAACACACTAAATATCATGATGAAGACTAGCTTTGATGGGAACAAAGATGCAGAAACTGTAAGATGGGAGCGGACTGAAAGGATTAGAGGAAATTAGTTGATGGAAAAGACTCAAGGATTGAAAGGGGAAAAGCACAGTATGATCAGCACAAAAAGAAAAGATGCATAAAAGAAGAAAAGAAGTATAAAATTTAAGGAGAAAGAAGAAAGAAGCATATAAGAAGAGAATGGGCAAAAAAAATAACTGGGTTACTGAAGAGTGAGAAAAGCAGGAAAGGTAAAAAAATGAAAACGAACATGAATGCATAATTAGATTTCTCTTGCAGATGCATATGAGCATACATCCAAGCATTCAGATGCCTAGTTTCAACGACCTTTTAGCCATGCTGCAAGTGCTTTTCCTGACTCCAGGACCTTTCCCAATTTAGAAACTCAAATTTTAACATGGTCATCTCCCAGTCATTTCCCTGGGAGGGTAACTCTTCTTAAAATATGCTCACCTCCCATCTTCAAAAACAGATTATTACAAGCAAAGCAATAAGCAGCAATACTAATGTAACTAGACTAGCATTAGCAGAATTGGATATATAAATAGAGAAAGCATAGAACCAGAACATATTACCTGCACAAGCCTCAGCAATGCATCACGGACTTTGTCTCTTGTAATTACTGGGTCATAGTTTGGAGACGGAGTAAGCGATGGAGGTGGAGCAGGGGTGGAAGGGTTGAAGTAATGGTGTACCATATGGCCGCTGCATGTTAGCAGGAGGATGAAGTGGTGGGCAGTTGGAATGGAAGATGAAATTGGCGGCATCACCAATGCAGAAGAAGCTGGTGCAGGTGAAAATAATGAAGGTTTAACAAGATTTGTCGCACGAGTGCTACTGCCACTGTTAGATTCATGAGCATCAAGGACAGGCATCAAAGGAGTGGATGAAGTTGGCAGAGTAGTGGTGGGTTGAATTGTTGGCAATGGGGATGGAGTAACACTTGGTGTGTGGGAAGTAAATGGATAGGCGCAGAAGGTTGCTGTGGTTGTGCAGCAATTGCTGCATTTGATGCATTTCCAATATTCATAGCTGCCTGCTAAACATAGCAATTCAATGTCAAGTATAATAAAATCAAATGATAACTCAATCTGCACAGGTTCTGAAATTAATAACAACCGTAAGCAATAGAATGATCTACAATAAATAAGTAAAACTACCCTTGCATTAAGACAAAATAAGGGAATAAAAAGGAAAGAAAATAAAATATGCAAAAGCATCAACCAAAAAAAAAAAAGAACAAGGAACTGGTTACAAGAAGCGTACATACACTGAAGAAGTTCACAAATGTATCATCAGGAACATCTGGAACTGCTGTAGTGGCAGATGATGTCGGTGGCTCTAGAGGACCTTCAATGACTGACAAACTAGGCACAGCTTCCAGTTCCTCAAATTCACTGCTGCAAATGCACAGCAATAAAATCAAAATCCCAAGACAACTTATTCACATCAGTCAAATTCTGGGATTTACAGGAGACCAGATATAGCAATTAGATGTGCTTTTCTTTGTACATCTGCATGTGTCCACATGGTGTGGATGCACTCATGCCTGTGTGCATGCATTCTTTGAACGTTTGTAACTTAGGTTGCAACCTGTAGAAAACCTTCTATATGATGCATAGGGCCAACAAGTGAAGGGCTGTTTCCAAGAAAGAAATTAGGCTTCATTACAAACATGAAACCTAATTAGGTGCTGTCAATCATTTCACACCAGCTCTTCACTTTCAGTACTGTGGCATTCAAGGGCAACCCTCCCCAAAGTGCAGGTCTCCTAAAAGAGAAGCTAGTATTACATGAAGGGTCAGAAGATAGCAAAGTGAAATCAAGGAAAAGTCAGATGGACAGGCTACATGCAAATCCCATCCTTCTCAAGCTCACCCTAGCAAGGGTATTAGCCGTTTCATTAGCATTTTTTTCACCAAACAGGAAATTCCATGTACGAAAGACTACATTTATCATTATCAACCATCTGATTTTAAAATGGGCAGAAACTAACATTTTTACCAGCATCTGTAGGAACATAAGGAAATAGATCCTGTATTTTGAATTGTTTTTGGAAGCTGCATTTCAACTTTCAAGGATTCCATTTGCACCCCCACTCGTACAACAACATCACAATTATCATTCATGCAAGTTATTAAGCATGATCACACGTGAAGGTTTAGGTGGGCATAACATTGGCATTAGCCTGACAATTACCCATGCAGAACCTTTTTCTACAACTGTGCTTCATAAATAATGCCATCCTAAACCTTCGCATTGTTGTGTACATGTGATTTTAAATTCTTGTAGAGAATTTTTGCTTTAACTTCAGTGAATGATTTCTCATGGGCTTCTAACTAAACTGGCATCTCTAGGCACCAATTTTCCCCCGGTCATCCATGAAACCTTTAATTATGAAAGGCTTTTCTTGCATGCCAGCTATGGTATTCATTGAGCTATCAATGCCAATGCTGCCATAAGCATAACATAACAACCTAGTGTTATCCCAACGATCCAATTGGTTTTATAATATAGCCTTTAACAGTTGAAACTAAAGGAGAGAACGTAAAAAGAAGAGAGGATGATGAAAGAGCCAAATTTGGATATTAAATTTGCCCACCACAAGCCCACCATTCTGACTAAAATGTAAAAATAGTTTCCCAACCAATCCAAAATGCTGGCCATTACTTATAAAGGAGGAGAGGCCATCTCCTTCCACACTTGAGCCTTTCTCTAATCATGCAACAATAACATCTCAATGAGGGAGGTACACCTAAAAGGGGTGTTTGGTATTGGATAATCTATCCAAGATCAAGGGTGATGTGGGTGAAGGTGCTAAGATCACCGCATTTGGTTGCACCACAATGTTCCTACATGGCAGTGATTTCGAATCATCCTCACTCCTCAAATCATCCAACCCGGTAATGGGATACCCATTCTCGAGGTCGAGAATCCAAGATCACCCCGGGCACTGATCTTGGACTAAAATATAAGGACAAAAATACCCCAATCTAGCAAAAAATGGGTATATCAATATACCGCTAATATATTATATCAATATTGTATATAT
>KE505175.1:139294-149776 GCA_000441515.1 Elaeis oleifera | reverse complement strand
AAATATAATATATAATATCAAATATAATATAATATCATACATACGGCATTGATATAATATATCAATGATATAGTGATATACTAATTTATTTCTCTAATTTCATCCTATAATTACTGTTTGATATATTTATTTTCTTATATTCATCCTATAATCGTTGTTTGAGAATGAACTTAAATTTCTGACCAAAAAGATGGATATCCTATAACTAAATTGGAAGATAATTTAAAATAAAATAATTTAAATCACTACTACATAAAATCGTCGTGATATAATCCAAACGATAATCTTATCACCTCCTTCCGTATCATTCTTAATTTGGATGGATCATCTCATACCAAACGCCTCCTTAAATTTATGAATTCCTTTTCAACCTTTGTTCAGCGTATGCTCATCTCCTAATCTGTCTTGATGCCTTGGTTGGAGGAACAATTAAATGGTTGAACTGAGAGACTGCAACTATTTTGAACCTTTTGCAAGGAAGAACAATGACCTCATTGGATTCAAATAAGCTTTGGAAATCAATCAAATATTGGATTGACCACAACCAAAAGTAGCTTTCACTAATCTAATTTGCAGAACAATCAGAAACTCAGCAAGATCCTCATTAGAGATCACAGTCGAGACTCGAGACTGTTGCACATCAGTCCACCAATGTCAACAGAGTTCAAAAACAGGAACCACCCCGATATAACTTGATCTTTCAGGGCCATGCGATCTAAATGAAGCCAAGGAAGCAACTCCACTTACAACCATATATCAGATCCCAGTGCATTAGCAAGTAGGTGTCTGGAAATAGCTGTAAAAAGAAGCCAAGGAACCAGCAGAAATTTCAAGATACACAATTTGCAGACCCATCTTCGGTAAAATCAGCGACAAAGAACAAGTAAAATGGTGACAATTGCGACCCAACACAACTTCCAACCTCACTAAACTAACTGTTTGGTACAGAAGCAGTTATTCTGAAGTAAGAGATAACCATGAAGCAAGATTATGTAATAGAATGATTACAACCACTATACAGAAACCCAGCATCAACAGAACTAATTGAAAAGAAAAAGGAATGTAGAGCAGGATAATGAGAATAATAAAAGGAATTTCAGCATGGAGAAATCCTTGGTTTGCAACTACCAAGCACATAAGCTAATGTACCAAGAAGATTGTTGCTGAACAGAGCTTCATTGCACAGGCAACAAATTTATGAAGGTAGTCATATGCGCCTTCTGAATGCCAAATATCCACAAATATATCATGATCTGCATGATGGAAGAGTAATGCCTCCACAGCACGCAGCGATTATAATATACAGCAATAGGACTATGGCACATGTCAACAAGGCTCTGCATTGACAAAATGTAAGGGGTGAGTATCAGCACACATGATACCTTGCAAGTATAAGGTTACAAGTTAACTATATGGAGGAAAGATTATAGAAGAAAATGCAAGTTTGTAAAAATAAATGAATAAATAAATAAATACAAGCATTGCTCTTGTGCTGCCTCACATACATCATTCAATGGTCCCGGGAGTTATCTCAGGGGTCATACCAAGGTCACAGTCTCAGCATTGGACTTTATGCAAGTAGGAGAATGGTAAGGTACCATACTGTACCAAACCATACTGCTACACCAAAAAATATGATTTGTTTTCAAGGTTTTTAAACTTCTTTTATTTAGGTTTGAGTGGAAAAGAAGGTTTTGTGAGTTCAGTTTTGATGTTTAATTGCAATATAATTTAATTTTTGTTATATGCCTAAAGAATTGTGTAACTACATAATACATATTAAGTATAATACAAAATTTGGTATGATTTGTTCATATTTTTATAAATTTCCATCCATTTAAGGGATGAATAGAAAAAAGAAATGGAAGACAGATAGAACTAGATAGAGGAACAGCTCACCCTTCAACTCTGCTCCTCTCTTTCTCCTCTCATACAATGACAAAGAGGGAGAAAGAATTGGTGGATGCCTTTCTCCCCAAAGACCCTGAACTGATACAAGACCCTTATTGGGCCAAACTGCTCTTGGTTTTTAGCGGTTCAGTCTTCTAAGGATCAGCTCATACCGGTTCAGGTACAATTCTATACCAAGACCAAGAACCATACCAGTTTGGTCAGTATGGTGCACCAATATTGACCAAACCAGGTAGGTACAGTAAATATTGCTTTCCTTGTGTCATATGCCTCCACTCACAAGTTGGAGGTCATGTGTTTGAATCTTGAGTCATGTATCCTCTAGAATTCCTCCCAGGTAATTCTTCTACGAGTGGAATTTGTTCCCAAGTGAAATCATGGGTTTATGTTCTAATCATCCCATAAAACTGGTGCAAAAAAAGTAACAAGCAGACCATTTAAGTAACCTTGCTAGATTGTAGGGTGGTGGATTGTTATTGGCATTCATGCTTTACTATTTCCAGTTATGAGTCAATGAAAAGTATGACACCTTAATTGAATGACACCTAGCCATGGCAAAATCAACGCTTGGGACTGAAACAAAGAATAAAGCGTTTGAATTGATATGGCATGCCAGTTGGCTAAACATGACATGGTTCAGCAATAAAAGGCATCTCCAATAGCCCGCACAAACAGAGACAGATCCAAACAACTGAGAGCGAATAGCAACTAGGCTACCGCTTCAACACTTTTAAGACAGCAGCATGTTGAAAGCCTGGTACATAAATAAGTTTTCATCACTACCAGCATATGGCTGAAAGGGCAAATTAGACAACCTAAAATACAGATCAGTAAAAAATGAGGCTTAAACTCTGACCTTAGTTTTAAGGATATGCCCAGCCAAACACCACCCTGTTTAGGAGGTTGTGACTCTGAAGCTTGGAGTCCCCAGTAGAAACAATATAGTGGTATGACCACTCACATTAAGAAAATTTTCTCGAAAGGAGTGATCAATCATGTAAACAAGTAAGACTCTGACTGGAGAACTCGAAAAGAATCTGGCTTATTTTTTTAATATATAAAATAATGCAAAGAAATCCAACCACAAGGAAGTGACATGCATAAGGAAGACAGAGTCCTTAGCTTCTCACACTCACACACAAAGGAACACTGATTAGAGTGCCTAAGCAGCACCAAAATCACTGTTCCAAACTGCTTGCTAATCAGGCTATGCCCAGCAAAAGAAGCTTAAGGTACTGAGAACTGCATATTTTGTCTGTGAGCAAAATCAAAACTAGATTGCCAATAGACCCTTTTGTTCCAGTTCTCTCCATCCTTTCTCCAACATCCATGTGGTAGAATGTTCCATGAGAAGCACCACTTCCAACGTTGTTTGCAAAACTTTTGTTCCAAGCTATCTTCCACTCCCTCCTATGGAAGTATCCCAAATGGGATACTCTACCAAGGTACAGTACAAAACCAGAAGTGAAACAATTAGGGAAGACCATCTAGTTTAATCATCTTTTCTCTTCCCCTTGTTTCCTTCCCTCACATGGAAGGCCCCATGTCTTCTTCCTTGTCACATTTGCTGAAATCTCCCCCTTCCAAATCTTTGTTACAGGGCTTTAATCCCTCGCAGCCTCCCTTTTCCCTAATCAGTTGAGAAAAGAAACTTGTTTTCACATCAATCTGACAGAAGAGGTGACATGCTGCCTATCTTCTGAAGCTAAGGTATTCGATCATGATCAATCAACCAATCTTTTCTCTCCCAATTCTCCTATTCTTTGTCACTGCCAACTTCTTGTCCAAAACTGTCTCACAAAGATGAACATACCATAATACACCCGATCACATCTATATCAATGTCTGGCATTCCCCTTAAGGGCATTCATAGATTGGTTAAATCCTCTAATGTCATGTCCTGGGCAAGTTATCCTCCTTACCAACCAAAACGTATACATCCTTCCGGTTTAAGGTTACAGACGGGTAGCCAATGGATCCCTACCCTCTTTCACAATCTCTTCACAACACCATACACTTCCAAGATAACGAAAAGAAAAGGAATACATTATGATCTAGGATTTGACAGTCAAAACTCACTTTACCTGTCCAACTAATTAATTAAACAACATCACACAAAAAAGGAGAGAATAATTTGATGTCAGACTAGGCACTTACAAAAGCTTTGCATTTTTCATCCAAAGTGCTCGGCGAAGGCGCCTGGATTGCTTCCTAAAATGAAAGGAACTATCTTGCATTGTAGCAGTTTTGTCAACAAGGAGTGCAATTCGATCTCCTCTGTCCAATATCTTCTCTATATTGTCGACCATGATAGTGTGTATCTGCAAAATTTTAACTGTTATTAGTTTGACAAACATAACCATGTTACAGGACCAACTATAAATTGCCAATCAGCAGAAAGATAAATGACTATTAATTTTTATTCTTAAAAGATTCTACTCAGCAGAATGTATCTTAAGCATGACGAAAAGAACATACTGCTAATTAAGAAAGTTATTGCATAAATATCAAACCGTAAGGATCGTTAGATAGGGGCAGCAAAGGCTTGATAGGAGGAGAAACTTAATATTAGTATCTAGATTAGGCTTTCTGCTGTTGCATTTTGGCCCCCATTTTAACAATAAAGGTTTAATTCAATAAAGAACTAGTACAATTTAATTATTAAATTTATAACATAGATTTTTAAATTTGAAATTGTAAGTTGTATATAAACAAAATCTATTAAAGAACATCTCTATCTTTACATTGTTTACGGTGCAGACATCAAGCAAAACAACGGATGGAGTTAAAACCACTAGACTTAGATTAATGAATGTAGAACCTAAAGGGGCATCACAAGAAACTAATCAGGGAACTCCACTTCAATAAAAGCCTTTCATCACAATCTTGCTGAAGAGTGACTAGCTTCTAACATCCAAGTATATAAAACTTTAGGAAGTACGAGAAAGGCGGGAAATTCAGCTTCACTGAAAGACTTCCCTGACCACCTGGTTGAAATTTAAGGAAAAACATAGTCAAGACTATCTCCAACCCCCATGAAAGGAAGAGGGAATCAAATATGATCCCTTCTTTAGATAATGAACTAAATAGATGCACTTCATGTCTTGAACATCGCACTACTAAGCAATCAGACAGTTTGATAAAGCAAAGGTATTTCAAATAGGAAGAAGTTCAAGAAAGTGAAAAAATGTACCAGCAAGTGTCAAGGGCTAGTGATTAGAGTAATATGATTTATTCCCCACTATTTCAGATTGATAGAAACATTTTTTTTGTTGATATTTTATATGCACTTTAGTGATCCTCTTAACACATTTAGTAATTCTAGAACATCCAAATTGATCTGAATGAACAAGCATGAAAAGGCTATAAATGGTTTCCGTGTCAATCACATAATCCCCAGCACATTATCAAACGATAAGGGTATCTGGCTGAAGAACAATATGTCAAACACCAAACACCAACTACATTTTGCTATCCTAAAGAAGAATTTTCCTTTTAAGCTAAATTAGCATAACTTGCCTCGCTGATTTCACCTCGTACACGGTTAAGTGTATCTGCACTTGGGTTACTGGAAAAGAACTCCATCTGCTGGTGTAGCACTCTAGAGAACTCGTCATTCATCGCATAAGCTAATGCAGAATGAGCAACTCGGCCATAATTTTCATGAACCTCATGTGGATATCCTCCAAGTATAAAAATGGAACCCTCCTATAAATAAATAAAATTAGAAAAAATGAAGCAGAATTTTTGTAAAGGAACCTGAACATATAAGAAGGTGAATAAGAAATGTCGGTGTATTTTCCTAGTCATTCAAACCATTTTATGTGATAATTCATTAATAAATTGCACATCGATTTGAAAAGCAGCAGACTTGTTATTGCTTTGCCCTTTCTGGCTTTCCTTTAATTTTTCAGTGAAAGCAGAGGCACAATGTGGGGGAAAATGTAAATGAGAAAGTGAAGAAGGGTTGCCCTTTGGTAGGAGAGAATGAGAAACATCAACCAACATAGTAACCAGAAATAATTATGAAGTGCTTAGCATAATAAACGACATGAAGTTGACAGTTTATAGGGAAGACATCTTTCCTCCACATCATCACCTTTCCTCACAAACTTTGCTTCCGAAGAGTCTGTCAAGTAGGCCATCTTAGAGAATTCTTTCAGATTCACGAGATCTATTAATGTATATTTATCACCACATATGCTCGGATAATTTAAAGAAATGAAAAACAATTCTTTCCAGCTTAACATTCTATTATTCTTACTAGATGGAACTAGGGACACAAGATGCATCATGAGAAAGCAAAAGCTCTCCATGATTGCCATGGGTATATACCACTTAATTAAAGGGAATAGCTGTTCCATCATACGGACAATAATATAAATCTAACACTAACTTTTTAATTTAGAAGAAAGCTAGAACTTACAATAAAATTTTATCCTCAAATCACAGAAATTCACACACTTTCTATGAACAGTATTTTTATAACCATAATAAAGATCAAATTGCATGAAGCATAATAATTGCTTAAATCAGCTGCAAAACAATTTCTTGCATGCCTAATATTGGGGAAACTCACTAGCTCATTTTACCTACAAACATGCCATGAGCTTTAGCCCAGTAAAGCAAAAAGTCTAGATTCATCAAATATCAAGCAGCAGATCAGTTGATGCTGGCAGGAGTGTATGAGGGGTGCAAAGATAGGGAAAGATATCAAATGTTGTGTTCTATTCAAGATCTAGATCTCTAGTGATGCAATTTATTGATCATCGATAAGCCCTTTAATGCAATGGAAGTCATTTTATTTCCAAGTCATCTACTGAAAGAATGATAGCCAATTACCTTATATGGAACCTAAAAGCAATTCACCAAATATATCAGTATATACCACTTTAAGAGAGAAGAAAGCAAGGAATAAAGACTTGTGATGATTTATTTCTTTTTCTTGAAAAAGGCAGTGCAAAAATTAGGAGCGGAAAATTGTTTATCCAAAGAGAGGAAAAAGGAGAAAGAAAAGAACAAACAAATAGTCTATCCTTTTTTGGGGTCCACATAAGTGACAACTACCTTAGAGACTATCATTTTTTTTTAACTTTTATTTCTTCATAGTGTGGTTGGTTGCTAATTTACTCTTGAAAAATCATTTCTCCAGGTGTTTCATTCAAGGAAACTAAAATATTAAAAAGCATTGTTGAGTTACCAGAAAAACCTCAATTTTCATTTTCTACAAAAAACACTTTGTAAAATGGAAAGGAAATGGAAGTTTTTTCAACATATATTTGCCCCAACCACATAAACAAAAAGTTTCTCATGTCTCGATTCTCATCATCCAATTCTTTTGACACTATGAGAAGAAGAGACCCTACCCATCATCTCATTTGCCACCAATCAACGACCACTAAGGCCCTATTTAGGATTATTGTTTATAGTAGAGCTTTTGAAGCTTTTGAGCAGTAGAGCTTCTAATAAAAAGTTATTTGTTGTTTGATGACTACATTTCTAAAGTGCTATGGAACTTTAACATGTATTGGTAACCAAACAAAAATGTACTTTAGTATGAAACATAATAATAAACGATATTGCATAGTATTGTACAGTAGAATTAATACAATATAATATTATATACTATTACATATTAAATATAATTATAGAGTATAATATTATTATAATATAATATAATATAATATGATATTGTATTGCAATATAATATTGTATACTATAGCAAAATAATATAACGTAATATGATATAACATAACATAATACAATATCATATAGTAGTTACAATGGTATAATATTATTATAATTTAACATCATGTAAATAATATTGTAACATAATGTACTATATTAGTATCATATAATATATTATAATATGTTTAAAGTATAGTAATATAATATGATGTGATATGATATAATGCAATATGATATATGATATTTATAGTATAATAATATGATATGATATGAAATGAGATTAATTATGAGATTTGTCCATGGGTATTCTGGTCACCACAAAATTTAATTAAAACCAAAAAGCCTTCTAACAAAGCCAAAACAATTTTCATATATTTACCAAATACCACTATACCATCAAAAGGATTCTTTTAGAGGGCCAAAAGTGCTTTCTAGCTCTCCAAAAAGTAGAGTCCAAATTAGAGTCCCCAGTACCAAAATCTGCTAGGTTTCTACCAGATCTAACTATTAACTCTATCGGTCTCTCGGTCGCTCTCTTACTCTATCTATCTATCTATCTCCATCCCCTTCCCCAGCACCCCACAAACTCCTCTCCACATCCACCATGATTGTCGTCGCTCCATCCATGCACCCTCAATATCAACCAAACCAAACTCAAGAGGCAACCTCATCAATTTCAAAGGAGGTAGCAAGATCTCAATTTTCCTGAATTTTAACAATAGACAGAAATTCGATTATTCACTTCAGCAACCCAACACTCAGAAACTGGGTCTTTCTTTCTATTTCTTTCCTTTCCTTCTCACAAACAAGCACTTAATTATGACCATATACACAATATTTAATAACATTAAAAAGAATTTTTTTAATTCTCCAGCTTAAAGAATCCCTTCCTAGCAGGCAATATGAAGAATAATCTGATCAATAACAGAACTACAAGATCGCTAGGTGCCTTTTCCAAAATTAGGGAGTATGGATAAAATCTTACACAGCATCTTTATTCCTCTCTTATTTGCACGGTGGATTCACTCTTTCTTAATAAAAAGAATTTGGGATTAAGCAATGCATTTTCTTTCTTTGTTTTTTTCCAATTGCAGACTTAGATTAAATCAGCTATCCATCTTCCATTTAAACTTAAGTAAGTTGTGGTGTTGAACTTGTTCCTATACCACATTCCTATTATTCATCATGCTTCAATTCCTTGTACCACTTTGAACAGTGACTAACATAAACTTTTATTCTCTGTAAGGACTAAATATCCCCTAGTAGCATTCCCCTACATGTTTATAGCCATGATTAGAATCAATAATTAAAGCTTCTTTGAGATGAATAGCCAATCCAATATGGATTGATTCTTATTACCAGAATCATAATATTACACCACTCTCCATATAAACAATACATCTAGCGGGCAGTTTGATACATTCAAAAATTTGCAACCATCAAATGGCTTTTGATAGCCTCAGGGTCACCAGGAAAACTCTAATGGAGTTTGGTATGTTTTTCGAAGGAAGCATTTTGCATTTTCTCGACAATATGATTCCAAAAAATTGGATTCGTTGTATATATAAAATGATCCTTCCAAATAAAAATCTATCATATGCAAATTCTGGACTGGCAGACCTCCCCCCCACACCCATGTTGTTTTTTTTTTTTTTTAAAGGTTCCACCATACGCTAAAAGAAATAATAATAACCGGACCTACTCTCATAGTGACACCCTTACAACCACAACCTACCTGATGATGCAACAGACATGCTCTGATCCCCTCTAATATTAAACATAGTAACGGAAGCATCGGTTGAAAGTAAATTTTATATAAATTGCCTCTACAAAAGCTATGAAAGCGCACTTCTTTCTAGATTAAAAGCAGTCACAGACATTTGAATGTATCTGATCAACCCATTGAGCTCACAGATGTATGTCTATGCCAACAAAATCTCCGTCGGCCGGCATCTTCTTCAAATAACAATATCTGCAAAATTCTTACCATGCACGAAGTGAATCAAACAAGCTACAGAAACAACCCAGTGGAATCCCTAAAAAATCTCAAAATTTTCCCAATACCCAATCGAAACCCTCGACCTCAGACACCATACGCCATCAATCAACACCACATCAAACTAAAATCATTTAGAAGGAAGGACAAACTGAAGCAATAAGATCGAAAATTGAAAGGGATTAGTGGGGAGAAGCGCCGAACTTACTTCCGAAGGTATCGTTGGCCATGCAGATGAAAGTGAGGCCATCGGATCGGAGGACGTGCAAGATGTAGCGGTCCTGGGAGAGGCAGAGCCTGGAGTCGGAGTCCGGGGGAGCTTCTCGAGGATGCGCCGGGCCACGGCGCCAGTGTTCCCCGTCACGGCGGCGAATTCGGCAAGGATCACAGTCCCCTCGCAACCACGGCGTAGAGGATCGCCATGGCAGGAAGAAAGGGCCTCTCTTTCTCTTTCTCGACCCTTCTGGCCCGGTTGCTAGGGTTTTGGGGCGAGGATGGCCCGCCGGAGAGAGAAAGGTACCGCGGTACCCGCCTTCCCTTTCAACTGGACGGTCAACGCACAAAGGGGGCCCGTTCACTCGGCTTTTCGCTTGAGGGCGAAATTTGAAACTGATTAAATTGTTAAAAACAGCACAGAATAGTGGTTTTTTGGTTTTCTTTGTGTTTTCTCATATAAATGTAAATTCGGTAAGTTGCAGCGACGATATTAGATGATATGGTTTTTTAGTTGTTATTTTCTATTGACTGCTAGAATTACTAGTAATAACAGTTGTTCAATATTCTTTAGATGCCATGCCTAGATGATGATGATGATGAAAAAAAAAAAAGAAGAAAGAAAAAAAAANANANANANANANANANATATATATATATATATATATATATAT
>KE505175.1:109916-130842 GCA_000441515.1 Elaeis oleifera | reverse complement strand
CTCTTTTTTTATTTCTTTATAACTCATGTGGGTAGTTTTTTTAGTGGTTTTGTTTAACTCTCAAAAATAACTATTCTCACTTATAATGGGCGAATCCATCTAATTTTCAACATCTTTCACTCACACATGATGGGCAGAATATTTCTATTATCTTAATAACATTCATACCAGCAAATAGATCGTACGACCGCGAGCTCAGCTGCAAGCCTAACTACGCACCTGTTAGGGATACATAGCGGCTGTAGAAATCAAAGATTTTAAATTCAAATTATACCATGGCTCGCTGTGCCCTAAATACATTTAGTTACGTTGGATTGAGCATATTAATCCTTCGAAAGCTATACTTGATCCTTCTTGAGTCTTCATGCATTCCCAATAGTTATAGCTCTATGTTGAATCCAGATGATTTGAGCTGAATATGGGTTTGGTATGGGATCCCTCTTGATTTTGATATCGAGCTTTTTAGGACAAACGATCGTGTAGATAATCCGCCCCCCGATCAGCTTGCCGTGTATGAAGAGTCACTCCGAACGGACTTAAGGTTTTCCATTTATCCCTTCATCCTTGATATCTTCTATTTTTATGGTCTGTCCTTTTATGCCATTGCTCCGAACTCTTCTAGGTTCGTGGTAGATTTTTTGATCCTTTGTATCATGGCTGGTGTCCAGCCATCTATTAATCTTTTTCGCTCTTTTTCACCATCAAGAGGCATCCTTATTCCAAAGATTGATGGTATTTTCTTTCCAGAGAGGGGTTTCTCCTCTGATCAAGGATGCTCCTTCCTTCATTCATGGATGGAAGGAATGATTTTTGCTTGTGTCTATCCCTACAGTAGAGGACTAAAATTTATCGAGCTGAGGTTGGTTGGAGGCTTCAGCATTCAGATCCCAAAACTAGAGACTGAGAAAGAGGGTCGCTTTAGAATCCTTAGAGACTTCAAGGCTCCTTCGACCAACGAGTTGGTGCCCGATGAGAACCTCTTTAATGCTGGACTCAACCAGACCGACCCCAGAGATGAGTATTGTAGTTGTCCACCTTATTCATCTTTTCTTTAAGGTGCTAATCAAGTTCAATTGCTTGCAGAGATGAGACCCAAGGATATTATCAAAATGAAGCGAAACCTTCCAAAGAAGAGAAAGGCTCCCACACTCAAAGATGCCTCTAAGAAGCCGGTGACCCACCGAGGAAAGGCTACGGATAAGGGTGGCTCAGCAGTCGAGGCCACAGTTGTCTTAGCGACTACCATTCCTCTAAGTCTGACTCTATTGGCTCCGGCTCCAATTTCTATGGTCGCTCCAACACCAGTGTCTCCACTGCTTGTAGTTTTCTTGCTTGCTACTCCAATGCCTCCTCATGAGATTCTATCCTCTTCTGCTCAACTTTCTACTGATGCAAGCCCAAGCAGCATGCCTCCTCCTTCCGGTGAAATGGATCCTGATGCCGCCTTGACATTATTTCTGAGGATACAATCTTTGATGACTGGAGAGTTATCAAAGAGTTAACCCAGAGATCGGTGCTCCCCGTAGAGCTGAAGGGCATCACCAACATGGGCTTCGATGACCTACAGTGGTACTCCATGACTGCCTTGCATCAGATGCCATCCTTATCTCTTATTTCATCCTTTGGCTTCTCCTCTCACCTTTCTACTGATTGTAACTTTTCTGTAGGTACTCAATTTTTTGGTTGACAGCTTAAACTGTGTGCACAAGGTGGAGATCCACAAACCTTTGTGCCAAAAGGCCGAATCCAATACCATAGAGGCACGCATGCATGCCGACATAGCCAAGGCAGAGGCCGACAAGCTGAGAAAATCCCTCAACAAAATTTCCATCAAGCTAGCACAAAGAGGGGAGGAGCTTCAAACAGCTAAAATAAAACTTGTCGAGGTCGAACAGAAGGTCGAGGAGCGAGTTGCCGAGGCCAAGGAGTGGGCTAAGGATTAGGTTATCGAGACCAAGCAGGAGACCAAGAAGAAAGTCGTTGAGGCCCACCGATCGATCATGGAATCCTTCAAAGCCTTGAAAGAATTCAAGTAGGAGATGGCCAAGGTGGTTGACGGCTATAAGATGTTGGAGGCATACTATGATGCCTTGGTCGAATACGATCAAGACTCCTTCAATGAGGGATATGGGATTAGATTCAACGATTGCCGTCACCTGGTCACCGCCAGACTTTCGAGGCCAATCTCTCCTTCTTGGATGAGGATGAGAATGAGGATGGGGACAATGAGGAGGCTGTAGTTAAGCTGGGTCCTCCTAGTTCTGAGGCTACCGAGGAGCAGGCGAGGACTAAGGAGGCAACAATTGAGGTTTCTCTACCATCCGCTGCTGGTCTCTCTAAACCACTGGTCCTTCAGGAGTTGCGCCCAACTCTTTCCATCTTCAAGACGAGGTCAAAAATAAATCTGTACTTTTATCTCTTTTTTTCTTGATAAGAAAGTAGTTATTAATGAGACAACATTTCATCTTCCTAAATTCGTATCACCTTTCTTTCGCTTATCCAGTTTCGTTCGTGCACTCTTGTCCCTCAACAAAATTTTCATCGAGCTAGCACAAAGAGAGGAGGAGCTTCAGATGGCTAAAACAAACTTGTCGAGGTCGAACAAAAGGCCGAGGAGCGAGTTGCCAAGGCCAAGGAGTGGGCTAAGGATCAGGTTATCGAGACCAAGCAGGAGATCTAGAAGAAAATCATTGAGGCCTACCGATCGATCGTGGAATCCTTCAAAGTCTTAAAAGAATTCAAGTAGGAGATGGTTAAGGCAGTTGACGGCTATAAGACATCGGAGGCATACTACGATGCCTTGGTTGAATACGATCAAGACTCCTTCAATGAGGGATATGGGATCAGATTCAACGATTGCCGTCGCCTAGTCACCGTCAAACTTTTCAAGGTCGATCTCTCCTTCTTGGATGAGGATGGGGACAATGAGGAGGCTGCAATTAAGCTGGGTCCCCCTAGTTCTGAGGCCACCGAGGAGCAGGCGAGGAGTAAGGAGGCAATAATTGAGGTTTCTCCACCGTCCGCTGCTGGTCTCTCTAAAACTGCTGGTCCTTCAGGAGTTGCACCCAACTCTTTCCATCTTCAAGATGAGGTCAAAAATGAAATCTGTACTTTTGCCTCTTTTTTCTTGATAAGAAAGTAGTTATTAATGAGACAACATTTTATCTTCCTAAATTTGTATCACTTTTCTTTCGCTTATCCAGTTTCGTCCATGCGCTCTTGTCGAGTGTACCCCTTCAGTTCCTATTGTTGAGATTTTATCGATAATATATGCAGTAAGGATCAGATCCCATATAGGTGATCTTCAAAAGAGTGTTAAAAAATAAATAAGAAGGCTGCTACCCAAAGAAAGAACTGTTGAAGACTCGAAAAGCCCTGGACGAGACCTCGATAGAAGTTGATTGGTTAAGGACAATCAATCGTCAGTGTCGTGACGTATTTTGCTAAGAAAGCTCGACTGGCAGTTGAGTCCACAAGGCTATCCAAGCTCGTAGAGGATGCCATCTGGGGTGCCACTGTCAGACAGCAGGACCTCCAACTCTGACTTTACTGGTCTCGAGACAGAATCTCGAAACTAAAGTTGTCGGAGGCTGCTGCCAAAGAGGCGAGAAGACGTTTCGCCAATCATGTGGTGCAGCTCTAGAAGGATCTTCATACCATCCAAGAGAAGATCTCTAAGCTTGAGCACTCAGGTAATATGGTCGCCGAATATAGATCGAGAAAAAGTCGATGGGTAGGCATGAGAACCTGGAGCCTGGTTGGACATGGATTGGGCGATCCCGCATCTCCAGACGATACGATCCGATGCATGTTCGATGTAGGCTATATGATTGGATTCTAGACATACCGAAATCGGATTAAGATGGTCTTTCCAAGGCTCGACCTCTCTAACTTTTCTTCTGAGGGTGATGCCAAACCTTCCGCTCCCCAAGACAGGTCCATAGGGGTTGAGATTCGTAAGCTCGACCCGATGGCAAGGAGATCTATGCAAAGGTATTCGATGAAGCTTCGAAGATTGGGGCTCATCATAGTTAAATATAGCATTCTCTAACGTCATCTTCTTGAGATGACATTATTCTTGTAATCATAATAAGTTATGTAAACATAATAGCAAATGTTCAACTTGTGTCGTCTTTTTTTTGTTGTGCGACGTCATTTATCATTGTCGACCTTTCCTCAAAAGATCTCTTGTTTTGGATAAGGACTCCTCAATACCTTTTCCATCGAATTTTTTATGCATTAATTGTAGATGGTCCTCCAATATTTCATGATCTCCAATGTATTCAAGTCGGATTTGATCAGAATGCACGAAGGCTGTGGGGAATGATGGCTACCACTTCTTCTAATGAACAATTTGGGGAAGGATATCAGGCTTGTGAGAGCACACCGTATGGTGGTATTCTGGTTCACGAAGCACTACTCGAATTAACTTCTGGAGTTGGGAAGATGCACCATTAATGGTTCGAAGGATGGCTGCATTTGATTGGCAGTTGGTGTGGGCACTGATGCCGAGGTTGATGGTCGGTAGGATTTCATCTTCCATCTTCCTTCTCGTAGCTTCTACAAGAACTCTCCTTTTCTCTTGTCATTATAATGCCATCCAAGAAAGCTATCAAGGATCGGGTTAAGGAGAGGATGGCCATCGAGAGGGAGGCGAGGTTGAAGGAAAATTTGATTCAAATGGGATCATCAGGGAAGATTGAACAGATTTCTATTTAAAATTTTCATAACCTTTATGCTTGCCGGATATGCAGCAAATGTTGAATCAAGAGATGCTGGAATTTTTTGAACGAGATGCCTCATGAGATCTGGATGTGCAGACCCTCTACTTCGCATGCACTCCAAGCACTGTAGGAAAGAGGGATGATCCTCGAGGAGTTGATCCTTCAAAAAGGCAGCAAGGAAGGGTAGAGATCTGATCTCAGATTGGAGTCTTCATTTTAAGAAGTTGGATGCCAAGAACTCCACATATCAGAGAGGAAGACATCCAAAAACAGCACCCCTCCTCTTCTAGTTTTGTCGCACAAAACACTCACCTATCTCACGATAATTTTCAGATGTATTTTGTCGCACAAAAGTTGTTCTAAAACTATCTTGAATATGAGGCCACCCTTCTTATAATTGACACCCACAATCTGATCAAATTCCATAAGGATTAAGACTCTTGATTCAACTCAAATTTGAATAGGTTCTAATCCTTATGCAACTAAAAAACCCAAGAGAGAAAGGAATAACGCCAACCTTGTGGGTGAACTCTCTTCACGTGCGCACAAGGAATATGGGGCAAAAAAATTAGCGCCCACTCCCTTCTTTGGTCGGCAACATATAAGAGAAAGTCTCAGAATTTTAAGACTCTATGGATCTAATCCAATCTGATTCAAATTAGGCTCAGCTCAAATATAATTTGAATCTGATTCGAACTTTATTCGAATAAGCTGTCAATCTCAATCTGATTACGATTCAGATCCAAGTCTAACTTGGATTATTAACCCAATTAGCCTTAACTAAATCAAATTTAATTAAATCAGATCTAATCTGAAATAATTAACACTCAAATCAATTCTCTCAAAAAAATTTTTGGATCATAGATCAGATCATTTCATCTCCAGAATTAAACCTGTACCTTATATCAAGTGCTAGCTAGATATAGTCAACTATTTAATCCTATATAATCTCTTAGTTAATTCTTAATTAAGTAAATCTATTTGTTCAATCAAGTCACGTACTTTCAAATTGAACACATATATGTTAGGTCAATTCTTTCCTACGTTGCTTGACTTTGTGCGTAACTCCATAGATTCGAACACTAAGCTGGTAGTATAGGAACTGTTTTCTGTATTCATTAAAGTTACTATCTAGTAATGGTTCCAGACGTCTGGATAGGTCGAATATTTACAAAGTAATATTCAAGAATCTTAGAATATAGTTACCATATAATTCATCTCTTTGACCCTGAATGCTCAGGACGACCTAGGATTTAATTGTATGTCAACCCTAAATGTATCATCCATATTATATTTTAATCTTTTTCAAATCTATCACATAGATTATCTGATTAAGATTTTATTAAATTAAAATACAGTGATACATTAACTCCTGTAATCTGGAGGGGTCATTCTCATCTTGACTCACACACAGACTTTACAAGTACTTGACTATACCTAATAGCCTTCCATCATTATATTAAAAAATAAATAGTCCGATACTAAAGTATAGTGAGTTGCTTGCAAGTCATCGTGTGATCTCAGATCTGAGAGACACTTATGCCCATACCTTTTGCGAGCTGTCCTTGATAGCAGAGCACTCAGTAAGTCATCGTTCAGTGACGATGTACTCCTACATCTCACCTGTATGTCATATCAGTGTCTCCACACTTCTTAGTTATGAGGACAACCAACCTATATGGCATACAATGATCTATACTCAATAAACATCATCATCCTTTAATGATGTATCATTTGGTCATAAACATCTTTAAGAACTATTTGATAATCTTTCTTATTGATTATTTCATAGTTTTAAGAACTTCATCACAACACAAAAGTTCAAATAATGAAGATACACAATTTATGATGAAATGCTAAATAACTTTTATTAATTCATAATTTATATATAAATTATAAAGAGTACAATCGTCCAAATGATTGACTTTAGGACATATTTTCTAACAACTCTCACTTAGACTAAAGTCAATCGATATAGTATCTAATATCTATCTTTCATTTGTGTTCGTCGAACTCTTTGATTTTGAAGGCTTTAGTAAATAGATTGATCAAGTTCTCTTTTCCGTCAATATTGTAAAGCTCGACGTCATCTCGATCTACGATCTCACAGACAAGATGACAGCGACGCAGAATATGTTTGGTTCTCTGATGAGACTTTGATTCTTTAGCTTGAGCTATGGCTCTAATGCTGTCATAGTACAGCAGAACAAGACCATCAATAGAGGGTGCCACTCCAAGCTCGCTGATAAACTTTCACAATCAGATCATTTCTTGACAACATCGGATGTCGCAATGTACTCCATCTCACATACTAAATCAGCTACGATGTGCTGTTTGAAATTTTTTCAGCAGATCTTTCCTCCATTCAAGATAAACACATATTCCGACATACTTTTGCTGTCATCATGATCTAACTAAAATTAAAATCAGTATATCCACAAGTTTCAAGTCAGTGTCTCCAAAGATAAGCCATTGATCCTTAGTATTTCTTAAATACTTAGAGATTATCTTTACAACCTTCCAATGGTTCTCATCCGGATCAGACTAGTACCTACTTACTACCTCTAGTGAGTATGCCACATCTGACCTCGTATATGTCATAGTGTACATGATAGATCCCACTACCGAGGTATATGGGATTCTATTCATATGCTCTCTTTCTTGTGAGGTTGTTGGATAATTCTTCTTAGAAAGAGTAATTTCATGGCCTATCGGGAGATAGCCTTTGTTAAAATTTTCATGCTAAACTGTTTCATCACGGTATCTATATATATGGATTGGAATAATTCAAGTATCCTTTTAGATCGATTCCTATAGATCTTCATGCCTAGGATGTAGGATGCTTCTCCTAAATCCTTCATGGAGAACTGTGAAGACAGCCAAAGCTTTATACTTTATAAAGCAGGAATATCATTTCCTATTAAAAGTATATCATCTACATACAATATAAGAAAATGACTACAGAGCTATTGACTTATTTATAAATGCAAGGCTCTTCTCCATTCTTAACGAAGCCATACATTTTGATTGTCTGATCAAAATACATGTTTCAACTCCTACATGCTTGCTTTAATCGATAAATAGATCTCTAAAGCTTGCATACCTTTGATTCATCTATGGATGTGAACCTTTCAGATTATATCACATACACCTCTTCATCTAGCCCTCCATTCAAAAAAGCCATCTTGACATTTATTTGTCAGATTTCATAATCAAGATATGCCACCATCGCAAGCATAATTCGAATAGATTTGAGTATTGCCATAGCAGAAAACGTCTCATCATAGTCAATACTATAATGTTGATGATATCCCTTGACAACCAAACAGATTTTGTAAGTCTCCACCTTTTCATCTGTACTCTTTTTTCTTTTGAATATCTATTTACACTCTATTGATTTTATTCCTTCGGATGGATCAACTAATGTCATACACCATTGATCTCCATGGACTCCATCTTAAATTTTATAGCATTAAGCTATTTCTCAAAGTCGAGCTTCTACATGGCATCCATATAGGTGATCAGATCTTCGTCGTTCTCATTAAGTTCAACAGGATCACCATCTCGGACTAAGAAATCATAGTATCTGTCCGACTTACGCGGTACTTTACCAAATCTCTTTAAAAGTGCCTCTACAATGGGACTCTGAGTTTGAAAATTTTTCGCTACATATCAAGGTAACTTTCATAAGAGTTATAAAAATTTTAAATTAGAAATCTCTTCCTTCTTTCTAGCATCCGATTTGATCGAATAAATTTTTCTTCAACTAGTATCAGAGTTAGGCTGTATGTCATGATTACATAGTCTAATTTTTGAATTTTTTATTTTTTGATCTAATTTTGAATCAAATTTTAATATCATTAAACTTTATTTTATCTGATATTCTCTATATTTTGTTGATCTAATTTTGATCAGATTATCAGAACAAAATCCATCCCTGAATCTGATCTGTTAAAAATCTATTTTAGCAAAATTTTTTGTGTAGATTTTTATTCTAATTTAAAATCTAATTATGCATGAATTTAAATCTATTTTTGATATATTTTATAGATATATTTTGATTATAGAATTAATATTTGAATCAAGCTCAAATCTGAATCTGTTTGATAGAGTTTCAAATCTGATTTGAGCAATATATCTGCATATGTTTGATCATATCTCAAATTAAATTTTTTCTATGCAATCATGCATATATTTTGAATAGAATTCATTATTTTTTTAGATTTGAAATTAATGATTTATGTGATGATATGATTAAGGTTCAGATCTGAAAATTTGATGTTGTAGTAATGATCTAATTAAATTAGATAAAATTTGTATGCCGTCATGTTATGAATATGATATAAATCAAAATTTTTTCTTTTACATATATGATACATAGTGTAGAATTATTCTTAGTAGTCAAGTACTCGGATTGAGTTGATCATCATGGTGTTTGGTCATAAGAGGAAGCAGGGGTTAAAGTCCTTCTCTTGCCCAATTGATGGGTTCTCTTATGATGTGTAGAGATGTCGATGTGATTATAGCTCTTAAAGAAGAACAATGAAAAGAATCTTTTTAAATTATTCTAATCATAAATTAGTTTAGATTAGATCTAAAAGATTTATGATTATTTTTTTTAATTTATGCAAAATATTCAGATCTAAAAATAAGTTTCATAATCTAAAAATTAATAACATATGATGTACGTTTTGTATAAAATCTTTTGTAAAATAGTTTTACAAATTGAAATAGTTTCAACACATAATTTTATATACTTAATTGAAAATTAAGATATGAAAATCAAAAATCTAGATTTGAGAATTGAGGATCTTAAAATACCTCATAAATCATTGGGGCTATGGGTTAGTTCAAATTAGGTCATCTAATCGGGTTAGACCTAGGGTTAGAAACAAATATGAACTAAATAGAAAATTAAATTAAATCTAATCAAGAGTTAAATTAGATTAGGTCAAGATTCTTTAGATCAACCTCAATAATTATAGCTTGATCAAATTCATATTTTGATCATACCTAATAGATTAGATTGTGGCTCAGTGGTTAAGCCCGAGTCCTTTGACTGATCAAATCGAAACTAATCGATCAATTGATATCTAAGGTCAGTTCGATAGTACGATCGGTAGTTTTAATTAAAAACGTGCTCACCTGACCTATAAAGTGTTTAAGACAAGTATTGGTTACCCTCCCATTGATCTCACTTATCTGACCAATTTGATAGATTATGTTTTGATTAGATCACTGATTTATTTGAGTTGACCCATGCCATTAAGTTTAATCAGTGTGACTAATTTAGGTATTCTCGAACCAGCTTATTTCTAGTCCTCTTCGATGACTTGGTGAAGTCAATGAGAGGATTATCAAAATATTGGTTATTCTTTTCTCTTTATTCTAAACCAATTAATTAAATTCTCTAAATTATTAGATCCTCAAAATGACAATGTTATGGGGATAACAAGTTTATAGCCTCTCATTAAGGTGTAGGATAATAGATCCAGTAATCTAAATAAGCATTGGAGGTGCCACACGCTTAGTGTTTATTAGGTATTGAAATTATCATTCATCATATGATGACCTCATTATGTCTTTCAGATTAATGATCATGTTGGCCGAGCCATATTCGGATCTGGATATTCATTTGTTAAATGTACTCAGTATGGTCAAGTTAATGGTTGGATCTAACCAAGATTTTCAGTAGAGGCACCATACATCTGCTGAAGAGAAGTCAGGGGTAAATATATTACTAAAACTTATTTGAAAAATAATTGATTAAAAATCTATCCATAGATGCATAGGGATTGGTCAAGCCACACTTGAGCCCTTGTGTAGTATATGTGGATTCTAGTACCTGCTAAGGAATTAATGTAATTTCTTAAATTAGAGGTAGAGGCTATCAATTCATATAAAATAGTAAAAAACTTTTAGAGTAAAGTCCAAATCTTTATAATTAAATAATTTATATACTAATATGGTCTTATTTTTTCAGTAATGGCTCACACTTTATCGCTCCGCTCGTTGTTAGACAGCGACAAGCTCATGAGACCTAATTTTGATGTCAGTATCGAAAGCTCAAGATTGTCTTGGAGTATGAGAGGATCTTGTATGTACTTATAGATCTAACACCTGAGGAGCCCATCCTGAGCGCTCGTGGTGCGGTCCGAGATACTTACCAGAAGTGGCTCAATGATTGAGTCACTGTGCATTGCATTATGAGGGCGGCAATGAATGACGAGTTCAGCCATAAATTTGAGGATGCTCAATCGGAGAAAATTCTTCAAATGTTGAACAAGTCCTTTGACACTCCTAATGACGTTGAGAGGCACAAAATATCTTGTGCTGTCTTCAATGCACGGATGAGGGAAAGGACATCGATCATTGATCATATACTGTACATAATCGAGTAGATCGAGCATTTGAGTAAACTTGGATTTTTCTTGTATGAATAGCTAGAGAAAGATGCGATCTTGAATTCTTTGCCCAAGTCTTACCTATCCTTTCTTATTCATTATAGAATTACTAAACCTACAGTAAACTACCATGATTTGCTAAGATTACTGCAAATCTTTGAGAAGGATCACCAACTTCAAAAGGAGTCAGTGAATATGGTGGGTGGTTCTTCTTCTGGGCATCATCCTTTTAAGAAGAAAAGAAGAAGATGCAGCATGCTGGAGCTTCAAAGCCTAGTCAGAGAAAGAAGTCAAAGGTTGACAAGAGTCAGACAGAGTACTTCTTCTGCAAGAAGTTAAGACATTAAAAAAAAATTATCCTTAGTATATAGCCTCCCTTGATCCTAACAGCCGAACAAGAGAAAGCAGTAATCTGTTGCTAGATAAGGTACTTATATGATAACTTCTTGTAATTTCTCTGTGTGTGATACTACTATCTAGGTATTGGATACCAAAAGTTTCATTAATATTTACAATTCATTGTAGGAACTTCATATCAGTAGAAAATTTAGAGACGGTGAATGGTTCCTGAATGTTGGATATGGAAGTCTTGTTTCAATTCTAGCTTTAGAAACTATTCAACTTATTTTTGAGTCTAGACTTGTCATGTTAGATAATTATCATTATTGTCCTTCCTTTTTGATGAATGCTATTCCGTAGGTCTTTTAGCAAAAGTTGGTTTCAACTTTTTAATAAAAGATGAATTTTGTGATATCATTCTGAATGGTACTACAATTTTACATGGATAATTAAACATGGCATATACCTTCTATCATAGCCTATTAGTGTAAACTCATCTAATAAACATCCTAAAGTAAATAATATCAGTGATGCTTATCTTTAGCATTGTCGGCTAAATCATGTGAACAAAATAGATGGATAGGTTAACTAAGAAAAATCCTCAAATTAACGATTGTGAATCGTTACCGACCTGTGAATCCTATCTTCTTGGTAAGATGACAAAGTCACCTTTTAAAGAAAAAGATGAGCGAGCCGCTGATGTTCTGAGTCTAGTACACAGTGATGTATGTGGACCCATGAGCATAAGTACTAGAGGTGGATTTAACTACTTCATTACTTTCACTGACAATCTATCGAGGTATGGGTATATCTACCTTATGAAACATAAGTCCGAATCTTTTGAAATGTTCAAATGATTTTATAGTAAAGTAAAAAATAAATTTGAAAGAATATTAAAACTCTTTGATTAGATCGAGGAGGATAATACCTTACTAGTGAATTTCTGACATATTTAGAGGAGAATGGGATTCTCTCTCAATGGACTCTTTCAGGCACCACAACATAATGAGGGGTCAGAAAGAAGGAATCGAACACTATTAGACATGGTTCGATCCATTATGGGCTTTGCGATTTTATCTATCTCCTTCTGGGGATATGCTCTAGAAACTACTTGCTATATATTGAACAAGATTCTAAGGAAGTCTGTCAATAAAACTTCGTATGAGATATGCACAGGACGTAAGCCAGTACTCCCACCCTTAGAGATGGGGATATCCAACTTATGTCAAATATTTAATGATAGATAAGTTTGGACCTAGGTCTGATAAATGCTTGTTTGTAGGATATCCAAAAAAATAAAAGGTACTATTTCTATCTTACTGAAGAACAAAAAATGTTCGTCGGTAATAGGGCAATCTTTTTGGAAAGAGAGTTTCTTAAAAAAAAAATTGATGCCACTAAGATCGAACTTGATGAAGTTCGTGAGGTAGAAAGTTAGACATCTTTAAGAAAAATACAGAACCAGATTTGATTGGAGAATCAAATCTGGAGTCTGTTATAGAGGCGCAATTAAGTAGATCCAGTAGAGTACCGCATCAATCGAAAAGATACTACAATTTTTTGATCCAAGATGATGATCCTGTCGAACTAGATGAGAACGATAAGGATTCGATTACCTACATGGATGCCATGCAAAGGTCCGACTCTAAAAATGACTGAAAGTTATAAAATCTGAAATGAAGTCTATGGAGATCAATGGTGTATGAACACTTATTGATCCACCTGAAGGATTAAACCCATAGGGTGTTAATGGATCTTCAAAAAAAAAAAGAGGAGCGGACAGAAAGGTAGAGACCTATAAAGTCTATCTAGTTGTCAAGAGATATCATCAACGTTATGGTATTGACTATGATGAGATATTTTCTCCTATGGTAATACTCAATTCTATTCGGATTATACTTGCTATAGCGGCACATCTAGATTTTGAGATCTAACAAATCGATATCAAAATCGCTTTCTTCAATAGAGAGTTGGAAGAAGAGATGTATATGATACAATCTAAATAGTTCATATCCACAGATGAATCTAAAGTGTGTGAGCTAAACAGATCTATTTATGGACTGAAGTAAATTTTCAAAGTTAGAACATACATTTTGATAAGATGATCAAAATATATGGCTTCATTATGAACGGAGAGGAGTCTTGCATCTATAATAGGTTGATGGTTCTATGGTCATATTCCTTATATTGTATGTAAATAACATACTGTTAATAGAAAATGATATTCCTGCTTTACAAAGTATAAAGTTGTGGCTATCATCACAGTTCTCCATGAAGAATTTAGGAGAAACATCCTACATCATAAGGGTGAAGATTTATAGAGATAAATCTAAAAGGTTGCTTGGATTGTCTCAATCCACGTACATTGATGCCATGCTAAAACAGTTCAGTATGAAATTTTTAAAAAGGCTATCTATCGATAGGTCAAGAATTACTCTCTAAAAGGGATTGTTCGGCAACTTCTCAAGAGATAAAGCGTGTGAGTAGAATTTCATATGCTTCAGCAGTGGGATCTATCATGTATGCTATGACATATATGAATTCGGATGTAGCCTACTCACTACGGGTAGTAAGTAGGTATCAGTCTGATCCGGATGAGAACTATTGAAAATTATAAAGATAATTGTTAATTTTTTGAGAAATACTAAGGACCAATGATTAATTTATGAAGATATTGACTTTAAACTTGTGGGATATACTGATTTCAATTTTCAGTCAAATCTTGATGGCAAAAGTGTGTCTGACTATATCTTCACTTTATATAGTAGAGCGATCTATTGGAAGAGTTTCAAACAGTATATAGTAGCTGATTCAGTATGCGAAGCGAAATATATTGCAGCATTTGATACTACAAAGGAAGCTATTTAGTTAAGAAAGTTTATCTACAAATTTGAAGTGGTTCCCTCAGTTGAAGATCCAATTCTATTGTAGTGTGACAGCACTAGTGCCATCGCTCAAGCCAAAAATTCAAATTTCATCAGAGAACCAAACATATTCTACGTCAGTATCATCTTGTCCGTGAGATTGTTGATCGAGGTAACATCAAGCTGCTGAAGATTGATAGAAAGAAAATTTGATCGACTCCTTCACTAAAGCTCTCGAGACCAAAGAGTTTGATAACCATAAGTGGAAGATGGGTATTAGATACTGTCCTGATTGGCTTTAATCCAAGTAGTAGTTGTTAAAAATTATGTCATAAAGTTAATTATCTATCTGTAGATGATTAAGCTCTTTATAATTTGTATATGAATTATTAATGAATAAAAGTTATTCTGACAAGTTCATCATAAAAGTACATCTTTCTTTGAACTCTTGTGTTATGATGAAGTCCTTAGAACTATAATATAATTGATAAAAGAGGATTTATCGAATAGTTTTTAAACTTGTTCGCGATCAAATGATATATTATTAACAGGGACAATAACGTTTATCAAGTATAGATCATAGTGTGCTATATGGGTTGATTGTCTTCTTAACTAAAGAGTGCGAAGATACTGGTATGGCATATAGGTGAGATATAAGAGTACATTATCATCGAATAGTGACTCACCTGTGAAGCACTCAGCTGTCAAGAGCAGCTCGTGAAGGATATGGACATAAGTATTTTTTGATCTGAGATCATCACGGTGATTTGCAAGCAACTCACTGTGCTTTGATGCTGGACTATCTATATTTCTAATACAGTGATGGAAGGCTACTGGATACAGTCAAGTACTTGTGAAATTGGTGTGTGAGTCAAGATGGGATTGACTCTTTGGGATTATAGGAGTTAATGCATCACTATATCTCAATCCAGTAAAATCTTGGTCAGAATAATCGTGTGATCTATCACAGGATTTGAAAAAGATTGAATACAATATGGATGACTCATCCTGGATTGACAGTTTAACCCTAGGTCATCCTGAGTATTAGGATCAAAGGGATGAATTATGTGGTAACCATATGTCGAGATTCTTGAATATTATTTTGTAATTATTCAATCTATCTAGACATCAGATATCATTGCTAGATGATCACTTTGATTAGTACAGAAAGTGATTATTATACTACCAACTCAGTGTTCGAACCTATGGAGTCACGCACAAAGTCAAACTACGTAGGAAAGAATTGACCTAATATCCATGTGTTTAATTTGAAAATATAAAATTTGATTAAATATAAAGATTTACTTCATTTAGAATTAAGTTATGGGTTATACGGAATTAAACACTGACTATATCCAGCTAGCACTGCACATGAGACACAGGTTTGATTCTAGAGATGAATCTGATCAAATCTATAATTTGAGAAATTAAGAGAGATTGAATTTAAGTTTTAATTATTTTAGATCAGATCTAATCTAATTGAGCTTGATTTTATTGAGACTAAATTGGGTTAATTATCCAAGTTGGACTTGGACCTAAATCCTAATTAGATTAGAATTAGCAGTCTTTTCGAATTTGGTTCGAATCGGATTCAAATTGAACCTAAATTTAAATCAAATTGAATTTGATGCACTAAGCCATATTTTCTTGCATTCTCTCACCTTTTGGCTGATCAAGATGGAGGAGGGGTCCCTTGGGCATGTGGCATAAGAAGGGAGGCGCAAATTGGTGCTTTTCCTACTTCCTTGAGGAATCCTCATGGTTTAGAGAGTTTGGATTTGATTCAAATTTGGAGAGTCCTATTCTTAACCCATGAAGATATTTGATTTGATCAAGAACATCTTATCTATTTAAGAAGGGGTGTAGAGTAGAGAGAAATCATCAAGCAAGCAATTGAGAATTATTCTAGGCGTGAGATCACCTTGGGCCCTCTCTTTCTGGGTGTCTCTCTCCTCTTGGGCGTCCTCCCTCTCCCTTGGTGGTATGGCATGTGGGCTCCTTCCTAGCTTCAAGATCTGATCTCAAGGCTCTCCTCTCCTTTCCTTCTAAAGAGCTCTTCATCCCTATCTCCTATGTTATTTGGCATGCGAGCGAAGTAAAGGGTCTAGACATTCGGATCTCATGAAGCAACAATCTTCAAGAATCAATCAATCTTGATCAATTTTTTGCTGCATATCGAGGTAACTTTTATAACAGTTATGAAATTTTAAATTAGAAATCTCTTCCTTCTTTCTGGCATCCAATCTAATCAGACAAATTTTTCTTCACCACCGACATCACCGCCATCGTCTTTATCCTCGGGTTCGAGGACAGTAAGACCCACCTATGGCAGATGATGCCATAGCTGGACCTCCACTACCTCCTCCCCAAGAATAGTGATGAGGAAATGGGGCTTTTTCTCGGATAAGGATTGAGCCCCTTTTGCCTTTTCCTTCCCTTTTCTTCTTCTCTCTTTTTTTTTTGGTGGGGGGGAGAGGTGGGGTGGTGCTTAAGGCACCACTCTTTGTATATATTTTAATAAAAGTTAGTTTGCTTCTTCCTTGTGTGTCGTGGGTGTATGTTTGTTCCCAATTGATGATTATCCTTCTTTAGGCTGATTAAAGATCGTTGCACTCAAATCTAAAGCCAATCAATGGCTCCTTCAATTGACTATACTAATTAGAAGTTGCCTTTTGATTTCAGCAAACTATCAATCATAAGCTATCTTACGTCTACAATGACTAAGTCGATCAAAGATCATCTTATATTTGTAATGATAAAGCCAATCCAAGACTATCTTATATTTGCAATGACTAAACCAATCCAAGGCCGTCTTTATATTTGTAATGACTAAGCCGATCCAAAGTCATCTTATGTTTGTAATGACTAAGCTGATCCAAGACCGTCTTATGTTTGGAATGACTAAGCCGATCCAATACTGTCTTATATTTATAAGGACTAAATCGATCCAAGACTGTCTAATATTTGCAATGACTAAATCGATCAAAGACCGTCTTATGTTTACAATGACTAAGACGATCAAAGACCATCTTATGTTTGTAATGACTAAGTCCATCCAAGACCGTCTTATGTTTGTAATGACGAAGTTGATTAAAGACCGTCTTATATTTGTAATGACTAAGCCGATCAAAGGTCATCTTAGTTTTGATGAGCAGACAAAAAACCATTATTTTAAAAAGAGAATTTCATTGAGGAGAGTCATATGATAAACCACTGGTAGTAGATTCGGAGGTTTTCCAAATTTCATGGATGGAAGAGTGCTGTCCCATCTAGCTGTTTCAGTCGGTAGATTTCTGACTTGATGATCTCATCCACTTGGTATAAGCCCTTCCAGTTTGGGACCAGTTTGCCTTGCTCTCTAGGTTGTGATATCTCCACCTTATGCAGGATCAGGTTGTCGATCCTGAAGACTTTATTTCAAATTTTATTGTTGTAATATTGGACGACCTTATGCTGATAAGCCACCATGCGAATGGGCACCCTCTCTCTAGCTTCTTCAAGCAAATCTAGGTCAGCACGTAGCCTCTTCGAGTTGGTCTATTCGTCAAAATTCTCAATTCACACTGATGGGACTCCAATCTCAATGGGTATTACTACTTCCATCCCAAAGGCCAAGCTAAAAGGAGTTTCTTCTATTGAAACTCTTGACATCGTCTTGTATGCCCAAAGTACATGGTGGAGTTCATCGGCCCAAGACCCTTTGGATTTTAAAGCATGGCATTTCCAGCAAATGCCCTAATTCTTTGGTCTAGGGCATTCTCAATCCCCTTTACTATAGACCAAATGCAGTCTATATCTATTTGCAAATTTTCAAAAACTCTCACATAAGGTTGGGATAAGTCAGTACCTCAAGTGAACATATCTTTTCCACCCTATTAATGGATTTAAGAGCCAATATGGAAGTTTTCACTGTCCAGAACTTCAAAGCTAACCTTCCTGCCCATGGTGACTGCTCGAGATGCCATAGAGACATGATTCAGAGGAGAGATGGATGCGAAAGGAGCATGTCGAAGGTTTCAAGCTGACACTTTTGCGTGGACCGCGCTTCATGCTCCTAGTCAGTTCCTGGCCTCTTAGCGACAATAGTATGAACTCGGGGTGCCATTGCTCGGATTCCCAAGATTTTGGAGGGTAACAGGAAAGGGGAAGGACTTTGGAGGGTTTGGGAAAGGAGTCATGAGGGTTTGAGGTGGGACAAGCTCGAAAAAGAAGTGAATAGGCTTTTAGAAAAGTTGGATGTTTTATAAAAAATTAGGTCCCGATCGTCGAGTCAGCTCGAATCCCAGTTCGGATCAGCTCGACAACAGAGTCAGCTCAACAAAACAGTCGAGTCGGCTCGAGTCCCGATCCCAAAAATGAATAAAAATTCAGAACAAATTCAAAATGGATCCAAAAATTTTGAGAAATTTCACACCAAGTCAACTTATAGATGAGCAAAAATTATTGAAGAAATTTTCAATTAAAAAGGGTCACAAATTTCTAATTCACCTCTGATCATTCTAAATCAGTCTTCATTGAGAGGTTTGGTAAAAATATCCATCAATTGATTTTCAGTACAAACAAATTTAAGTACGATGTCATTATTTTGAACATGATCTTTGATGAAGTGATGTCTAATTTTAATATGTTTTGTTCTAGAATATTGAATGAGATTTTGGTTAAGTTAGTAGCACTTATATAGTCACATCTTATGAAAATTTACTTTATTTATACCATAATCTTCAAGTTGTTGTTTAATCCATAGAATTTGTGCACAATAACTTCCAGCAGCAATATATTCGACTTCAGTAATAGATAATGCTACTGAATTCTATTTCTTACTGTACCAAGATATTAAGTTTAGTCCTAAGAATTGACGTGTTCCACTTGTACTTTTTCTATCACTTTTATATCCTCCATAATCAACATCTGTATAACCAATTAGTTCAATTGATGATTGTTTTGAATACCATAATCGTAGGTTTTGTGTGTCAACTAGGTATCTAAGAATTCTTTTAATAACAAGTAAGTGACTTTCTTTGGGATTAAATTGAAACCTAGCACACATGCAAATACTAAAAAGTATATCAGGCCAACTAACTGTTAAATATAGTAATGAGCCAATCATACCCCTATATAGCTTTTGGTCTATACATTTATCTTTTTCATCTTTGTCAAATCTACATGTGGGGCTCATAGGTGTGCCAATTTTCTTTGTATTCTCCATTCCAAACTTCTTTAGTATCTCACCAATATATTTGGATTGATTGATAAAAATTTTTCTCCTTTGTTTGTTTGATTTAAAGTCTAAGAAAAATATCAATTCTCCCATCATGCTCATTTCAAATTCATCCCGCATAAGCTCAGTGAATTCTTGACAAAGATCCTCATTAGTAGCTTCGAAAATAATATCATCTACATAAATTTGAACTATAAGTAAATCATTTATTTTTTTAGAAATAAAGTTGTGTTAACACTATCTCTAGTGAAGTTATTTTCAAATAGAAATTTACTTAACCTTTCATACCAAGCTTTAAATTCTTGTTTTAGTCCATATAATACTTTATTAAGTTTGTATACATGATTTGGAAAGATGTGATTTTCAAAATCAGGTGGTTATTCTATAAAAACTTCTTCACCTATATATCCATTTAAAAAATACTCTTTACATCTATTTGAAATAATTAAAATTTATATGACACACAAATGCAAGTAACAATCTAATAGCTTCTAATCTAGCTACCAGTGCATATGTTTCATCAAAATCTATTCCTTCTTCTTGATTGTATCACTTAGTAACTAATCTTGATTTATTTCTTACTATATTACTATTTTTATCTAATTTATTTCTAAATATCCATTTAGTGCCAATAATTTGATGGTTAATTGGTCTACTTACTAATATTCAGATATTATTTCTTTCAAATTAATTTAATTCTTCTTGCATGGTAAGCATCCAATTCGGATCATTTTTAGTTTCGTCAATGCATTTAGGTTCAATTTGTGAAACAAAGGCAAGATAATCATGAATTTTTCTAAATGTGGATCTAGTTCTTACACCTTATAAAGGATCACCAATTATAAGATCTTTAGGGTGATTGTGGGCATAGCTTCATTCTTTGGATAGATCATCATACTTTTGTTCATATCTTCATCTTGAATTGCTTCATGATCATCTTTTGAATCTCCCTCTTCATTAGTATTATATTTGTCTTTCAGGTTGAGTTCATTTACTTTTTTTTAAGCTTCCTGCATTATTATCAAGAACATCTTCTTTTCTCAAAGATAAATTATTAGTTTTATCAAAGATTACATGGATAGACTCTTCAACAACTAAGATACGTTTGTTGAAGACTCTATATGCCTCGTTAGATATAGAGTATCCAAGAAAATATTTTCATCTGACTTAGTACCGCATTTTTTAAGATTATTTTTTTCATTATTTAAGATAAATATCTACATCCAAAAATATGAAAATAGCTAATATTTGATTTTCTTCCTCTCCAAAGCACATAAGGGATTTTCTTAGGAATTGGGCGAATCAAAATATAATTTAAAATATAACATGCGGTATTTATAGCTTCAATCCAAAAATATATTGAAAGATTTTCTTCAC
>KE505175.1:91749-109896 GCA_000441515.1 Elaeis oleifera | reverse complement strand
AAAAAGTTTTAAAATTTTGATTTTCAAATTCAGTGCTATGGCCACTTCAAATTGTAACAATTGTAAAGCTCTTTTCATTTGAAACTTTTCGATAAATTTAAAAATACATGAAAAGCTTCATCCTTCTGTGCTAAAAATAAAATCCAAATAAAATAAGAGAAATCATCTATGATCACAAGTTCATATTTTTTTCTTCTAGACTTGTAATCCTAGTAGATCTAAATAAGTCCATATGAATCAACTCAAGTAGTCTAATAGTTGAAACTATATTTTAGATTTAAACTTTCCTAGTTTGTTACCAAATTGACATACATCACAAACATGATCTTTTCCAAAATTTAGTTTAGGTAAACCTTTGACCAAATCTTTTGTTATTAATTTTGATAAAGTATTCATGCTTGCATGACCCAACATATGATGCCATAGCCAACTAATTTCTTTAATTTTAGCATCCATAGTAATAAGACATTGATCACTCTTCATGGCTATCTTATTAAGATCAACCATGTAGACATTGTCATGCCTACATCTAATAAATTTGATGCTATCATCAAAGGGACTAGTAACTACGCATAGAGATGATTCAAATATGACTTTAAATCCTTTATTACATAATTGATTAGTACTTAGCAAGTTATGCTTTAGACTATCAATAAGTAATATATTTCAATAAAGATGGAGGAATAATTTTGATTTTACCAATTTCAATAATTTTTCTTTACCATTGTTGCCAAAGGTTACCCCTCCATTCTTTCTTTCAAGGGTGATAAATTGATTCTTGTTATCCATCATATGTCTTGAATAGCCGTCATCTAAGTACCATGCTCTCTTATTTTATTGGCTGCAAGATATCCCTGCAAAATAATCAAGTGACTGATTTAGGTACCCAAGTCTTCTTGGATCTTTTAGGATTAGCAATCATGGTTCCTTTGGAACCAAATCTTCTAAACTGTTTTCCATCAGATTTTCTTATGTTGCATGCATATGCTTTGTGTCCTACTCTACCATAACTGAAGCATGTGACATGTGAGGTGATATATAATGAAGGACTAATATAAAGATTTTTTAAGAACTTTTGTTCTTGTTAGAATTGAAATCGATACCAGCTTTATCATAGATGGCTTTTGATTGTTTAAAATTATTTATAATTTTTTGAACTATATGTAAATTTATCAACCAATGGTTTCAATCTATTTACTTCAGTTTTTAGGATGTGATTCTCTTCAAGTAATAATTTATTATTTTATGATATTTCATCCTTTCTTGGTTAATGATGCATTTTATTTTTAAATCTTTATATTTAGTTCTAATTTTCTGAAATCATTAAGTAGCTTATGAAATGCATCTTAGAGTTCTTCAAATGTAAACTCTATGGATTGTTCAGAAATTATTGCTTCATCTTGTACCATGAGACATAAATTCACAACATCTTGATTTTCTTCATCTGAAGAGGAATCATCACTATCACTTCATGTTGCTACCATAGCCTTATTCTTGGATTTCTTGAAGATTTTCTTGAGAGTTGGGCAATTAGCATTGAAATGGCCTAATTTTTGCATTCGTAACATAGTGGCTGCTCCCTATCTTTTCTGTATCTTTGTTTGATTCACCTTTGACTGATGGTCTTTTCTTGAATCCTTATCTTCTTCTCCTCATGAATTTCTTAAATTTCTTGTAATAAGGGTTATATCCTCGTCATCATCATCATCTTCAGTAGACTCCTCAATTTCTTCATCATTTGCTACAGATTTGAGGACAATAATCTTTTCTTTTATCCTTCATCTTCATTGTGCTGCTTCATTGTCAGTTCATACATCATCAAGGATCTAATAAGCTTTTTTAAAGATAGTACATTCAAGTCTTTTATCTCTTGAATAGCTGTAACTTTTGCTTCTCAAAACTTTGACAAAGACTTAAAAATTTTTTTCATCAAATCACTTTTAAAATAAGCTCTGCCAAGATTTTTTAATCCATTTATAATATTAGTGAAGTGTGTGAACATTTCAATGATTGTTTCACTAGGTTTCATTTTAAAAAGCTCATATTGGTACATAAGCATATTAATTTTTGATTCTTTGATTTGATTTGTGCCTTCATGGGTTACTTCAAGTCTATCTCAAATTTTTTTTACTAAATTATAAATGAAAATTTGGTTAAACTCATTTACATCCAAGATACAATATAGAACATTCATAGCATTGGTATTTAGCTGAATTGACCTTTTGTCCTCTTCATTCCAATCTTTTTCGAGTTTGAAAATGCTAATGTCATCGACTACAATGGTGGGTGTGTGCGGTCTATTGATTATGACACTCCACATATCATAATCAAGAGTCTGAATAAAAATTCTCATACGAGCTTTCTAATATATATAGTTTGTGTCATTAAAAGTGATGGTCTATTTGTGGATTGCTCTTCATCAAGAAACCTCCCAATTGTATTGCCATGATCTTTATTTTTGATCATTAGATTAATATCTAGCTAAGAACCAAATTCTGATACCACTTATTGTCCAGTTAAACAATCCAAGAGGGGGGGTGAATTAGGTTATTAAAATTTAACCAAGTAGTGAAAGCTGTACAGTGAATAAAAGATAAACAGAGAGCAAATGAAATATGCAAGGTAGCAAACATACAAACAAACTAAATTTATAGCAGTTCGATGCACTATAAGTACCTACGTCCACTCTCCAAATGATTCTTTAGAAATTTCACTATAATCGACTAGATTACAGCATACTTGTTTTGATCGGACTCACCAACAAATCCAATTGATTTTAACTCAGGTCAATCAATTAAAATCTTTACAAGCCTTATCTCAAGACTCCCAAACCAATTTCTAATTTGGAACAAACAATCCCTTCAAGTTTCAGCCTCCATTGAAACTAATATAGAATTTTTGAATTGAAAACATACAACAATTTGAACCCTTTTAATGGCTACTTTATTATCGATGAAGCTCTCTTAAAGAAGCTTTGAATGGCAGTAGTAAATGCACTTGCTTCTCCTTGATTGCACTCAAAAAATCAAGAGAAATTTAATTTAGAGTAGGTGAACTCTCTTGAAAGCCAATGAATGCTCAAAAGTGCTCTTATCTTATTAATAGTTATTTTTTTCTTTGTTCCTTGCTTTCCTTTATGTCTTGATCATTCTCTCTAAGTTCAGAGTTATTTGAACCCAAAACTAGTCATTTTTTATCATTGAGGATGAAAAATAGCCGTTAAAAACTTGTTGAAATAAAACTGGATTAATTACAGAACTAGCTATTATGCCTGTCAGATGCACTCGAGCTGACTCGAAACACTACTACAATAAGAGCCTATGGCAGTGTTTACTACTGCAGTGGTTCGAAAATTGCTGCTATAGATTATACGGCAGTAGTTATTTATAACCACTGCTATAGATTTGAGCTATAATAGTAGTTATCAATAAATGCTACTACAGGTTATATATAACAGTGGTTATATATAACCGCTGCTATAGGTTTAAGGTATGACAACGGTTATGTATAACCGCTCCCATAGGTTTGACTTGTGGCAGTGATAATGTATAACTACTGCCATAGATTTGAGATATGACAGCAGTTGATTAAACACTGTCATAGATAGACCAATGGCAGCAGTTATGTATAATCGCTGCTATACTATATATGACAGCGATTATGTAATCGCTGCTATATACATATAATTTTTTTATATTTTTTTGAATATTATATAATTTAAATTAAAATTTATCTTTACTGTTCATTATCTAAATAATTATCATTAAAACGTTATTACAAAAGATCATCTCAATTCGATAGTCCTAGCTATGTCGATCAATAAAATTTGATTTCGACGATTACGAATGATCGTATAATGATCTGATAGATAAAGACCTCCGATGGATCCAAAAGCTTGCAACGATGATCTCGATAATGTTTATAGTATACTATCAAAATTTTATTTAATTAGACATCATTATCATGATCAATTTAGTACGGAATGATTTCGATCGTTAAATAAAAAATGAGTGATCAAAAAATCAAACGATGTTCGGTTATAAGATGATTTTTTTGATAAATGATCTTTGCTACTACTTTAATTATTTATACGGTGGTGATCATAAAATCTAAATCGTACCCATATGAACTATCCATATTAAGTAGATCTTACAAAAGTATAAGTATAATTACTTAAGGACTTTAAGAATGAGTATCAAGGGATATATAGTTTTGGATCATTCATATACATACGGTTTGAATTTTACGATCACCACTATCTAAATAATTAAAGTAGTAGTAAAGATTATTTATCTAAAAAATCATCTTATAATCGGATGCCATTTGACCTTTTGATCATTTATTTTTATTTAATGAATGAAATCATTCCATGCTAAATTGATCATGATAATGACATCTGATTGAAGTAAAATTTTTTATAGTATACTATAAATATCATCAAGATCATCGTTACAAGTTTTCGGATCCATCAGTGATCTCTATCTATAAGATGATCATACGATCGTTCGTGACCATCGATATCGAATTTTATTGATCGATGTTAGGGCTATTGGATCGAGGTGATCTTTTATCATGATATTCTAATGATAATTATTTAGATAATGAATGGTGAAGATAGACTTTGAATTCTAAATTATATCATATTCAGAAAAAATATAAAAAAATTATATTTAGGCTCTATAGCAGCGGTTGCACAGTAATTGCTGTAATAGGTCTACTGCAGCAGTTTTTAAAACTACTACCATAAGTCTATTGCAGCAGTTGCTAGGTCTATTGCAGCGGTTGATAACCACATATGGTAGCGGTTTCTAAAACTGCTGCCATAGATTTGGGATTTTTTCCCCCGCATCCTCTCTTCTTCATTTTGTGCGTCGGTATTTCATCTTCCCTCTCTCTCTCTCCTCTCTATCTGAACCCCATCCGCCCCACTATTGGCCTGGCCCATTGCTGCCCCTCCTTTGGCACCGTCGTCGGCCCCTTTGGCCTCAACCTTTGGCCCCGTGCCCTACCACCCTCGGTTCCGGCCCCCTCGACCCCACCTCCCTCGACCTCGACCCCCTTTGGCTACTGCCCCCTCCCTCTAGCACCTCCGTCGGCCCCCTTTGGCCCTGCGCTTGCCTCCCTCAGCCTCGGCCCCCTTTGGCCCCACCTCCCTCGACCCCGGCCCCCTTTGGCCCTGCACCCTGCCCCACCACTGCCCCCTTCCTCTAGCACCGACGACCCTCGCAACTCTGCGCGACCCCCTCCCATAGCTCTACAGGTATGTACTTTTTTTTTTTAATTTATTTCATATTATTTTATAATAATATTTACAATCATTTCATAATAATATTTAAAGAGAATCCCTGCCGACAGATTCTGGGCCATGCCAGTAGCTATAGATCGTGCCGTCAAATTTTGGGCCAACTAGTTTTGGGCCATGTCGGCTGTGGGCAACCGTTCACAGTCGATTTAGTTTAGTTGTAGCAGATACTGAAAGTAACGTTGCAATGCATGATTAAATGGTGAATCTAAGCCTCTTTTTACTTTTATTTTCTTCACTTTTCTAATTTCTTATTCTTTTGTATTGTATAGAACCATAGATCTATCTTTTGATTAATATATATATTCTATGGCATCTGTACATTTATATATTATTGTATGGATGGAAGAATTATATACATTGATCCATTGACTATCCAGTTTGGATGGTTTGAGAATTACAATTAATTCTATAGGTAATTATAGTAAATTTACAGTATGTTGAGAGTTCGAGAGAAAGTTTGGATATCATTTTCTTTAGTTCTTCTCACACATCTTTAGCCATATGGAGAGAACTAAGAAAAATACTGTCAAAATTTTTTCGGGGCTTATTCCATATCATTTGATTACTGTAATTGACCTATAGAATTAATGTAATTTTTGAATGAGATAGGACCTAACTTTACCTATTAGTTGATAATAAGATGCATTTATTACATATCTAAAAATGATATTTAATATATTTTTGTTTCTTCAAATATTTGTTTATAATGCATGTAATATTTGGTTAGTCCTTCTCAACTTGTCATGATTGAAATAACATATTTGTTTGCCTATGTAATGATGTTATGAACTCTAAGTATTGGTATGCATGCATAAATTATGAGCAATTACTATCAAATTATTTTGATGTTATTGTGTTGCGTCTCATTTTCACACATGATTTAATTACAGTATCACCAATTTTATAATGGATAAGAGGTGGATGAAGTTGAGTAGGCTCTCACCAGAATATAAGGCTGGACTTCAAAAGTTTCTTGATTTTGCTATAGAGAAATTCGAAGACCATGGACTTATCCAATATCCTTATAAGAAGTGTATGGGTGGGTCTTGGCAACCTCGTCAAGATGTAGATGATCACCTCACTATTTATGGCTTTAAATTCGGCCATGAAATTTGTTGGGATCAACATAGTGAGTGTACGCTGCAAGGAGGCGATCAACATGATGGAGGAGTGGAATAAATGGTTCGTGATATCTTCTAATTTATTAGCCATAATGATGGTGCATCTACATCCATGCCTGATCCCATGGTTGGTGGAATGACAAACAATGAGGATGTGGAGAAGGTCTGCAAGTTGATGGAGGATGCTAATATTTTGTTGTATCTCAAATGTGAACAGATGATGAAGCTTGAGTTCTTAATCTTGTTGCATCATACGAAATGCTCCAATGGGTTCAGTAATAATGGAGTGAACTATATACTAGAGTTTTTGGGGGACATTCTTCTGGACAATGCATAAATTTTGAAGAATAATTATAAAGTATTAAAGATTATTGAATAGTTGGACTTTACTTACAACAAGATACATGCATGCCCTAATGATTGCATGCTCTATTGGGAGGGAGATGCCAACCGAAATGAGTGCATGAGGTGCAGTGTATCAAGATGGAAACAAACAAAGACATCACATTGACCAGTGTTCCTCAAAAGTTGATGTGGCACTTTTCTTTGATATCGAGACTACAAAAGTTGTTATATCAGCAAAAACATCGAAGAACATAAGATGGCATGAAGAGGAGCAAATAAAATATGATGCATTGGGGCATCCAACTGATGGAGAGACATGGTAAAAGTTCAATAAGATACATCCCGACTTCGCACAAGAGATATGCAATGTGAGGTTGGGCTTGTCATGTGATGGTTTCAATCCGTTCAAGTACATGAATACCAAATATAGTATATGACCGGTGTTTACTCATGTTTACAACCTCCACCATGGATGTGTATGAAAAAATTCTTTGCTTTCATGATAGTGCTCATCCCTGGATCGATAGAGGTAGGGAATGACATTGATGTCTATTTGCAGCCTCTTATTGTCGAGCTGAAACAGTTATGAAGCGTTCAAGGTGTTCCAACTTTTGATGCTTTGATGAATGACTCATTCTCCATGCATGCAGCGCTTATGTGGATAATAAATGACTTTTCAGCTTATGCCCTGATATCGTGTTGGAGCACAAAAAGTGAGCTAGTGTGTTCGGTTTGTGAAAATACAATCCGTCTAAAAGGTTGACATATCGAAGGAGCTTTAGCTTTATGGGACATCGACACTTCCTCCATCGAAACCATTCATATAGAAGGGATGCACGCTCCTTCGATGGCACTGTTGAAGAAGGTGAGGCATCTAACCAAATATCTGGGAGTGAGGTGTTGAGAGAGTTGGATGGTCTCAGTGTTCAATTTGGGAAGATGATCCGATTGGTGGTAAGAAGAAGAAGCATCAATCAAAGGTAGATAACACACACTTTAATTGGAGGAAAAGTATATTTTTGACTTGCCATATTGAGAGACAAACTTATTGCGCCACTACTTAGATATCATGCACATTGAAAAAAATATGTATGAGATCCTATTGACAATGATCTTGAACATCAAGGATAAGACCAAGGATGACTTGAATTTTTGATTTGACTTCAAAGAACAGGATATTAGGAAATCACTCTATTCGGAGTTGGTAGGAGGAGAACAGTGGATGCTCCCTCATGTATGCTATGTTATGAATATCTCCAAATGGTCCACATTTCTTCATGTGTTGGAGATCGAGCATAAAGGTCCCAGATGAGTACTCAAGCAACATCTCAAAGCGTGTGAATAGTAAGGATGTGAGATTTGGTGGATTGAAAACTTATGATTACCATGTGTTGATGCAGAAGTTGATCCCAATAGCTATTCGCTGTGTGCTGTCAAAAAAATATGAGAATGGTTGTTATTCATTTTTGCAACTTTTATAGAGATATTTGTATGAAGAGATTACTTAAGAAAGACATGAAAAAAATGAAGGCAAGGGCGGTGACTATATTATGTAATCTGGAGAAGATATTTTTATCATCATTTTTCACAGTTATGATGCATCTTACCGTGCACCTTGCAGGGGAAGTTGCACTTGGAGGCCCGATATTCTACTGATGGATGTACCCCACCATGAGGAATATTCAAACGCTGAAATGTTATGTAAGAATATGAATCACCTAAAGGGATCCATAGCAGAAGGTTATTTGAGTCAAAAGTATATGAATTTTTGTACCATATACTTAAACAAACTCGAAATACATCGTAACCGATCAATAAGAAATCAGGATGATCAGTATGAGCTAACTGAGCCTGTATTTGAGTCCATCTACAGTCGGATGGACTTTCCACTTCATACCGTCTCACTGATTTGAGCCTTGAGGAAAGGGATAAGGCGCACTACTACGTGTTGTTTAATTGTGATGTCATTGAGCCGTACATAAGGTGAGTCACTCAGCCTTATTATTTTCATTACTTAAAAAATACCTCATTACACCTAATTTGTTCCTTATGTAGCAAACATAAAGAGATCATAAGAGTAAAATACAGCGCTCTAAGTATGCAAAAAAAGAGAAAATGCATAGCAAAGAGTTTTCTGAGTGATACAAAGATCATGTAAGCGAGTACATATTCCTCCTTGTACATCCTATTTGAACATGCTTACTAATTAGATATCATCTTCTTTGGTGTGGAGATTATCGCTCGATGATGTAAGCCATGAAGTGCATGCTCTTTCAATGGGACCTAATCGTACATGCGTGAGTACAAACAGCTCATCATTAATGGCTACAAGTTCAATATTCACAATCGAGACGTAAATATGGCAATACAAAATAGTGACGTGATGTTAAGTGCCACCATTGGATGTTATACTAGCTCGAGGGATTCACAGCCTCATCGGAGGATCTAAACTATTATGAGATTATGGAGAAGATAGTCATCTTGGACTACTATTCTAAAGGAGGATTGCGTTGGTGAAATGCGATTGGTTTGATACCTTATCTCAGTCAAGGATGAAGACTGATGAGTACGATTTTACTTTCGTTAACATGCAACGCCATCTCCACACTGAAAAATCGTATATATTTGCCTCCCAAGTTAATCAAGTCTTCTACGTTAGTGATCCCTTGGAGCCTCAATGGAGTGTTGTTGTGAGGATGGTGCCAAGGTATATCTTTGATGATACCGAGGTTGATGACAATGTTGGACCATGCATACAAAGTATTTTCTAGGATAAAACTTATCTGGTGTTGTCAAGATTCCAGATACATTTGTCAGGAGCGATGGTGATATCCATATTGTAGATGCCAGCAGGTGATGAGTTCAACATCCTGGTATAAATGTTAGTGTATATTTATTGATGCTCTACTAATATTATTATTTAAGAACATGTTATATTTATTAATGTTCATTAACATTGCAGGTCACGATGGCACCGAAACACTATCTAGCTTTCACCCCGCCTCTCGAGAGGCTATGCAGAGCTTCACACTTGAGCCACTGCTGGAGCATACTCCATCCACCTCCGCATCGGCTTCGGCTTCGCAGGCACATACTCCTCTCACTGACACATCTAAGCCTCTATTAGTGGCCACATCTCCAGCACATACTCCATCCATCGATAAGGCTCCATCGACATTCACGTCACACGATCCCAATGAGAGTAGATTTTCATTATGTCAATTATCTATTTATTATTTTTATATAGTTATTGTATACTCTTATATATTCATAATATATTTTCATTACAGATACCTTATCCAGTAGGACCTTTCATGGTCCCACATGCATGCCGCATGTGTGGAACCGCCAGCATTAGGTTATGGTGGAGTATGATATAGAGGGGAGGCCAGTAGGAGAGATCACGTGGGAGATGCTTTTTTTTTTTGATGTGCTTGTGAGGTGGTCTGACATCATTCCTATACTATTTGTAGACTGGCAATTGATGGACACTGGTGTCAAGGACCAGGTGTGGAAGGAGATTTGGATAAGTGTATCTTATATATATGCATGTGATATGTTTATACTATATTTGATTAGAATAATTTTAGAACTGACTTCTGATAACTTTGTGCAGAGGAGGTATGCTTTTTTAGATCATGAGAGGGCTTGAGATGTCCGACTACAGAAGATTAGGAAGTTGTACCGAAACTATAAAGTCAAGCTCCACAAAAGATGGCTAGATCACCATAAGGACATAGAGGAGGAGCATGTTCCTTAGATCCAGAACGGTCTTCCGAGTATGTGGGAGGGGATCGTCAGGCATTGGAGGAGCCAGGAGTTCCAGATTTAATTGTAACATATGAATTTTTCATTACATGGATAATTATATTTGATTTTAACTTATGTGATTTAAATATTGTTTAGACTGTATCTCATCAGAATCGTGAGAATGGGATTGCTTAAGAGTACACACATACTCTCGATCGTAAATCTATGGCCAGTCATGTGCATAGATAGAGAATAAATTCTAACTTTTAGTTTACAAGTTATTGAATTGTTATTTTTGCATGTTTCTAACAAGCTGCATGAATGATTGTTGTAGCTGACGAGAGAGGGGGTGATGCCCAGCTGTAGCACCATTTTTCGTTCGAATCGTACGGACAAGAAGGGCAGGCCAATGAATGCCACGATCGGAAGGATTTTTATAAGTAATAACGGCGTGTTATAGCATTTCTTATAATTCACTCATTTTGCTTTGACAATGCATGTGATTTTTTGAGATTTTATTTGAATTTGCAATTGCAGGAGCAGTTAGATGTGCTTGGGAGCAAGGGCCCGAAGCGGTCTAGCCCCACGACCATCTGTCTCGGGTCTTGGGATCTAAGTACTCTGAGAGGATTCATTGTAGGCCCGGATATACACCGACTAGTTACTGGTCTGATGCGAGCGCCTCCTCACACGCTTCGAGGTCGTCAGTTGGAAGCAGCTTGACGAGGCTTTGGCACACGCAGCTCAAGCGCAGGAGTACGTATCTACACATACCAAGCTCAGGAGCATGCAGACCAGCTACAAAGTATCATGTCTATTATGGTAACACAGCTCTCCGCTACTCTTGGAGCTGATGTTTTGAGGTTTCAGGACATGCTGGCTAGCTATTTAGCTCCAACCCCTCTAGCTCCTACTATAGCCCCTTCCGATCCTGTTACAGTCCCTCCCGATCCTGCTTCAATCCCTCCCGGTGATGATGAGATGCTTGGAGAGGAAGATTTTGATTTGGCTAATTTTTTATCTATTTTATGTTTATTTGAGAAATATTGTAATATAATTTGAGTATTTGAGAAATATTGTACTTGTTATTGAGTTTTATATAAATTTTTATTCTTATAAGTTTTAGTTTGAATAATTATATATTGAACTGCATCTATCAGATAAAAAAATAAATTTATGCTATTGGTTGATCTGTTGTTAGTCAACAGGCTACGGTAGTGGTTGCACAACCGCTACTATAGTTGTGCCAACTGCTGCCGTAGTTCTATGCCAACCACTATCATAATCTATGACAGCAGTTGATAAATCACGGTCGTACATCTATGGCAGTGATTTTCTAACCGCTGCTATATATCGGCTATAGCAGTGGTTGGAGAACCACTGCTATAGATTAGCTATTGCAACGGTTGGAGAACTGCATCCTATAGAGGGCTATCATAGTGGTTTTCTAACCACTACTATAGTTTCTATAACAGCGGTTGAAAAATTGCTACTATATTGATTGATATAGCAGCAGTTGAATAACCACTGCTATACCTTACATATGGCAGCAGTTGTAACAACTGCTGCAATAACCGCTGCTATAGACCTACGGTGATAGCCACAGTGGCAACAATTGTAGAACCGCTGCCGTAGGTTATGGTAGTGATTTTTTGGGATACGACAATGATTTGGAACCACTGCCATAGCCCCATTCTGTAGTAGTGAAATGACCTTGAGTCGGATCGATTTCGATTCAAACCTGCTCTACTGTATTTCGAGTTTGCTCGCCTTCGATCTTCAAAAATATGATGTTTTGTTCCTCTGAGAGAGCCGGCTCAGATTCTAATCGAGTCAGCTTGACTCTCAAAAATCAAAAATCATCTTTCTATGCCACTGAGAGAGCCGGCTCGAATTTGAATCGAGCCTACTCGATTCTCTGAACCCACAAAATAGCCTTCTATATGTCTGATAGAGCCAGCTCGGATTCAATTCAAGTCGGCTTGGCTTTGTGTAAAGCTACTGTGCCAGTCCCATTTCATGCCAGAGCCAACTCGGTTTACAAATGAGTCGGCTCCAATTCTTCAAAAGGATTTCTTGAGCCATTTGTCTCTGAAATAGATTTTTACTTAACTTAAATGATCTTCAATCATACTTAGAACCTTCCAATGGTGTTTCCTTAACAAAAACATTCTTTGTCACACTTGAGAGAGATTAGTATCAATTTATACTTTAATGTTTTGTGATCATCACAATCATTCTAGGGGTCAATAAGCCCTTTGTTTCTTTGAGCTTGATTCGGCCATATAAGCTTATCCAGTGGCATTAGTGGCTCCAAGCCACTCATCCTCTAGCTCACCATGGTGTGACATATCTTGGAAGGTCTTGATGCTATCGTTGTGGGTCAAGTTGACCTTCTCGTGTTCCCAACTATCAAAAAGAGACCATATCACTATCTGAATCTGTTGCTCATCAATAAGGGTATGACCAACTCTCTTCAGTTCTCTAATCATATTGGATATCTCTCTTAGATGTTGCTTGATTGTATGATTAGTTTGTTTCTTGTAAGTATCAAACTTGATAGCTTAGTTGCCTCAATTTAGTTATAGTAGTATCCCCAAATTTATCTTTTAAGTAAAGCCACATAGTTTGAGTAGAAGGTAAGTGTTCACATTCACCAATAAGACCATCAATCATGGAGCTTATCAGAATTCTACGAGCAAGAGCATCCTTATGCTTCCATACTCGATAAGCTTCTTGATCTCTTCTATTTTGGGCAGTATTTCTATCACCAGGGTCAATCATGGGATGGTGGCTTATCTCCAATACCTCTTGTTCTTCAAGAACATACTAATCTTTATTTGCCAGATATTATAGTTATCACCATCCATCTTTTCATCCTTATTTAGGTCAGCAATAATATTCTTTGATACCATTAATTTTACAAAGATAATGTTGATAATAAATACTAGCACTTCAATATTTAATGCACATACATCACTTTGCACTAGAATAATATACTAAATTAATGATGACTTAAAATAAGATATAGAATTGAAAGATCATTATATTTCCAATCATCTTCCATTTTCGAATGTCGAGGCATCATTAACTTAGAATTGATCTTGCAAAGTTCAAGTTCTAACAATTTTAGAACTCCCACTCAATAAATACTTGTCAAGACATGCGACAATCAACCATATACAATATAACACATAATTATACCATTCGTAAAACTAAACATGCTAACATTAACATTAGCATTCAAGTACTTACAAATACTTAAACATGCTTAGTTACATTAAAAATGAATAATTAAGCAGCTACACACAATATCCTATGAGTTTAAGTATGACTACTAGATATTATTTAGTCTTCTTTTCTATTCTTAGTGCACCATGGCTTTGAAACAATATTATTATATTTAACTGGATGTGGAATGCTCGAGGCCATTTTTGTCATCATTAGGCTATTGACAGGTTTGTCATATATAGCATATCTGGCACTATGGAGATTAAGATACCGAGATGGAGCATTTATTCATCTCATTGCTTTTATCATATAATGACAGTTATGCTCATTCCTTAATCTCAATAATGGATCCTCATAATCAAAATAATATAATTTCAATACATATTCTTCGAAAAGTCTTAGACCAAAACTTTGGTATTGACCTCCAAAGGGCTTCCGCTCTTTCGAATGGTTGAACAGCATAATCTTCATTTTTTAGTACCTTAAATTTATCATCCAAAATAGAAAGATGTTGTGCCATATTATGTTCCGATTTCATTTTATATTTCATAATTGATTGCAACTTATCTCTGCCAGGTTGACCTCTCAAGCACTTCTTTGTCCTTTTTGTTACAACCATTTCTAATTATAAAATAAACACATTTGTAGTAGATTTAACAACTCAAAGGGAATAAGCTTGAAAATTATTCTAATCAAAATCATGATATTTATTTCTAGAGTCTTATGAATATGAATCAATATCGCCCTTAGACATATCTATGAATCTATAAGATCACATGTCAATGAGCATCTAGCAACCACCCAATCCTGACTCATTAAAAACACACGCAAAGTGGCAATGGGACGTTGGATTAGTTATTGGTAGTTTACAAAATATCCTCCGCTGTACATTACCATCCTTGTGGCAGAGGGTTGTGGAAGAGGGGCCACTAATTTCTGTTCTCCTTTTATGTGTAATGTAACTATCAATGCCAATCTATAATTGGAAAGTTGAAATCTATCTGCATGCACAGGTGGATAAAACAAGTCTAAATAGCCAAATCTAGACTTGGATAACCTATGTTTTGGCAAATCAAAAGAGAAATGATCTTATCACCAACAATGATAGCCTTTGGGCTTTCCTATTACTCACATTGTTAAGTCTCTATGCTTGGGCAGATGTTATATTCTTTTTCTGTTTCTTTTATAACTCATGTGGATAGTTTTTTTGGTGGTCTTGTTTAACTCCCAAAAAAAACTGTTCCCACCTATCATGGTTGGACCCATCCAATTTCTAATACAAATACATATTAAAGTTCCACGGTGCTTTATAAATATAGTTATCAAATAGTAAATATTTTTTATAAAAATTTTATTTTAAAACTTTACTTCCGCAAGCTCCAAAAGCTTCACTATAAATAATAATCCCAAACAAGGCCTAAGACCAACATACATGAAATACCTCCAATCTCACTCTCTCTATTTATTTAGAGTAAATTATATTTAACATTTGTTTAAAATAGTCATTATAGAGAGGTACTAACCTAACATATTTTTATAAATTAGTAACCAACAATTATATAATAAATAATAAAGACCATTTATAGTTTTTGTCTTAATCCAGCAACTATTGACCTTGTTGCTTTCCCTAATCTTAGTCTTTTCCATCCCTTTCAAAATTCTTAATCCCAAACCAAATAATACCATACTATAGGCCCCTAACCAATACAAAAAGGTCTCCTAGGTAATAAACAACACTTCCTTGTCTCCTCCACCACCTTTCCTATATATCCTAAGCCTTTATACCTATGAATTGTTGGAAGGATTTTCTAGCCAATGCCAAAGCTGCCAACAAACACATGAGGTAGTTACCATGAGAGAAGCAAAGGCCCTAGTCCAACACCCACAAGCAAGATCACTTCCTGTTGATGTAAAAATCTATCCCGGGCCGAAGGCACTGGAGTGAGATGATGTCCGACGAGTCGATGGTGGCTGGATCTGCAAGAAAAGTCTCCATCAGAGTCACCTCCGACGGAGACCCTTCGACGCTCCAGTCAAATTTCTCACAACAAAAGAAAAAAATGAGTATTTTTTAGAGGGAGAAGAGGCGTATCTTTGGGTCTCCTGTTTATCTTGTTTTATAAGGAGGCCGGAGCTAAGGAGAGCACAAGAATGTCAAAGATATTTTGTCTCTCATTTAGCGATCTCAAGAATCGTGCCTGACCAGGTCATTTCATGGTACGTGGAGGTCAGGCACATTAATGGCATGGGTTGACAAAAAGGGGCCTGAGGGTTGTCTTGCCCATGGCCGCTCCTGTACATTGATGGAAGAACACGACAGGGCCGTAAAAGGACTTCTGACAGTCATCATAATAGGCTGTCATCTTTAACAAGAATGATGTGATGGACCAGGAGAGAGGCCATAAAGAACTCCTTGGGGGTTAATGGCTAAAACTAATAGTGGGGGCCGATATAGGGATCGGTTGAGCATAGGGAGCATGAACACTTGCGAGTGGAAGCCATGCACAAGAGGTTCGACCTTTGCTTGGTCTCCCTCTCCCACCACCTTTTCTTTTCTTCTTTATTTCTTTTGTCTTATATTGCTGCTTATGGAGGGATAGAATGAAAAGAAAGGAGGTAATTAATGCCTTTGTCGGACTAAAAGGAGGCAATTAATGCCTTTGTTAGACTTGGCTCAGGAATCCTCCCCCATGTCTTCAGCCAACACTAAAAATACCTCCAATAGGAACCTAGGAGAGAAAGAGAGAGACAGCTTTACAGTCCCTTTGTGTCCTTGATGATGCTTGATCACTGTCGTAGGCGGTCAAGAATAAAATCAATTCCAACTATATAGATAGGGTGAGTCGGGATCGTTTCCACGAGGATCTAGAACGATTATTTTTTCTTTTTGAAGAAGAAATAAAAGAGAATTGATTATAGAAGGATTAAAGAAAGAATAAAATAGAAAGAATTCAATTACAAATGTAAATTAATTATGAAAAAAATAAGTTAGAGAGATAATCCAAAAATTCTGAATCCACCATACAAATTAGATTTATTTTTTTTATATTATAATATTAATTCTTATGATTAGAATATTAGTATAGCTTATCTTTAAAGGATACGGACTGTATCAGTAGATCACAGCTTATCCTATTAGAGTATAAACTATTTAAATTCAATTACAAGATATAAGATTTAATCTAACATGCCATGATCTATCTCTCTTAGGCATGTATTGTATCTAGGGATCACGACACGTCAGTGGATGGTTTAGGCCGTGTAGGCAAGATCGATACCTTAGAATAAAAGATATGAAATAAAAGCATAATTTTATTGCATAAAATTAATACATAAAAAAATAAAAATTCGTTTACAAGCTTCATCGTATTCCTAGATTGAAAGGATTTAGTCACGCATCAAGATCTCTAGCTCCATATTCTTCCTTTTTAGGATCCAAATAATAAATAAAATTTATTCTGCTTCTGCTACTGTTCTTTCTCTCTGCTTTCGCTCCTGTTCGCCCGATGTTTGATGTTGCCTCTCTTACTCTTGGATCCCTAAATCTCTCTAATTTTTTTAATTTTTTTCATGTTTCTACTAATTTTTTCTCCTCCTTACTCTTATTTCTGGACCTCCTATTTATAGATAAATTTTTCATCTTTTCTGATCACAAAAGAGTCCTAAAACCCTTAGAATTCGTAGTATGCTCGTATGAATTTTCTAGCCGTTGAATTTCACTTGGACCACCCAAATCGCTCCAAAAAATGTTGTTTAAGTCCTTATCACGATTGAGATCCACCACAATCGTTGGATCAAGTGTTTGATTGAATTCTAGCCGTCAATCAGTGTGTTTGTTTCCTATTCTCAGTCAGAAACAATGTCAACCGTTGGATCAAACTCCAGATCAATTTTCAGCCATTGGATCATGAATAGAAATCCTCCTTCCGATTAGTTTTCAATCGATAATGAATGTGGACCGTTGGATCTAGTTCAAGATTAATTTGGACTGTCGGATCGTACATTTGTAGTGGGCCACCACCACTGGATATGGTAATACGTGATTTCAGTGTCCGATCGTGTGTTTGGAGCGCTATCAGCCATCGGATCATGCAAATTTCTTTGCCCGCCTGTGAACCACATCGTGTGCTGTGAACCGCTCTCGTGGATCGTGCCCTTGAATCCATGGATCGAGCGGTCAGTCCATCGTGCATCGAAGGCTATAAAAATTGATTTTTTGGATATTTTGGCTTGATTTTTGCTTTGATTTATTCTTGAAAAATAAAAAAATATACATTAAATTACTCAATAATTCTTCATCATTTTGATACTTCAAAATTATTCAATTAAATTGATATCTATTTTTCATAAATATGTTCTAATTTATATTTTTAAAATTATTTATTTTTATAAAAA
>KE505175.1:10920-22368 GCA_000441515.1 Elaeis oleifera | reverse complement strand
GGAATAATTAAAGCGCCAAGTGGTATGGCGTTTTTAAAAATGCCGTTTGGAATGGCGTTTTAAAATGCCATACCAAATGGCGTTTCTATTTTTTTTTTTTTTCCTCGCCTAGTCCACGTGGAAAATGGGGGGAAATAGGGAGTGACGTGGCATGATAAAACGCCATTCAAAATGGGGTTTTATCACTTTTGCATCAAATCGATAAATAAATTTAACTTAAATTATTTTGATAATTAAATTTTTTTATATATTATTTAGGAAAAGGACTCTATATTTCTATCTCCTTCATTACTTTTTCATCTGAAAGTACCACATACTGGACAACATTGAGCCTCGACATATTTTCTTCGATAGAGAATGCAGTCATTTGCACAAGCATCTAACTTTATATAGTCTAACTCCAAGTCTTGAATTACTTTTTTAGCCTCATCGTAAGATATGGGAACTTTATTACCACTAGAAAAGGCTTTTGTCAATAATGCAAGTAAAGGATCAATTGATTTGCCACTCAAGCCGAAAAATACTTTATATTCAACAACCATACAATAAATGATAGCTTAGAGAAACTTTCACAACCAGGATATAACTCCTATTCCACTTTCTGCAATAAGCTATAGAATTTATCAGCTTCCTCGTTTGGTCTACTTGGGCTAACTCTGATAGATTCTTGTCCCTCAATTTGAGAATTAATATTTTCAATGTTGTCAAAATTAGCACGTCCAAAGTCATACACCATATCACGCACTCCATCGAAGCAATGCTCATCATTCTCATCATCACTTTCTGCATCAGATTGATACATTTGCTCTCCATGATGAAACCATCGCTTATAATCCTTATTTATCCCATTTATAATCAAATGTTCATAAATAGACTGTCGAGTCCTAAAGAATTATTGTTACACCTTTTACATGGACAACGGATTGCTCTCCTTCATCTAAATTGCTAAATGCAAAGTCAAGAAATTCACAAACTCCTTTCTCATATTGAGGAAGTCATCTATCAGAAATATGCATCCAACTTTTATCCATTATTACATATATTCTTGCACAAATTAATAATTATCATCTAAATTGCTAAATGCAAATATTACACAAAAATATTACAAAAAGCAGAAAATATTATAAAAAATCTTGTTTGGATTGCAACAAACCAAACTCTAATACAATTCTGAAATAAAGAAAGAAGTTGAGCTCAGCATGACAGACAAGATTCAAATAATAAATAATACAAATAACTTTGGTGCTCCAATAATTTTCTCTGAATCTGCAACCAATAGATCAAGAAACATATAGAGTTATTAAAATAATCATATATATCTATGCATATAAAAAACAACATATCAATATGCAAAAGCTTAACAGAATGCGAAGCCATCCCAAAGATGGGAGATGTCCCAACAAATGCCAATCGGGATATTGGCATACAAAATATACAGTTTCATATAAAATATACAAAGTGTTCTTTACAAGCAGAACTCATAGCTCTACAAGGTACTGCATAACCTGCAACTAAGCGGCCATAAGATCTAAAATTGTCATTGAGAAAGTGGCTTAAGAATAAGAAGGACAAGAATCTCTGATATGGTAGTTTTGAGCTAATACCAAATCAATCAATGCCTTTTTTCAGAAAATATTCTGGCTTTCTTCAAAGCAAATGGCAGCCCACAAAGACCTACCCTCATGTTTTGTTCACTACCAGATTCTAATCCTTGTAATGATATTATGTAATTATTATTCTTCAACTTGTTTGCTTCTCTAGAAAATGAGACCTGGGCAACCTAATCCACTTCCATCCAGAAAATGAAAGGTGCAAAAAGACCTGGGCAATTAATTCAGACCTCAACAACCTACCAAAAGGAGTAAACAATCTTCTTACAGGTTACAACAGACCCTTCTGCTCCCATATAGATTGTGTGGAATCATTCAAAAGATGAAAGAATCTTGTGAAGGATATTCATACTTAAATCCGACCAATCAATTTTCAATCATACCTATGTATCCGAAGATTAAGAAATTGTAATAGAAACTTCCATGTTGCACTTTTAAAGATCTGAATATGATGCTTTTAAGGATCCTCACCAGATCCAAAACCTCCATCAAAATCTCTAACCCAAGACTAAAATTAACTAATCCATAATCTGAACTTAGATCTATCAGATTAGAATGATAGAATGAGAAATAGCAAAAAAAACTCAAGAAAAAAAAGTCACTAATCCATAATCAGAACTAATCCATAATCTGAACTAAACTCACTAGATCTATCAATTAGAATGAGAAAATAGCAAAAAAAGGATGACAGAAATCAAAAAAAAAAGTTAATACCTTTGGATTCTCTTGGTTGTTTCCTTAATCCTATTTCATGATGAGGCCACTGGCTCGTCATTCAGTTGGCGTTGGCCAAGAGCGAAGATACTTGATAGAGAAGAAAGGAAGCCCTAAAGGTGCCGTCAAGAAAGGAAATAAACCTAAAGGGTGGCCAATAAATCCTTAGTTTGCTGCGAAGGAAGGATTGAAATAAATCCAAAATTACATTAGGATGGGCCGCCCCTTATTAGGAGGGAATGGGAAAATCGTAGACGTTGCCTAGGAGGGAATGAAAAAATCTGGGCACCATCTTGGGAAGGAATTGAAAAGTCATGATTTCCAAGTGATTTTCACTTTGAAAGATTTATCATGAGGTGGTGATGTGGCGTTAATCAGACGGTCAATAAAGGATAATTATGATTTCTATATATGAAATGAGCCCAAATCCAAATTAAACCACTTCAAACATTATGGGCGAGGCTTGAAGCTGATTCAGATTTCCTATGGGCAAAATCATGACAAATTAAATGTGATACTTTTTTCCTTTCTAATTTTCTTCACAATTCATAAAACTCTATGTCTATATCTTAATAAACAATGATATGTTCTTTGATTATATTATATGTTACAATACTTCAAATATATTCTCATTTATTATGATTTGTAATGATGTCATTTCATTCATGATGCAAGCTTCTTAAGCTCTTGCTTCATGCATGTATATCATCTAGCTAAATTAACTAGTTATGTTTAAAGATTATCTTGTATAGAATATTAATTTTAGGAACCAAAATTTTGTGGATCATAAATATATAATCTTGCTAGATTAAACGATAAACACAAAGAAGTTCATGTGTGTGTGTGTGTGTATTTGTCTAGTCTTTTTATCATCTGAACGGTATACAAATCAATCCATTTATCTGATCCGATCTAATCTAGATATTAAATGGGATAAACAGATTAAACAGATCAGACTCTTAAAATCTGAGCGCTTTTTTTAATTTCTTTTAGGTTAGACATAACTTGAAACCAATAAAAATCTAATAAAAATAAGCGACAACTATATCTGAGCCTCAAGGATATGTAATACATAAAGATACATAGATATGGTTATGGGACATGATATGATCCAGGAGGATTACAGAACTTGATGTGGACCATTTTGGATATTATAGATAGAGATAGATAGGATTCATGTGTGAGATCAATCATGTTAGAAGCCAAGTCATAAGCTAAATTTTCAAAGGGCATAACTTGAGCATACGATGTCCGATTTCAATAATTTTTAAAAAATTAGATAGATTTTTGAGATCTACACAATTATACCCTCTAATAGGGGGTAGCCTAGTGATCAAGTTTAAATTCTTTGCTTAGAATTCAAAATGGGCTAATTTAATCAAAAATTTCTCTTTTGGATAAGATTTTGACCAAGTATATCTCTTAATCTGAGAGAAATCAAATGGAGTGACATAAGACAGAATTTATATAGTAATTAAAATCTACCATCTATAGAGTTTTAGTTTTTCAAATTTATTTCTACTAGTAATATCTATTTAGAAAAATAAGTCATATCAGAATTGGAAAATGAATCCGATTGAGGTTGAGTAAGGACATACGATCTTTATGAGTATAACTATGTAACTTATTTTTTGATGAATAATGACATGAAAGTGAATGTAAAAATTTTGTGATGATATCTGATATTGTCACAAATAAAATGCTATTCATCATGACTGTTTAGTGACAAGTAATATGTTGTCACTACTACATGATATATTGTGATGATAATATATGTGATCACTATTATACTCGATATTAGTGATAAATGTTAATGTTGTCATTAAAACTTAATAGTAGTGATAATTTTTTAAGTCGTCACCATTGTATCGTCACTAATACTTTCAATTATTGTAATATTTATAGTGACGCATTACCTATCGTCACAAATAATATCTTTTTTTATGATGATATTTATATTATTACAATAATATACTGATCATGATAACTTTTTAGTGATGTACTACATATTATCACAAATAGTATCTTTTTATGACAATATAAAATGTTGTCACAAATAATACACTATTAGTGACGGCTTTCTAGTGACGCATTAAATGTTCTCATAAATAGTATAACTTTTGTGACAACACTTGATGCTGTCATAAATAACATATTATTTATGGTGACCTTTTAGTGATGCACAATATGTCATCACGACTACTTGACTTATTGTGATGATATTATATGTCGTCACTATTATACTCGATATTAGTGACAAATGTTAATGTTGTCACTAAAACCTCAATAGTAGTGATCGTTTTTCATGTTGTCACTGTTATGTCGCCACTGATACTGTCAATTTTTGTAATGCATCTAGGTGCATATGACTTCAAACAACAAATCTGAACCTATAATAGACAACATACATAGCAAGAACCCGAATGGCTAGGGAGCAAGGGAACGTGTAGTCAAACTAAGTAGCCTCGCTACGAATAGCGAACACATCGTAGGTCAAAAGATCAGTCACACCACTGCAGCATCGAAAAATCACTGACGAATGAGTAGACATCCAAATGATTTCTCATGTTGGTCACGTTTAGTGCAAGTTATTTCTAGTAACCACCTACACTCTCACCCCAGTGTCTCCATACTGCAGATTCGAGACTCATTTGTTCGAAAGAGAAGTGATCCATGCATCAATCTTGAATAGATTGATCACTATCCTTCACGACGATCCTTCAATTGGGAGCATTTAGAAATTAACTATTAATGATATATGTCTCAAATTCTCAATATCTTGAGAATATACAAATTATCTTTATTAATTTTTAGGATAAATCATGGACACATATAATATGATTGGTTATAAAGACTGTCCGTCAAATATAAAATATCTCCTAAATAAAGGTATATGTCAGCCAAGATTGTCTTCTAGGACACACATCTGACAAACTTTCACTTATCCTAAAGTCAATCTATCATATACCAGAGTCCCATCTTCTGAAGATAAGCTTCGATGTTTAGCTGGCTAAGTGACTCGAGCCCACCACATCCTATGTGGAGTCTATTCTCTGTACCTCTATATATTTTACTCGAGGTAATCGCGTATATCCCTGCTCTATATGTATAGACTTTTGGTGAGATCTTAGTTCCTTAGTGAGGGCTATGGATCATTATCTTTGTAGTATAATGTCATAGCATCTAATGATATGACATCTAGATCTACAACTATCATAAGAACCAGAACGCATCCTACACATCTATATCATATTCAGCTTCCATTGATCGATTGTCTGGAATCCTTCCAACATATCGAACCAACATAACTAAGAATACATGCTAATGTTAGATATTCTATCATCAGCATCAGTGTATTATCCCACTCTTAGTTCTAATCCTTCTTCAAAGATGAGAAATAATCTCTTAGTGCCTCTCAAGTATTTAGAAATATTTTCATAGTAATCCAATACTCCTAATTTGGATTCGACTAATATCTGCTTGTGACTCTCACAGTAAGATATACCAAGTCGAGTACATAGCATGGCGTACACCTATGCCCAAGACGATAATGGATCCCTCTTGGAGGATTCAACACTGAACCTTTTCAGCACCTTTCTATATACTTGTTTGTGAAAATCAAACATCTTTTCAGGATCTATCTCTATAGATATTTATTCTCAAAATACAGGATATTTGATCTAGGTCTTTGATAAGAAAATTCTATATGCAATCACATCATAACCGATGTCAGTATGAGACCCTTTCACTGACCTTCATGTAACTACATGATTTCTCCTTATTTTTGATGAAATCAGATAATTTGATCACATCACAAATAACTATTCTAACTCCAAGATTTTAGCTTAAATTCATAAATAAATTTTATAGTGTGATCTCTATCACTGAAAGTGAAATCCATAGGCCACTGTAAATAGATACCTTTCAAAGATATCCATTTAGTAAGACTATCTATACATCCATTTCATAGGATCGATGTATAACATCATCTCGTTGTAGGTTTCAAGATCATCTCTATGTTTTCAATCTCTCTCGAGAAATACTTTCTCTAAATCTTTTATAAGAATATCAAGTATCTTTCTAAAGGATGGAAGATCTTACTAGATCTATGAGGCAGAGGAGGTACTACATATACTAGCTTATCTTAAATAGGTTGTACAGATCTTGTAACTTATTGTTCTTTAGAGACTCTCTCTGAATTCATCCTCTCAATATTTTCAAGAAAATAGCATAAATGCTCACAATCATATTGTGAACCAAAGTAAAGAGAAAGTGACATCCCAAATCTTTTTGAGATATCCCATGAACGAGCTCTCACAGATCTATCCTCTAACCTGTTCACCATATCGTATCTCATATGGTGTGGTGAAACCAACTTTAGAGAGAAGCTAATTTAAATTTTAGAAATTAAATCTTGATCCTAAAAAATAATAGTTAAATCAGTGAAGTTTATAATAGATCAGACCATATCTCATATAGTGCCATTTCTCCTCACAGATATTCCGTTGAGCTGAGGTGTACTAAGAGGATTTCATTATGAAACTATGTCATTTTCTAGAGATAATCATGAAATTTTCTATTTGGTGTTGCATCCTTGATCTGATCAAAGTACCTTTAGGATTTTTTGGTTTACTTCTCTACTCCACATCTGAATTATTTGAACCTTTCAAAAAGCTTCAGATTTGTATTTCATATACATCCCTATATCATGATTGAACATCAGTAAAGATGATGAAGTAGTGATAACCTCATAGTCTGGCTCATTAAATGGGCCATGCACATCGTATATGTACTAGGATAAGTATCTCAGTGGTCCTATTCCTTTGTCCAATAAAGGATAGCTTGATTATTAATCTTTAAAGAGATGATTTACAGACTAGATATAACTTATCGGTCAATGCCCATTTTCTCCAGTCAGCAAATCATTTCTTCTCATTCATGATCTAGCCTAAAGAACTATCTATATACTTTAGATTATTTGGTTCTGGATCTCTTAGACCTAGTGGTATTTACTATTTACTTAAATAAGTTCATAAATACATCACCATGTAAATGATAAAGAACTAAATCTAAACAATAATCATCAAGGTTAGGTGTCCATGGCCACAGTGCAACTTTTGCGCCATTGCTGACTTAAAAATGTCACTTCACCTTCCCTCAGCTCTCTTCCTTCCTTAGACCCTATACTAAAGTACATAATATGCACTAGAGTCTAATGAAAAAAAGAAAATCGTAAGATCATATTTGAGCAATTCGACATACCTTCCAAAGGCGTGTCAATATTATTTAAATTCTTTAGGTATGTACCTCTGAACTTTTCAAGGTTCCTTAGTTACCAACATATTGATCAATTCAGTTAAGATGCTATAGTATTTATTTATATAATGTTTCATAAACTATCCATATGAATCAGGGATTGCAAGATCAAATCCATTAGTAATTTTTTATGCATGGTCACGTCGAGCTTCTCAAGCTCTTCAATGTCCTTGATCATTATCAAACAATGATCATGGACAAACTGTCCATCATGCATCTCATGCGCTTTGCGACTCTGATCATCTCACAACTGTTGTAGATGAATCAGCATGTCGTTGGCAGTCTACATATCCTTATGCATATACTAGAGTTCATCAGCCATGGACTCCGATTTATAGCACCTAATCTAATTGTCAACGTCCAACCATTTGTCAAGTATAGCTCATCAACTATGAATTGGACAAGCTGATGATATTGGGTTAACCTGATCAAAATATGGCTTAAATTCTAATGGCCAAGAACTATTCTTAGGTGTCTGAGCCAGAATATGTAATTGATTTTGATTAAGTGGTTGATATCTAGGATTCAAGCTAGAGGTTGGAAGCTAAAGAATAAACTATAGAGTAAAGATTTAATTAGATAATTATACTTGTAATAATTTATTATAAAATTTTAAAATAAATAAAAAATTCTCATTAATTTTTTGAGTCTCTCACACTCTTTGGGTGGAGAAACAAAATTTTAATGCGATAAATGATTCTAATGGGTACTGCAGTCACATCGATATATGGCATCTCACCTAATAGTTATTGATGACAAGTATACCAATACGTAAATAACTCTTCATCCAGATGCTTCTCCAAGCATGTTGCAGCGACTTGATCTCTAAGTCCTGTGGCCTCACCTAATAATTATTGACATATTTTTAGTTAAGTCTGATCCATCGTTCACCAGCAAGTGCAAAGCCATCATTAGGTTTCTCACCTAATAGTTATTGAGCCTAACCCCATCTTTATCCTAGGGCATCTAATGCCAATAGAATGGTTGTACCTTTTCGATACAACCAAATCACTGCAACCAATCGAGAACGATCAATGTTGGAAAAGGCACCCACATCTCTACAATGGTGGATGACCCGTAAACTTAATATTTAGTGAAGAGATTTAGGTTCAGGTCTCTTCTAATTAGTTATATACATCTGATGTAATGACTAATTTGTTTAGATCAACACATCATCTCATGTTTGGCTAACTTAGTCGGCATGGGTGAACTCGAGTTAACAAGTAATCTAATACAAAATATAATCTCCCAAAATGGTCAGGTAAGTGAAGATGAATAGGGTCCCCCCACTATTTTTTTAGATACCAACGAATTGGCCAGATTAGACAACGAAACCAATTAAAGAACCACTATCTAAAACTTGCCTTAAACACCAAATTGGTTGATTAGAATCAATTAGGTTAACCTATAGATCTGAGCTTGAACTACTGAGCTAAATTTAATTTTGATATAATTAATTCATATCACATATGAATCAATTTGACCAACTACAACTAAATTTAATTTTGAGCCCCTTTGACATTACCGAATCAACTTTTGATTAGGTTCGATCAACTGCTCAAAATCGAAAAGTTTTCTAACCTGATCTAATCAACGATCCTAGTTATATTTTAGTCTCTAAACCTAATTTGTTCAATCCATACCCGAAGCCTATATTTTATGCACTAAAATTTAGATCTTAAATTTATAATTTTAGATCTTTAATTTTAATCTTAATTCTTAATTAAGTACATTATGTACATGGATTTAGTTTAGATATCAAATAATTTCTGATCTAAACTATTTATATTGTATCTTATATAATTTACTGTCTGCAGAATCCAGTCAACTCATCCAGGTACACGAATCGACTTGTCACAGTAATTCGACACAACAATGAGATAAATAGAAACTTGTAGACCTAGCCTGCATAATTGAGTTGGCTTATCAGCAAATAACTCGACCTACCAGGATCTCGAGTTGACTCCAACAAAATAAATTGACTCACCAAGCACTCGAGTCGACCCAACCGAGAATCGAGTTGACTCCACAGGCATGCCAGTCATAGTTTTATGGTTTCATGCAAACAGAACTTAAGATTTTAGATCTAGAATTTTGTAGAAATTAAGTTTTAGATCGTGTGTCAAAACAATATATTACATATAATATTTAGTGATCTAAAATACATGAAAATACATGCATAATCTGATTTAAATTTAAAATATGTATCATATATAATTTTCTATTCGCTGTTCATCTTCATAGAAAATATCACAATCGGCACCCCTACATGTCATTAGAGAAACCCATCGAATGGGCAAGAGAGGGACTTTAATCTCTTTTTCTTCTTATGATCGGATGGTCATGGTGATTATCCCAATTTGATTACTATGCTACTAAGAGATTCATCTAATATATCAATATGTAATCAATTAAAATTAAATCTAATTATCTTTCACATGTCAAACATATGAATAATAATTTTGAATCTATGCATGTATGAAAAATTTCAGCAATTATACTAGATCCAAATTAAATCTTAATTAATATAATTAGTGTTAGAAAATGTATCCTAAAATCAATCATCAGTCTATTGATGGTTGTGCTATTTGATGTAATTATATATGAATTAATTATTAATAAAATATTTATTTGATAATTTTTCATCATAAGCTTGTACATCTTCTATATCGAACTTCTATATTATGATGAAAGTCCTTAGGATTATTTTAAATCGATAAAAAAATTTATCATTTAATTCTTAAATATGTTTGTGATCAAATAATATGCTATTACTAGGATAAAAGATATATCAAGTATAGGTCATTGTGTGTCATATAAATTGGTTGTCCTCTTAACTAAGGAGCATGGAGATGCTGATATGGCATGCAGATGAAATGTAGAGTACATTTCACTAAACATGACCAACTCTAGAATACTTTACTATCAAAAGTTACTCCAAAAGGATATGGGTACAAGTGTCCCTCCAACTTGAGATCACACGATGACTTGCAAGCAACTCACTATACTTTGACGCTAGACTACTTGAACTTCTAATTCAGGATTAGAAGATTTTTGGATACAGTTAAATGCTTGTGAAGTTGGTGCATGAGTCAAGATGGAATTGACCACTCTAAGAGATTGGAGAAAATGCTTTGTGTTTCAATTTAGTAAGACCTTGGCCAGGGCAATCCTTGTGAAGAGTCACAGAATTTATTAGATTGAGACATATAATGGATGTACTGTTAAGAGTTGATAGTTTAAACTCTAAGTCATCCTAGCATCAAGAATCAAAGGGATGAATTATATGGTAACTATATCCAAATAGGTTCTTAAGTATTGCTTTGCATACATTCGGCCTATCCGGACGTTGGGTACCATTGCTAGATGGTTACTTCGATTGGTACAAGAATCAGTTCATATGCTATCAACATAGGTTCAAACCTACAGGGTCACACATACATTAAAAGTTTCTCTCTGATCTGATGGCGATCTTAGGAGTCCCACTGGACTAGGACTCTGGTGAAGAGTCCCACTAGATAGAAACTCTAGTGAAGAGTCCCATTGAACTGAGTCTCTATCACTAATGAAGGATTAGTTAGTGATTAGATCACTAATTAGCTCAATTTGATTGAGTATTAAAATTTGGATCAAATCTAATTGAATTAGGTCAGGTCTGATTAGGTTATGAGATGACCTAATCGGTAAGGAAGAATGATCCTGATTTGATCGAGTCTATAGCTCAATTAATTCATTGATTTGATCAGGTTTAATTAGGGTTATGGGATCCTAATTAAATTAGATTAATCATATTTTATTTGGGTCTAAT
>KE505174.1:445040-460117 GCA_000441515.1 Elaeis oleifera | reverse complement strand
ATGTAGTGGAAGAAAATTGAGCTCAAAGAGAGAGTCTCTAAAGAGCAATAAGTTATAGAACCTATAAATCTATTTATATTAAGCCAGTACATGTAGTACCTCCTCCATCTCATAGATCCCCTCCCATCTTACTGAAAGATACCGAGATATTCTAACAGAGGGCATAGAGAAAATGTTCCTCATGGAAGATAGAAAACATAGAGATGATCTCAAAAATTTACAACGAGACAATATCAGTCATCAATTTTGAGAAATGGTTAAATACCATAAAGTCAAAAGTTAACTCCATGCACTCCAACCAAGTTTGGACTTTAGTGGATCCACCAGTAGGTATAGTACCTATTGGATATAAATAGATCTATAAAAGGAAGATAGATTTGGTTGGATAAATAGAGACCTATAAAATAAGCATCTCGGAGTTGGAACACTCATTTTAACAACGTAATCAAATCATTTAATTTCATCAAGAATGAGGAGGAATCGTATATTTATAAGGAAGTTAGTGGAGTGCTGTCACATTCTTCGTGTTGTACGTGGATGACATCTTTCTGATTAGGAATGATGTTCTTATGTTGATTTCAATTAAAATATAGTTGTCTAAGAAATTCTCTATGAAAGATCTTGAAGAAGCATCCTATATTCTGGGACTAAAGATCTATGAGATTGATCTAAGAAGATGCTAGACCTCTTACAGAAGATATACATAGAGGAGGTGCTGAAAAGGTTCAGCATGAAAAACTCTAAAAGGAATTTTACCCTTAGGCATAAGATTGACCTCTCTAAAAAAATGTGCCTTAACACATCTGAAAAGATTCAGTGCATGAGTAAGGTCTCTTATACCTTAGCTATTGGGAGTCTCATGTATCTCATACTATGTACATGACTTAATATATCCCTTGCTATAAGCATTATAGGTAGATATCAGTCAAATCCAGACTAAGAGCACTGGACAGCTGTGAAGAACATCCTTATATACTTGAGAAGCACTAAGAATTTATTCTTAATTTTGAAGAAGGATCAAAGTCGAGGATAGAAGGATATATTAATTCAGACTTTATGTCTGATGTTGATGGTAGAAAGTCTACATCATGATGTATTTTCTTGAATTATGGAGGTTCGATGAATTAGAAGAGTTCCAAACAATCGATCATGAAAGCTGTATATATCATCGATTTTAAGGCTACTAACAAAGCCTTCTGGATCAAGAAATTTGTTATAGAACTAGTGTAATATCATCAGATGCCGTAATACTATACTGTGACAATAATGGCATCATAGCTTTAACTAAGGAGTCCAGGTATCATCAGAAATCCTTACACATAGAACAATGATTTTACATTATTCGTGATATTCTCGAGAAGAAGTAGAGGTGTAGAGAGTAGATCCCACGGATAACATGATGGATCCACTGACTAAACCACCTAGCCAATGGAGGACCAAAACACATCTTGAGAAGATGGAACTTAGGTATATGGCATATTGACTTTAGTACAAGTAGAAGATTGTTAAATGTGTGCTCTAAAAGTCAATTTGGCTGACATATTTATTCTTTCTAGGATATAATTTTTACTTAAATTTATTATTTAATAATAAGATTGGGCAGTTTATGTTCATTCATATTGTGTATGTATGCATGAATCATCTAAGAAATTAATAAGATGATGATACATATTCTCAAGAGTTAAAAATTTGAGGCATATATCATTAATAATTAATTCTTAAATTACTTCTAATCGATGGATCATTACGAAGATGGTGATTGATCCGATAAGTTTGGTACATGAATCACTTTTCTTTAAATAGATAAGTATCGAGCCTACAATGTGGAGATACTAGAGCAAGAGTGCAGATAGTTGTTAGAGAACAAAGATATTGAGCGCGACCAATATGAGAGTCACTTGGATGTCTACTCACTTGTCAGTAACTTTTTGATGCTATAGTGGTATGATTGATTCTTTAACCTGCGGTGTCTCGACTATTCACAATAGGATTTTTATAGTTTGACTGTACATATACTTGATCCCTAGCCATTCGGATCTTTGTGGTGTAGATTGACTGCAGTAGGTTCATTATAGGAGTAGGATGTACACTTAGATGGGATCTATCGATCTTGATAGATAAAGAGTAATCCTATATGATTTATGAGACTGAGTTTTGAAGACTATGGCTATGGCAGTGTAAATAATAAAAAAAATTTTATAAGATTTCACAGTATGAACTTGAATTAATCTCATATATAACAGATGATAGGGTGATGAATTTTTCATAACCTCCATCTTGTCGGAACTCATAATAGAAGAACTGTATCACATGGTAATTACACCTAAAAGGTTCATTTCTTTCATTCTTCTGGGTTGCTACTGCATGCTACTAGGCGTCACTGGTGGATTGTGAGACCAACAAGAATTATTTTAATTATCAATAATTCTCATTTAGTGAGTTAAAATTATTTCAACCCATTGAAAGAAGTTTCAATGATATTTGTGATGGAGATCATAATATATCTCACTATCAAACGGAATAAAACTTATGGAGTCATAAACATAAGAGGTTCTGACTGATCAGATAGTTGAACTATGATTTTGAATCACAATAATATTTGATTATAAATATGATTGATCATTGAACTAATTTGTAAAATTACAAGAGAGAACTTGCTAATAGTTAGTAAGTTATAAGAGGACTTATTTGTAATTATTGCTATATTATTTGATTTGATCAAATAATTAGGGTTGAGTCCTAGTCAAATTAAATTCAGATTTAATTTGATGGGATATGGTTTGAGTTTGACTCAGATTGGATTTAATAAGTCTAAAAATTTAGACCCAATAAGTAGTTGACTTATTAAGAATGTCCAAACCACATAGGACTCTATCTATAAAAGTGATTTAGTTGCAGAAGGACTCTTCCTTTTTGAGAAAGGACGCCTCATATGGGACCATGCCCACCTCTTCACGTGGAAATTGGATTTTGCATGGAGTAGGGTGGTGCTAAGAGAAGTTAGTTGGTGCAATTCCATATTAAAGAGTCCAAGCGCCCATGGACTCTCTCCACAAACCCTAAGGCGTAGAGATATATTTTGGTGCCTCCCTTATCAGGTGAGAGGATGGGACAGCATGAGAGGTGATAAGCATGAATAACTTCATGCACAAAATCAGAGGAGCAAGGACGACGTGAAAAAGTTATTGGCGCAAAATAAGAAGAGAAAATAAGGAGCATTTCATCCTTGAGCTTTCTTTCTTTCTTATATGAGATGTCCAAGAGTTGGACGTTCTCAAGTCTCTCTTCTTTCTCCCATACCATGTCCAAGAGTTGGACATCACCTTGCCTTCATCCTTTACAAGCCCACGTCCAAGAGTTAGATGCTCATCTTATCTCTCATCTTCCTCCTCTTCTTGGTTTTTGATGTTCTCTTGAGAAGAGAAAAAAATCAGAAAATTTAGCAATCTAAGGAGTAATCTCTACAAGAGAGCTAGCACTCCAGTGAGATTAGAATCTTCTGATCAGAACAGTCTTTGTGGATATTGTAGAGGTCAGACACGTACGTATGTGGCTTCAGAGGAATCTTCAAGCCATCCATGGATCATCGAATCACAGTGAAAATTTATCCATGCAAGATGAAGATCAGATCTTCCTCTCTATTCTATTTTTATCTTAATCTTAAATCTATGAGGGATCTTGATAATTGAGATGTGATCTCATGTGTACATAGATGTATGATTCAAATAGTTTTAATCCATCTTGTTTCTGCTGCATGTGTTTAAATTTTAATGTTGCATGCTACCAGATTTTCTAACACTTATTTCATAGATTGTCGACTTTTGTTTCCTTTTCTAGTGGTGTTCGTTGCCACGCACCACCGGCTAGGGGACCTTTAGCCATGCCATCATGGCTCACATTACCGACTATAGCCATCACCACCGACGAAGGCTGCTGTTCTAGGAAGAAGGGAGGAAATCCCTTCTTTTGCTAAGAAATCAAGGGAAGAAAGAGAAGGAAAAAAAATAAAAGGAAAGAAAAGAAAAAAAAAAGAGAGGTTTTTCTCTCTTCTCTTCCTCTTTCTTCCTCACTTTCTCTCTAGTCTCTCTATAATTTCTCTCTCTATAAGGTTTCTATCTTTAGAATTATTTCTCTCTCCACTACCTCTTAAACGTTGTTTGATCTAGTAATGGCCTTCTTTCAATGACATTGGTAAAGGGGTCTTGATCTATGGTCGCTGGATGGCATGCCAGTCCTTATTCTAACTAGGTCAGACACGGGTAGATTTGACCATCAATTATATCCTAGTATCCAAGTTGATTTGTAGTTGGTCAATGGGATGCTTATGATTGGATTGATCAAGACATCAAGTGCTATCAATTTACCAGTCCTATGAAGGTGTCAGAATAAAGATTTTATTCTTAAAGAATCATGGTGGAAATTTGATAAAATATAATTTTTGAATGTTAGGGTCTGAAAAATATTTTCAAAATTAATTGTACCTATAATTGATTTTGTTTGTAAGATAAGTAATGTTTACCTTTTTAAATTATCCATAAATTATATAATATTTTCTATATTGAATTATTCATGATTTATGAATTTAAAGTATTATATTTTAATTATTAAATATATTTTTAAAATATTAAATGATTTATAATCACACGTATTATTTGTGATATAGATTATATCAATTAATTTTGATGTCATATGATTTTATGACTTATTCAATTTAGAATATAAAACATGTCTTCGAAAAAAATATTTTTGATTTGAGATGGATTTTGACTTGCAGTCAGATTATGTTTTGATATCCTATCAATGGAGATTATATGTTGGCATTTCGATATATTGCCAATAGGACTTATATGTCGGTATTTTAATATCCTGCTAGTTGGGGTTATGCACTGATATTTTAATACTTGCTAGTGAAGGTTATACATTAAATTTTAATATTTTGCCAATGGAGATTACATATTAGCATTTTGAAATCCTACCAATAAGGGTTGAATGCGAGTGTTTTAATATCTTGTTAGTGGAGGTTATGTATTAGTACTTTGATATCCTGCTATTGGGGGTATACATTTGCACTTTGACTGAGCTTATATTTTAACCTAGCAACAGGATATAAATATAATCATAGTTTATAGCTATCAAGACCCTGCTAGTGGGGTTTGTATATTAGTATTTTGATATCATATTAGTAGTTGGTATGCACTGGTACTTCGATATTCTATTGTCGATATTCTATTGTTGGGAGTTATATATTTGCACTTTGACGAAACTTATCTTTCGGCCTAGCTACAGGATATAAATATGGTCATAGTTTATAGCTATCAAGATGAACTTGATGTTTTGAAAGAAAGTAACTTATGACCGAAAATAAATTTTGAAAAATTAAATTCGCATGCATCTTATTTTGATAGTGCTATATATTTTGAATTAAGTTTTGAATTAATATACTCCACAAGTTTATTTTAGTATATTATTATTGTTTGATTTATTTTGCTAAAATGTTCATTACTTATAGAGCTGTCTAACTCATTACTTTATATTTTTACCATTTTTACAGGTTCAGAGAACTAGTTTGATTTAGGAATTTATTATATGAGAGGATTAGAAATAGAATTTTAGAATAGAATTTATTGAAGTTTGATAGAAGATTTTGAAATATTATTTGATAAGTTATTTGATTTAGTTATTTAAATTAAGTCAAATATTAATTTATTGATTTCTTATTCAGTTGTTTGCTTTGTAATATCATAAATAGATATCTTGGATGCTTACGAAAAGAGTTCTTCGTGAATATACGGCAATTGTTGCAATCCATGGTTCACAATTTCAAATTGGGAGAGTGACAACTTAAATGCAAATTTATTGATTGCTCACCTAAGGCTCCTCCCAATATCCAAAAAATGATATCAATAGTTCGCTTTTGGATTTGCTAAGAGGTAGCTAAATGTGGTGTTGTTATTTGGTGCAGAGCGAACATATTTCTCATTGCTTTACCAGTGCTGGTTGTACTTATCTTTAACATCTATAGTCAGTCTAGGTGTGTTTGGATGCCCAGCTATAATATCCATCGAATAATTTTCATGATAAAATGAGATGCAGATGGAATGGCATGTCCATGGGATGCTTCTTCCTCTGGTTAAGTCTGTTGAAGTCTCCATCAAATGGACGTCACCCATCTTTTTAAAAAGGTTGAAGTAACATGCAAGGAAAAGGTGTTGCAGCTATTCTTGTTCTCCCTCTGTTGGATTTCCATGATATGCGATAACTGGAGTTTTTTCCCCAGGGGATATGTTTGTGTCGTCACAAATCCGCAATGGATACTCGTGAAGGGCCCAGACAGTTTGATTGCGAAATCTTGGCTTAGTGCATGAACCCTTTCCCTCCCATTGTGACTTCAACATTGAGAAAGGCCTGGTTGTTCTGGAGTCCTTTCCATACCAGAGAATCATGATCTTGCACAATATATGCTTACATCTCCTTCTCTCTCTCTTAGAAGATAATGAAGTATGCATGAGATATGGTTGTTCTACTCTTTCCTGATATATATTTTGATCATAAGGAGGGCTTGATTTGTACATGTTATTCATCTCATAAAGAACTATACAATGATTTGAGTTTTATATCCAGTTCTTTTCCACAAATGAATTAATTGTATTCTTATGAGGGAACTAGTTCTCGCACGGTATAAGCATACTCCGCTCTGCTCTATCTTTTGTTCATTGTTCTTTAACTCTGTCTTTTGACTCAAAGAGCTCGCACTTTCTTTTGCTTCAACAATTGGGCTGGTCGAATGCAATGGCGGCCGAAGTAGTATGGCGTGCACGCTAAGCATTGCTGTATTTTTTAATTAGCAGTGGAGAACAATATTTAAGAAGAACCTTGTGCTTTGCCAGAGCAATAGTACTAAGAAATTAAGAACCTTTTCAAGATACTATCAAAAGAAATGCCACTGTACTGTGCTTCTTATCTTAGGTAATGGAACTATTTGTGAGCAAATTAATGCTTGGAAGCAGTCAACTACCAGAGGCACACCTTTCGGCTGAAACGAAAGCAGATACAACTAAAAGAGAAGGAAGACTACAGTGATTGGTTGGCCTTGGTCCTGGCTTTATCCGATGACACATGGCGCTATGTCGTAATCAAGTACAAAAGTTTTGTTGTTAAGAGAACGGAGAACATGATCAATGAACTAGTTACCAAAAGCTGTCCCATCTTGGATGGTAACATGATGGATATAATTGCCTAACTAATTACTAAAATCTGTCTTCATCTAGGATTGCAACATGCTGGATAGAATTGCTTGTTACCTATTTGCTTGTAGATATTTCAGATCATTGGTCAGAGGGAATTCGCAAGTACTGCCTAGTTCACTTATCGCTCATCACTGGCTGGGATTTCTTTAGACTGATAGGTAGCCAGGATTGGAAAGGAGGGGTCTCAAATGCACGTTGAAAAGTCTAGAGGAATTGATCCTTAATGCTCCCTCCCACAACAAAAGAGGGACAAAAGATTTCAAGGGACTTCCTGTTTCGGCAGACAGATCTTTATTGGAATTAATGATGAAGTAGAATTCGTTATAATAAGCCCAAAAGATGGGACAAGGCTTTTTGTTTGTCGTTGAGGCAAATACTAAGCATCTCAAGCTGGTCAAGGTTATAACCTGAGTCTAAACTAGAATAAGCCCATGCTAACCAGGAATTACAATCAGAAGAAGCGCTAGGATGGCAAATTATAGGTGAAAGGAAATGAAATGAGGTGCTGATTGCATGCAGTGCATGCAGCAACAACACTTGAGCTGTTACGATTAACATTTTTCGTAAACTACGAGCAGTGAATGGAAAAAGGTGACAAAAGTCGGCACTGGCACTGGAGATCGATCTCTTACCCGCTCAATTGGAGGTGGCAGCAATAGCATGGTAGAAGATGTTAGTTTCTGCTGTACCAAACCTATTACCAGCCTGTTGAACATAAAGTAGCAACAATACTTTGAAATCTACTCGGTCGCAGACAGCCATGAAACTCAAATGAGAACATATCCAAGCACCATAAGGGCTCGGAGGTTCTCGATATCCCGGAACCCTGTTTGATCATGACCGGCCTCTTTGGCTTGGAGGAGAGATAGGGCTAATATTGACTAAATGGAAAAAATCGTTAGAGAGATGTCCAGTCTTTCTCCTCTTCTGCTTTTGTTGTAGCCTAACCTCTGTTCTTTGGACTTATCCCATCCTCACAATGAAATGGATTCTTTATCCATTCTATGCACGAAATTTTTGTGAGTCTTTCTCATATAAATGCCATTCTTTACTTGACCATGGATAAGTCGGAAAATAATTGTTACCAAGAATTTTATAGAAAACCATCCATCTCATGTACTGATCGCTTCTTGCTATTTGTATTAGGATGTAGGATAGATATATATATATATATATATATCCAAGATTCTTTTACTTGGGTTAAGATTCTTCTTCTCCAATATTAAACTCTTGGTGCTTGTTCCGTCTTGCTTGGAACTTCCTCCTGGTCTTTGGAGTGGGATTGGCCTCCATGTGTGATTCATAACTGCAACTCTTAATTGCTGCAATTCTTTTTTTAAAAGAAACAACATAGATCTGCCACTCTGTGGATGTAACCTTTGAACCCGGCTCCATCTAATATTTCTTTTGCAGGGGGGTGACATTTGCTACATCCTCACTATTCGTTCTTGGCCCATGGTCAGCTGTATAAGAGAGGTATTTGGGACCAGCTCACCCCTAAACACCAAGACATGACAAGGAAATTCTGTTTGTTTGCTGGAGGAAGAAGCGGTCAATTTCTCAATAATGCGCAAGATTCACACCTACAATCCTCAATAGTCTGACTAATCTCGAGGATTTTTTTTAAGAATAATCTCAGCTCGCAAAGACAAACAAGGAAGGACAGCTACAAAGTAACTGGCATGCAATTATGATCGTGTAATCCCCACCATGTTAGCGACAAGACAAGCAAAACTATGGACCCACATGAGATGTTTTATATGAACGTATAGATGATTCATTGTCGACCACGTCGAACAGAGCTCCATTGTATCTTTGTATGAATAAAACAAATGCTAATAGCTGGCAGAAACCAAGTCTGGAGCGCATGGAACATCTGCATCACTCTGTAAAGGGACTGCGAATAAGCTGCAGGAGGTTCCACAATGGATTTTAGTTGGCCCAGTGTCATCTAAATGTTGTGATCAGATAGTTAAGAAGCAGCTGTGGAAAGAAGGAGGAATTGTTAAGAAGTCCCATCTGTTATTACTTTGTTGGTTTGACTTTTGATTATTAACATTAACCATGGGCTACGGCATACCCAGACCTGACATTTTCGACATAAAGACCACATATTTCGGTGTTACCAGCCTCTCCTAGCTGGTCACCAAACTTTCAAATTCTCAGAGAACAAAAGTAATTAATAGCATATATGTATATATTTTGAGACAGCCTTCATCAAATATTCTTCCCTCTTATATGAATTGAAAGACCTGTACAATTTGTTCGATGTGAGGAGGAGCTTCGCATCCTCTCACAGATGCTGATTCTTCTTGAATGGTAACTGTATGGTGCATCCATGTCACTTTTATGTGATCTCTTTCCTCGAGGAATTGCAATCGCTTTTGATCGCAAGTTCATCCTATCTATGAAATATCACCATGCAAAGTGGCTGTTTCCTCTATAATTGGTGATGACTACTATAATAGATGCTGTCTATAGTGCAAGTGCTTCTGCAAATCTTCGGTTCATGTCTTGCGACAGAATCTCATGGGCAATCCATTCAGGGGAAGTGCGAAAGGCCCGAACTGAATTCCACTCTCCGATCCCGACATAGACCACCTGAAAGATGAATACACCATCAAAAAAGTTATTGATGGATCCATTGCTCCAAAAGAAGAGACTTTGTGTGAGGCGTGTCTGACTTAAGATAGAATAGAGAGGTTCTTGTGATGCCTTTAGTCCAGTACCTATACTTGGTGGTAAGATGATGGAGAAGGACAAGCATCTCCAGCTTTGCTAGCTCATTTCCAGGGCATGAGTGGGACCCGTTTCCAAATGGCATGAAGGTATTGGGCTTTGGAGCAACCTGCAGTGGACAAAAGAGGGTTGATTTCGTCTGCAGAGCAGAGGCTGGAATTGATTGAATTATGAGACCATCTCTGTCTCTTTTCTCACCTCAAATCTGGAGGGATCAAACTTTTCTGGGTCGGTAAAGTTATCCGGGCTGTGGTGAATGTTCTGAACAGTGGCAAGACTTTCCATCCCTTTGGAATGAGATACCCTGCATGAGAAAAGAGAGGAAATTAAGTTCGACGCACTATAACAAACACATGTTAGAGAATCAATCATCCATAACACATGCCGATGCTCGCCCACCTTCATACTCCACATCTTCAACCACTTCTCTGAAGGTGAAAGATAGGATCGAAGCGACCCTCATCGTCTCCTGAATCACCCTCGAAGTCATCGACATCCTCTTGGTATCAGCCCAAGTTAAGGACACCTCCCCTTCACCCATCTCTTTGCTCCTCATGATCTCCTCTTGCTCTTCCTACATGTTCCAATCCATAAAAACCATCAATATTCCCTCCAAACGACACCCGAAAGCCGATCGAGAATATAATATATAGCAGAGAGGAAGCGCAAACTTACGGTGACCGCCTGCAGGATGCTTGGGTTCTCTCCAAGGTATTTGACGATCCAGGTGAGGACGCTTGCGGTGGTGTCCCGGGCGGCGAAGATGACGCCGACGATGTTGTCGACTATCTGGTCGTCCGTGAGGGCTTCCTTGGATTCCATGAAGGAGCCGAGGAGGTCATCAGCCACTGCCTTCTTCTGCCTCCTGGATGAAAGGATCTTGGCCACTATGTGGCCCAGCTGCTTCCTGGCCTTCATGGCCTTGTGGAAGAGGGTCCCTGGGAGGTTGATGGGCATGGAGTTGTAGCCCTTCTCCAGTGTGTAGTAGCACTGCTTCAGCTCCTCTATGTAGGAGATCTCGTCCTTTCCGAATATAGATAGGAGTGCCACGTTAAACGCGTACTGCAAAGGGGAAGGAAAGCACCGGAAACAGAGACAGATCAGTGGCGAGTATGGTGATTTAGGTAATGGCATGGTATTCCACCTTTGGCTTCCACCGAATAGTGAAATACCATGACTTCCATACCGTACCTTATCCACCAGAACTGGGTGAGTATAAATAAAAACAACTAAGTTCGCTTTCTTTCTCTTTTTTTTTGAATAAAAAACAAGATTGGAAAAAAAAAAATTAACCCACTCAAGTTGAAGTTGAAATATCCATTAAAACCAGGCGAGCATATAATCATCTGATACAATGATAAGAATTGTTTGAAGAAAAAAAAAAAATAGGACGAACTCTTACTATAAATTCGAAATGAATTGCAATATATAATTGGTTCTGAAACCAGAGAGAAAACAGGACAGAAGGGATGATGGCCGAGAGGGGCTCACCGTCTTCATCTCCTGGAAGGTGTTGATCATGCGGCCATCCCAGGAGTGGAGGGCCTGGAGGGCGACCGCCTCGATGCCGGCGACCCTGCGGCGGATGGCGTCGGGCAGGAAGGCCCTGAGGACGATGCGGCGGAGGCGGGCGTGGTAGTCGCCCTGCTGGAAGAAGATGGCCTTGGTGCCCAGCATGCGCTCCTTGCTCGCCGGGTACGTCGGCTTGAAGAGGTGGGCCTGCGTCACCAGCACGAACCGCGCCGCCTCCGGGCTGGACACCATCACGCAGGGGCATCCCAATATGTGGGTCTTAAATACCGGCCCATACCTATTATAACATTAAGAAGAAGAAGAAGAAGAAGAAAGGATGGGTTACAATCTCTTAATTATAATTAGGTCAGAAAGTGCAATGCGACGGTGATGGTCAGGGCGTATACTTCTTGTGTTTGAGGGCGAAGAAGGTGTTGGGTTGCTGGAGTAGAGCTGGAAGGTCTCGCCGATGTAGGGCCAGCCCATGGAGCCGGGAGGCAGGGGAAGCTTACGAGGGGTGGCGGTGGTGGCAGAGGAACGCTGCTTCTTGGCTCTTGCGAGCAGGAAATAGAGTAGGGAGAGAAGGCAGAGGAGAAGGGATGGTAGGAGAGGAAGCATGGCAATTGTGGTGGAAGTTGAAATGGTGGTGCCAGCAGTGGAATTCTTCATGCTGCTGGCACTCGGTGGCAGTACGAGTATCACAACTAATTGGTGTGTTTCACTCTTACGAGCTTCGAGAGAGATAGAGAGAGAGAGGAAAGAGGGGTGAATTTGATTTGAATGAAGGTGGAGGTATGTTTGTGTGGAGAGCAGAGGGAGGGGTGGTGGGTATTTATAAGGGGTGGGAGGGATGGAGCGATACAGCTCCAGTCCACCCACGGAATCTCTTCCAGCTCACCTGTATCCTATGAACACTGATATGAATGGTATGGTGATAGAGAGAGAAAAGCGAAAGGAGAGGAGTGAGAGAGAGAGAGGGAATGATGGAGGGAAGGAGAGAGGAAGCGAGGGCAGAGGAGGAGAGAGAGTGAAAATAAATAACAAAATAAATAAATAAATAGATAAAAATTGGGAAGGGAGAGGTGGGCGGGAAGAATGGCACGCGTCACTGACACGTAAGGGAAGAAAGGTTGACCGCGTGCCCTGTTTGACTTGGGCAACGGCGATGGGGAAGTTCAAACGGGGATATGATTATATTATATTATTTTTAACTAGCTTCTAAAAGTGATTTTTGTCGTTTTGTGACATTGAACGTCGGCGGTGGACGGGGGCCCGGTATCGTCGAATGCCGGTTTTTCCTTTCCAGCTCTCCCGATAGGTCTAGATCTCGGCAAACTATACCCTAATGTGCATGAGATCAATCACCTCATCTCCTTCTTTGAGGCAATTACTGAGACAATCATAAAATGAATGTAACTTATAGAAACGAGACGTGTTGATTGACATTGTGCACGATTATATAGTCCATACAATGTAGGGTAGTATAGTTTCTCCTAAATCTCCTCTTGGTACTTACCACCTTTCTTTTACACTTGAGGATCCTTCGACTGGCACTTGACCATCTATCTCTCTGTATCTGTTGTTCTTTTTCTTTTTTTAATCAGCATCTCTTTAACAAGAGAAGGCAATGTTGGATTGGATTTCTTCATTGAAAACCTATACAACCACCCATGAAAGTCCATCGATTCAAAAGATAATGAGCTATGGCCCATTTGAATTCAAAACATGCCGTTACATTAGACTGGTTTCTTATCCTTTTAAAGTTGGTAATTTATCCACCTTTGCATCTACCATGGGCATGCAGTGCCCTAGCTCCTAAGGGTGACAACCAATGGAGCTTCTCCCATTCAGGGTAATGCTCATTGTTAGGAGGCAAACTAGCTAGTCCTTGTCAATGGCATGCAGAATTTGAAAATTAAGTGCAGCCTTTTTGACCAACCAGCTCAAGTTGAAATTAACCAGAGAACAAGGGTTTGTTCCGTGAAATGGAGGATGTCCTAAGAGACAACTAGGCAGCTTTGTGACCATAGGAACCAATTTAAGAGCCAGAATGGCATCGATTGAGGTTAAATCCCATGCACTACATTCTGCCGACATCTTTGTCAATTGAGAGAGTTGAAATATGTAGGGCTCATGTCTACTGACATATGAACATATGTCATCTCTTCTGGAAACTCACCCCCTTAGCGCAAGCATGGAGGAGCATTATTCAACAGATGACCGACGTGTCGAGCTGTGAAAGGGGAGGTTGACATTCTTCTACTAGTAGTTGCTAGGTGCATTAGATGCACCCCATAATAAGCAGAAAATTCTTGCACCTGTTGGAAAATTCCTTGGTCTTCAGATTGCATTTCTCGATCAAATCATGAAAATTTTGGTCGCTCGACACGTATTCAATCACCGGCATGGTCACATTATTTTTGTGTTATCAGACAGCATGATGCACTACAAATATGAGATTTGTTTGTGTTGAAAATATTTGCATCGGATATGAGAGTCAAATATATATAGGTCAGAATATTAAAGCTAGGATCAAGTCACCAAGAACAATGGATGATCTTCCCCAAAAAAAACAATGGATGATCTTTTGAATGTACACGTGTTAATGTTGATCTTTATTGGAAATCTCAAAATTCTTGCATGCATCCTGGGTCAACTCATTCATGTGTTAGCTCGAAAATCCCAAAAGTTATCGCAGAAATCATAGACTTGGTTGGTGAGAAAAGGGGACCTAGTGCACTAGAAATCTAGTTTTTAGCCAAGTGTCCTCAAATACAAGAAAAATTCATCAGCATGTACATCTGCTGATTGATTAAATTTTGGAGTTCCTATTACCCAAAAAAAAAAACTCTGAACAGCCACGTGTCTCACATATGCTACACTTTTAGCATAGTTTTCCTCAGAATTAAATAACTTCACATAAAAGTCAGATTGGTGATCCTTTGGATGCAAGGATATTCCTTTAGACTTTCAATTGTATCTTTAAATTATCATGAAATGATCACCAAAGGAACTCGGAAGTTGCCATGTGTTACTTGCCAATTTTCCAATCATATTGATAATAATCAAAGAAGATTTTAGTCATCCATCTTATCGAAGAATAAAACATGCTCTATTAAATTTAATACGAATAATTCTTATGCCAACACAGGTTTTCTCACATGATTGGGCCACAACACCATGTTCCAGGTCCTAGGACTGAATCAAAATCAGGATCATGTCATCCTAGTTTTTACTTGTTCTTATTCTTTTCCTCACATATTACATCAGCTAGATAACATTTCTAGGCCTAGTTCCCATCCATTAAGAAGAATCCAACCCCATGAGCTCTAAATAATCAAATCTCTTGATGCCCATCTAGAAGAGAGTGGACTGTGGCTCCGCATGCTGGCTTAGCAACATTGCATGCTGCCAAGTGGCATTGTTATAAGTCAGTTTTGGATTGATAATGACTGTACTCCAACAACGACTTAAATAAATTTCAGTCAATAGATTGTAAGGATAAATATTCCACTCTAACAAAGAATTCATTTTATCCTCAACTTCCTGCTTTTCTTAACCTTATGGAGTCGGTTTAAC
>KE505174.1:423531-438539 GCA_000441515.1 Elaeis oleifera | reverse complement strand
AAAACATAATATATATATATATATTTTTTTAATTTAAATTAAAAAAAAATATATTAAACATATTAAAAAAAAAAAAAATCGTCCGATTTGGCATGCCTATAATTTAATCAAACCAACCATATCTACAACCACAAACACCAAAAAAATCAACATAAAATTTATTATTGAAGAAGGCAGTTCGTTTTACTCGATACCACTACTAAAATTTGCATCTTAAATTTCTTATAACTAGAGGGCATAAACTGATTGGACCGAGCTTTATCAACAACTTCCAAAGCATATTCGCATAGTCAATAAATCAGATCTCCCCCTGATTTCAACTGGCTTTGGATGAAGTCCGAGCAGATTGATTTTTTTATTAGTAGAGTATAATAATAACATACATAAAAGCAGTGCGAACATTGAAACTACGATCTCATGGTTTGGTGGCATCAACTAATCATCCAAGCTTTATACATGTGGGGTCCTACTTTGTCTGAGAAGTATACTGTCATGCCTTTAATGCCTTGTGCATGAACATGCACAGCTGCACTCACTTGATTCATCAGACTACTCATAATGATTCTCACCAAAAACTACTCACAATGATGATTAAACTAACCCTTTATGGGTCACCCTCAACTAAGAAAGGCTTTGGTTCCAGACAAGCATGGACACTGGTATGTCTGCTAGCACCAGGTTAGTGACAGGTTACTATCCCACTATTTTATTTAGGATAATGGAGTTCCAAACCAAGGAGCTTTGGGGGCTTCTTTGGTTATGTGGCAGCCAGCTAGTCATGGATAAGAGTAGGCTAAATTTGGATAAATTGTTGGACTGACTACATGTCTCCAAGGGGACCAAAGATCCATTTGGTAATCAATTTGGTGCGGAAGGAACCAACATACTTTATCATTAGATTCTGCCGTATCTTTCGCGTGAAAGAACGATCGATCTTTTTTCACGATATTAACTGTCGGATCGTATGAGTTTCTTCATCTACTTATACGGAATATCAAAACGATCGTTACGCAATCCAATAATAGATTTATACGAAGAAAGGTGAATCTTTTTTTGCATGAAAGATGCAACTCATATCCCTTTATCGGCATGTTTTCGTTCCGGTTGATTCATGCCACATGATCCAACGATAGGTAACTTGATGAGACATCGCGACCAGAATAGCTTGTTTGGACTAATTATGTGTACATGAGTTTTTGAAGGAAATAATGATCGATTTTGAAATTATGTTAATTGAGAAAATGACTCATTTTGAATTGCCTGCATCAGCAAGATAACTCGTTGTCAATCTAAATAAGTCCTTACTGGATAGATGCTACAGGGACTGCCAGAGGAAGACGGTATGCCAGAAGTAATGCATCAGAATGGTCAACAAACACTTTCAACTAATTATGCTACTGAATAAGGGATGCTTGTATATGCTCATCACATTGGAGCCCTAATACTTTAAACATATAGTTTCTTTTCCATGTTCTGTTTGATATATCTTTCTCCTTGCAGTCCCCTACCTAGGTATCCTCACTACATTACTTCTTTCCACTTTGTTATTCAATTCTAAATAGAATGTGGCTTATTGGTAAAACTCATCATTCTAGTGGTAAACCAGATCAAAAGCAAGACAAAGCATTGGGAGTGCGCGAGTGGTGACTTTTAAATACCATCGGTATATATTGTATTTGCGTGCAATTTTGACCGGTCATATTTACCATGCATGCTTGGAAACTTTATGTCATGAAGCATATCCATCCATAAAGCCTTCAAAAGCAAAAGTTACAGCATTTTTTTTAAAAAAAAATTAAATTGACCATTACTAAATCACCTACTAAATCTAGGATACATATGTATCCATATTTAAGCCACTTATATGTATCCATATTTAAGCCACTTAATGCTTTATAGATGTCTCCAACAAACATGCAATTATTATTAAATAGGACCCGTAAAGGTCCCTCTTCTCTATGGAAGCTAATGAAATGGGAATTGCCATGGCCGAAAATTATTTTTTTTAAATGAAATGGGAGGTATATGACCACCTGGATTGCATTAAGTTAATTAAAATACCAATGATAGCCTTTGTGGCGGAATCATCTCAACTCAGAAACCATGTAATTATATGGTGCTCTAGGGGAAAGTTTCAACTATTATACTTCGAAGAGAGATCGGCAGATATGTACATAAAGAAGCAACCTAATGACCTGGAACTAATCTTTTACATGGGATTTGCCACACCATTCGAAAAACAACAAGTTTAATCCAGTTCATATTTCTCATCAGCTGATGTAGCATGAGAATATTTCTCTTCAACCGATCACAATTCCCATCACCATCTTAGGCGGATCTGAAAGCGCTAATCTGTATTTATCATAATAGGTTGAAATCCAATTTTATACCAGAAGAATACTTCGTTTGAGAACTAATACATACGAGCTTGCTTCGAAACGGAAGATTCTGTTATTGCGTTCTTTCCATAAACACCAACAGACCACTACTATGCAAAAATCCCGTGGTCGAAAAGTTGTTGGATCCACCCTAAAGTAATTAAAAAAATTTGTTAGTTGAATGTTAGCTAGATGCAATGTCAAGGGTCCTATCCGGATTCATTTGTTAGTGGATTTAATAAACCGAATGCTCGTTTTGTTGGGGACATGGACACGCCATTTGAGCTGCCCCTGTTGGATGGATGGAATGATTAATGAGTGCTTGGGATCCAGCTATCCCGCGTCTTGCACAGTTAAATGGAATAAATATTTTATGTTGCAGTGGGAGTGGGCGTGCACTTTGTTTTCCAACCAAAGTACAACTCATCCGAGTTATTTGATTGGATTTGGATGGCCAAATTGGCCCCAATGGTTGATGCTATCCACATTAAAAGCAAAGGAAATTTGCTACAAATCAAGACAAAAAAAACCATCCCAAGCACTATAAGGGGATCGGAAAGAACACAAAAATATCCCTAGGGTTATGACAAGTGACATCACCTCCTCTAGATCTCGGTCCCGAAACAATAATCTGTTGTATCTATGCCTTTACGAAGGTGACCCCCTATTAAGATTTTCCAAGACAAACTACATGGTTGTATGGGATTCGCTAGCTAGATTGGGATCTTTGAGTATCAAGGACCACATAGACCCGTCCAAATTTATAGAGACCAAAACTCGTATACTGGATTGTATGCTTTGTGAGTAGCTATTGGTGATGTTGCATGATTGATGGTCCTGCTCGCCCTTTACAATGGGAATGCTGTTGGCTGGCCAATTTTTGGATCATTGCAAAGTTTTGAGGTCAGATGTGCAGAGCTCAAGTTTTCTCCACCAATTGATATCTAATGATCATGAGTCAATACATCGTCTCTCTTAATTTAATAGATAGACAAACGGATTAGCAAGTATATAAATCAATGGTTAGATCCCTTCTCTAATTGAGGGGTTTTTTTTTTTTTTCCTAAACCTTAGAACAAATGCAAATAGTTATGGACGGTGGCTTCTTCGTGTCTTATTTTCAAGGAAAAGGAGTGGGGACTCTTGTTCATATTGTCTTCTTGGCTTTGTATCTTCAAATAAATTGAGATATTTTTGCTGGCTTTTTCTTCTTCCCTCGAGCGAATACAGAGGTTCATCATTGAAATTGCCGATCGCGACGTCAGAAATTAGAAACGAACACAGAGAAATTTTTTATAAAGTTATTGGACTCAGTAAAATTTGTCAACAACTCATAGAATGCACTTCAATTTTTGTGGCTTCATTGGTGAATTGAGAACCCAACTCATGGACTCCTTTAAATATTAAGTTGACGGTTCACCTAAGACTTGGCACCTTTTGTTCGTTGGACTCACTTGAGAATCATAAAAGCTTGACTCAGAATCTTTCGATGGTACAAGTCAATTGCCGACCTCACAAGCTTGGTTTTAATGGAACTAGGTCAAGCCCATGCATGGTTCCATTTTGTTACAGTGCTCAAATCAAGTGGGAGAAAAGTCACCAGAAAAGTATTGAGCTGTCAAAACTTGTACACCATCAAATGTTGATCGTTGAAGGAAGAATCAATGATGTTACAAGACTTCAAATTGGACATTACTCTTGGGGTTTGCGTATCTAAATGATGTTTATGCTAGGAGTTACATGGATGAAGAGAAGAGGTTATTAAATGGCCCGAGGTTTGTCAAATTGCATGAGAGAAACCAGGTCACATTTGTGACTTTGGAGTCCTTATATACTTGCCGTGTAATTTCATTTAATATGTTGGTGAGAAGAGTTCTTTAATGCGTGCATGCATGTAGCCAAGAAACCGGGATCCAAACCATACGTCTGTGAACCCCGGTTTTCTCCGCGCGTGGCAGCTGGTATTCCTCTGGGGAGCCCACACTCAACTGCATGATTGGAGCCTCCATTAATTGTAACACGGATGGAGTCAAACCCAAAAAAGAAAGAAAGAAAGAAAGGAACCAAAACGCCATGGAGACCAATTCCAGCCCATTATCACATCACCTGGTTCTCTATATTCGCAGTTTCGGCGGTGGTGCTCCCTTTGCAACAAGGCATTGGTGGCCCATAAAGCATGTGCATTGATGATAGGAATATTTTCTATCCTTATAGTTTTATTATAATGCGATAGTACAATACCATCCATTTCCATCATTTCGAACGATGGTACAATGATGGTAAAAAACTATAAAGATCAGGACATCTAGATTTATATTTTTTTTCTATCTGTCATTCTATTCGTATCTTTTCAGCTAGCTCGACATCGATGGCATGACCGTATCTAGTCAAATTTAGCAGGCCGCTCTTTATTTCGACCAACCGAAGTCCTCAAATACGTTAGAAATGATAATTGATCGGATTTGGATTTGATAAACTATTATCCGTATCTATTCTATATAGTGGGGCAAGATGAGTAGAGTTAAAGGTGACAGATTAGATAGGTCAAATTTGATAAAGTTATAAATTTTTTTTACATAAATTAATATTTTATTTCGAAAAAAAATTATATATTTTGCTATTATCTGTACTCGCTTCGAATCTATTGTGGGCCAGATAAAACCTGCACCTTCAGATCTGTTTGGATGGGTCGGAGTAAACTGCCATCTCTAAGTTTCTGCCATCAGTATAGTAATTGGAAAATGGATGGAGTCAACCACTAAAAAAACAACCAGAAAAAACGGGCATGGGGGGCATGGAGACCAATTCTAGGGCTTGACCAGATCCTCCTTTTCTTTATGTTTGCAGTTTTGGCTGGGTGCTGCCTTGAAAACCCCAAGGCATTGTTGCCAGCCAACAAAGCATGTGCCTCGGAAGGAATATTTTGATAGCTTGACCTTTTCCCTCCACGAGTCCTCCCACTTTACAGTTATTAGCTGCCGTTGGAAGCGAGCTTCTACCCATTCCTCAATTAAATTGTCAAGTACGTGGCACAAGATTCTTTTAGTACTCATATCCCGCCATCCTCACTGGATTTCCAAATATATATATATATCTTAATCTAATATATGTGAAGGACATCGAGTATATACCAAAGTACACCAGTACATTAAGTGTTGATTATATGTACTTTCAGGCATGATAATGTGTTGATCATAAGGCTTAATATGTAACAGTAAACATGACTAGGGTTTATGTAGAACCCAATAATTCTTATTCCAATTGGTTGATGATTGGTGATCTTGATTTATTTTGATTGGTATGGGAGGTTAAGATTTTTTAGGTCTTGGCCGATATTTAGGCCCGATATGCCGAAATGATGGTTAATATGATAAATATGGGATAACCAGCTATATTTAGATATTGATTTCTAAATTTATTAATTAAAATGGATTTTAGAAAGTCCCAAATTGATAAAAAATTATCGACCGGTATCTCAGAATGTTTAATTTGGATTCATCGGGAATAGAGTTAAAAGTAGATTAGGTTGGCTTAAGAATAGGCACGATCCAAAATCGATTTTTTTTTAAATAAAGCCAAAAAATTGAATGCCTTCTAGATGGGATCAGGTCGACTATTATATTTTAATTTATCAATCCATTAGATTTTTCAAATCAAATTGAGTTAACTACAATCTAAACACAAAACTATAATAAATATATAAATTAATTACCCAGTTATATTAAAAATGTATTGTATAATAAAATAATAGTAAGCAACATGTAAAAATTATCAGAAAAATTTTCAATATAAGATTTGATTACTAATCACATATAATTATACTCAACAATATATACAGAAAAATCTAATATCTAAAGAGGACTTTAGGATATATATCATTCTCATTTTGGATCAGCTTAGGTTGGCTCGGGTTCTAGATAGGCGATGTTTTGAATCCGAGCTTGATTTAAATAACTTCCTTTTAGATTAGATCATATTGATTTCAAAATAGTTTCGGATCAAAAGTGGATCCATCCAATTCACTTCCAACTCCAATCGAGATAGTATGATCTGGATTTTTTTCGTACATTACAGATGTCCGATACTGATATGAATGGTATGATCTGGATTTTTCTCATACATTACAGATGTCCGATATTGATATGAACCGAGATTTTGATCGACGAAGAAAATATTAAAATCTTAGATGAGTCCCTTCAATTAATCAACATCATTTTTTGATTATTTCTTCCAAAACCTATTGGACAAGCTACATACTCCGTAGGGGGACACTCTCTGTCACATCCCTTCTATTTGACTTTGCTGATCACAAAAATTGCACCTATATGTAGGTTTTTAAAAGTATTCAGTATTTGAAGTAATCCTGACTCCACGTGTGCGCGCCCCTAAAACTTGAAAGCTTATGTTGAATTATTCTCACCAAATCCTGAATAATTAACCAAAATCGAAAAGCGTAATACAATTAAAAATGCCGTGGGTAACATGATTTGACTCATTTAATCTTAATTACACACGATCCCATGTATACAAGGATGCAAACCCATCCTTCAATTATTATTTTGTACTTAGCATGTCAAGGATCACTAATCCATGTCTCCGCTGACTTTAACACTAGAAGGCTTATTAAAATTAGGTCATAAACTTAAGGTCAGTGGCTCATACTTCGGCTTGGGAAGCTTTGACCTAGTAATTAAAATGAGCTTAGATAGATTAGCTGTAAATAATTATCTAGTGCAATTATGATGATTGTTGTGGCAACCTCCAACAGCTGTGGTACTATTAGATTTACAAAATAAGACTGTTTTGTCAAACCGTATTCTGTGATCGAGGTAGCTAAGTAACTGTGGTCTAGCTCTTATTGTCCGATTCATGGAATTAAAAGTATATACTTTTTGAAAAGTAAGATTAAGCACGTACTGTGACCTCCCTTCAAATAAACACCTTCCTAGTCTTTGTACCACGTGGTACAAGAGAATTGGTGCAACTTGGACCAATTATTATGTTTACCAACCATAGCAATGAACGACTAAATACTAAATTACTAAGTCAACATTAATCGTTCCAAGAAACTTTCTATTGCAATTAACAAGCACTTCCAAGCATTTTCCTTGGAGAAATATATTCGGCTGACTTTTTTTATTTATGTTGTTGAACAAAGCCACGTGTGAGCCGAAAAGGAGGAGTTTTGGACAGTTTGCTTGTTGGAATCTACAAAATTTGCCGACGATTATTAGTTAGACCAGGAATTTTGGATGGTTTGCTTGTTGGAAACTATAAAATTTATCAACAATTATTAGTTAGATCAGGTTCACCACGGACTGTCGATAATTTATTAGTTGGAAGGAGGGAAAAGAATTAAATACATTGTAATGGTACATATTGTCATTACACATCAAACAAAGAATATCTCCTATTGCACCGCATGCGGTTCACAAAGAATATCTCTTACTTTTTGGTGAACAATGGGCCTTAGTGACCTGTCAATTAGCACAAGTGGCCATTATTCTGTAAATGGGCTGTCATTGGGCCTAGAAGCCATGACCTTACATGCTTCTGTATAGCATCAAGTACTTGTTTCAGTAACACAACAACGAGTGTTTGTTTCAGTAATTTTACCAAAAAAAAAAAAACTTTTTACAGTAATGTCTCGGACTTCAAGGACTTTAAATTTTAGGGATGAAGTCAGCCACCATATCTTCACCTTCGAATGGAAAGGAGTGGAGATTAGCACATACTTCACATGTTCACCTTGTTCTTCTTATTCATCAAGGAGAGTGCAGTTTATGAGCAACGTTTAAATGGTAGTCATCTCGCACAATGCATCCTTTAGTGTGCAACTTGACAACCAACCATAGCATAAAGTTCTTGGGCCAAAAGACATGGCTACCTAAGCTAATCATCATAGCAGGCATAATAGTCCTGCTTGAAACTACAAGGCCAAGAATTTATAAAACTGTGGTTGCCAAAATATTTGTCGTTGTATATTTGTAAGATAAGACTGAACAGCTAGCCTTGTGTTCCTCTGAAGTGTGGGATATGCCCTGAAGTCAGAAAGCTAGGTTTCTTGGTTGCGCAAGAACTGTTTTGTGGTTTGCCATCATATTTATGGGCCATGGTACATGCAAGCCTGCTTAATAGCTTGGGCTTCTCTAATCACTTTACTTTCTATCGACATCATATAATATGGTTGACCTACCAAGAAACCATGGTCTAAGCATCAATCATCCCACATGACCTTTCCTAATCAGGATGCAATTGTTTTGGACTGAATCTGAGTTATTTTTTTTTAACTTGGATTTATTTGTTACGAAGAGCGAGATGATCTACTAGTTCTATATTATGGGATTCTGTGGTTGATCTACCACCTCAATTTCGAATATTATTTACTTATTCACACAGATATATCTATACTAGAATGGGAGTGAGAGAGATGATGGAAAAGATGTTGGGTTTATCGTGCTTTGACCCTTGAGCTTTAGGCTCAAGCCTAGTGAGAATCTAATTTTTGACTTGGTTCATCTTTAAATTTCAAAATATAGCTTCAGGTAATGACCACTTTCTTCATTTGAGATCGAGGTGAGAGCACAACATCTCTCCGTTGAGTCAGACAGATTTAGTCTGCTAATAAAGGCCCATTGATTCATTTTATGAGTATTGAAATGAGTAGTGAAAGTAACAAAATTGAATGAAATAAACAAATTTTTAATAGAAAATAAGGCATTGCAAATGTTAGGAGAACTGTTGTGGAGGTGACCCGCCGACCAGATAGACCTCTCTTCCTGGGATTTGGTGAAGTCGCACCAAATGCAAGCCCAGAACCTCGACCCCATGCCCACCATAGACGTCCACGGCTAACAACCTTGATCTAAGGGTAGTAGGCGGAACTCCTCTGACATTAAATGGCTAGAACATGGCCCAACAGCCTAGAGTGTCAGGTCTAACAAATCTACAGATTCTGATTAATGACCTACGAGCTCAACTTCTCAATAAAAAATGTACGAAGGGGACCTTCAAACAAGAAAGCTAAACAAGCTCAACTAGGGAGGAGAAGAAGACTCTCTCTCCGACACCCTCTCTCTTGTTTCTCTACTGTTTTCAAGCTCTAGCTAACTTAAGTATCGAAGGATCTCCCATTAGAACAACTCCAACGAGTATGGACTTTCCTGACAAATTTTTTTGACACCCCAGATCCCAGATAGCATCTATCTCCAGCCACTTCAGCACCTCTCCAAAGTCTTGCGACAGCAGATTAGCGCTAGAGGAAGAGCTTAGTCCCTTTTAAGAGATAAAAGAGAGAGAACATGGTGCGGACGAGAGTGTAAAACTCTACTATCTCTTATCAACAATTCATCCATCACAGTCAGAGTAGTGCTATTCGTAGGTCCATTGTAGTGCAACCCTTGGCCATAATAGACCCATCGCCGCTTAACGTCCTGCCTCATCAGATCCGGATATTGACAGGCACTATGTAGTGACTCCAACAAGTGATAGAGCAATAGCAACGTGCAGAATCAAATCCTCAAGTAGCTCCTTTCCATCGTAGTCGGTGATCTTGCTCCCAAAGTTCGAGATTTATCCTCTGGTGGCACTCCCGTCATTCCCTTGCCTTTGCAGCCCGCTCCTCCCATTGGAGCTTGAGAGAGGAGGCATGATTGAGAAGCTCTTCCTCTGTTGGAGATTTGACTTCGGCCTACTCTCCTAGACTTGAGAGATTGCAACGAGAGGAGGAGCTCGAGAAGAAAATCCAAGACATTGAGCGCTACCTTAGTGAAGTCCAGAGTAGGCCTCATCAAAGCAATGATGGCTTCAACTTCAACTCTCAGCTTCTTCTCTCGGACCACCCTAAGTGAACTAATACTGAATTAGTTCAAGGTGCCTCAACTGGAGCCACATGATGGCTCTACGGATCCTCTTGATCACCTGCAGGGTTACATAACCCTCAGATGCTGTAGGGCACCTCGGACATCCTTCTTTATCTTGTCTTTCCAGTTACCCTTAGCAAATCGACACGGACATAGTATTCCAAACTCTAATTTAGGTACATCCATTTATTTGAGCAACTCGACAGGCTATTCATTACCCACTTTGGCAGTAGCCGAGCTCAACCAAAAATTCTGACAACCTCTCTCTCTCCGATAAGAAGAGGATGAATCATTGTGCGACATAGTATGCCCTGACAACTTCGATGCTGCCATGCTCGAGGTGTGCAACCTCGAGAGTCAATGGTAATGTCGGTGCTAAAGTAAGGGTTATGGAATGAGTGTCTCATCTTCTTCCTCGATAAAGTTTCTTAAGAGACCAGTCGACCTGCTAGCTCGAGCCCGAAAGTATGCCCAAATGAAGGAAGCCCGAGTGGTGTGCAAGCAAGCGAAAAGAAAAAAGACATTCGATGAGAAGAGAGGTTGGAAGATCCTTAGATGGCTTGAGCTGAAAGAAAATTCTCTCGATCATCAAAGAGCTACAGATCGAGAAGTCCATCCCGATAGTTCGACAACTACAGCCTTCTATCTGCCCCTTGATTCTAAATCCCGATGAAGATTGAAGGCTACAAGTATCTACAGTGATCTGAGCCAATGAAGATCTCTTTAGATAGGAAGAGTAAGAGGAAGTACTACCACATTCATCATGGTCACGATCATGATACTGAGGAATGCCATCAGCTTATGGATGAGATCAAAGCCCTGATTCGAAGATATTTCTTTACAAGTACATCAACGAGCAATGCAATCAAGTACCTAATAAGAAAATAATGGCAACCAACCGACAACCGGTGTCATCAACACCATCTCCACCTCTACCGACAATGCAGGGGCAGGAGACCCAATAAGAAGGAAAAGAGACATGTTTTCTTTCTGATAATATTTTTTAGGTAAACATCCTTCACTTTGGTACTGTCATCATATTACTGATGATAACAAGTCATAATATAAAAAAATTTAGTTCACAATGAAAACTTGACTGACATCTCGTTCTATGATGCTCTTTGAAGGATATAATTGCCCATCGACCCAAGAAAATATGGACGGAGCTGAGGCAAGATTGAATGAGGTTTGGTCCCAACAACAGTGCTTCCAAGGTAACCTCGAAAACCTCCTAGGACTCATAACGATCCAACAAGGAACTAACTTTGAAGAAAACCAAGAAAATTGGATCCCCATGCTGGACCCCACATGTGAATGAAGCCTCGAATGTCCTAAGGCTCGGGGACCGAAGGTGGCTCGGTGTCTGCGAAAGCATAATTTTGGGACTCCCAAGATTTGGAGGTCCCATAGATACGACAATCCGAGAACACCCGAGCTGACGCCTGAACTCATCTGGCCACATGATGCTCCTTGCCCACGGACGAGTTGAAGTGGAGGTCATGATGATGCAGATAAAGGAGATAACTCTCTAGAGATCCCGTCAAATCACATGGCACTCCTTGCCCATGGGTGAGTCAAAGTAGAGGCCACAACAACAATAAAGATGAAGGAATAACCCTCTGAAGACCCCATCAGGCCACAGGGCACTCCTTGTCTAAGGGTGAGTCGAAGTGGAGGTCACGATAATGATAAAGATGAAAGAGCTAATCCTTCAGAGACCTCACTAGGACACTTGGCGCTCCTTACCCATCAGTAAGTCAAAGCAGAGGTGATGACAACAATAAAGATGAAGGAGATAACCCTCTGGAGAGCTTTCCAGGCCACATGACACTCCTTGCCTATAGGCAAGTCGAAGTGGAGGCCACAACAATGACAAAGATGAAAGGGATAACCCTCCTGGGACTCTATCAGGCCACATGGCATTCTTTATCCACAGGCGAGTTGAAGTGAAGGTCATGACAATGATAAAGATGAAGGAGCTAACACTCCGAAGATCCCGTTAAGCCATCTGATGCTCGTTGCTCATGGACAAATCGAAGCAGAGGCCACAGTGAAGATGACAAAGGGACTAACCCTCCAAAGATCTTATCAAGCTATATGACACTCCTTGCCCACGAACAAATCAAAACAGAGGCCATAGTAGAGACAACAAAAGGGCTAACCCTCCAAAGATCCCGTGCAGTCATTTGAGGCTATTGCCAATGACAGTAGAAGGGCTAACCCCCAAGGGATCTCACTTCAAAGAGGAAGAAACTTTAGAAGAAACATGAAGAAAATATCGGCAAAGAAATACTTCATTCAAAAGGTTCGTCTATATTTCAGAGAGAGTTTATTACAAGATAATCTTGTTCGAGCAAGGCTTGCCATATTAAAGAAAAGAAATACAAGATTTGTGCTCGATCAGCTTGCACGGGCTCAACTGACATCCTCAGATGAATAATTGAATATCGCTCGACACCATCTTCGATGATGTACATAAGTAGGAACCCTCTTTCGACGATCACTAGCCCCTGCTAAAGAATATCGGGGATGGCATAATTAGTTTCCCTTGAAAATTGGTCTACCTCCAGGATATTCTTTTAAGAAGGATCAGAAAGCTATCTTGGGGGAAGCAAAAGATGGTCCTTTAGAAAGATCCAAAACCTTTCTGTAGAGGACAATATATTAGAAGACCTAAGATGACCATCACTGTGGCTTCACAATCAGAATGGAAAATTTTTTAATACCTCCCATGCCAAGGCAGGATATTTACCGGTGCATTCCCTTGAAGCACTTTGCAACTAACCAGAGGTAGTAGAAAATCTCTACAAGATAGAGAAAAACTTCGACCATTGCTTGATGCTAGATGAAGCGATGCCACCATGACATTGCAGAAGATGACTAAGGTGAGACCAGTCTCGAGCAGTAAGATCTCTATTTATGGGGGGATGAATCCGAGTATGTTCAAATACCCTACTGACCATATGACAAGTGTCGCTACCTGAAAGATCTCAAAGACCACGTCCCCTAGAAGAAGGAGCTCTGATTGTCCTTTCCAACATATCGTCCTTATTAGATGGTGCCAGCATTAAAGGCCATCGCCCACTAGGTCTCTGGACTATTTGATTCTCTACCGCACTGCTGCTCAAATAGATCACTTTATCTGATCCACAGAAGATGGTATGTTGCTCATCAACATCCAAACTTGGCATGCGAACAAGTCTACAGTTTTCAAAAATTCACCATCATATATGGCTAAAATAAGCACTATGAAGCAGGCTAAGGCAGACACTGACTCAAGCATGAAGACCAACCCATCCGACCCACTCGAGCCTTCTGAGCCCCTGACTACGACAAGAGCCAATCGATATAGACACGAAGAAGAGGCGAAGAACATTTGAAAGGTAAACACAAAAAAAGATATTTATCATTAATTAAAGTTTATTAAAATATTGCCAAAAGAAGGCATAAGTGACTACAAAAGGGAAGAAGAACCTGTCTTTATCCAATGAGAATGCCTCGACCTCTTTATCACTATTTTCAAGACAAAGACATCTTAAGTCCAACTTGGGGACCATCCGCTATAGGTGAGCCTTACAGTCTTGAAAGCTATGAATACAGGTAACCAAGGATGTCTCGAGGACTTCATTCTCAAAGTCTGCAAAAGCATTGTACTCCTCGATGCATCTGGATCTGACCTCGACAGCAGCTCCCAACATAGTCTCGATAAACCTTAGCTTGTCCTCTATTGTCTTTCTAGCCTCCTCAGCAACCCTTGCCTGAGCTCCAAATGCCCAAAACTCCTGATCAAGGACAGTGATATCATGTGCCAATTGCATGAAAGAGAAATTGTCAAAAAGTCATGACCAAGAGATAAGAATAAGCATGAGAGTTAGCGACTCATCTCGAGAAGACCGGCATAAGAGACCTCTACGACCTCATCTAAGGGGCAAGATCCCCTCTCCAAAGGGTCGACCGACATCAAAATCAACTCCATTAGCCCTCGATAAATTGATGGCCTTGTAGCGTAGAGACATCCCTCTGCATCGATGGTGAACCCCCTTTTATCTCTGGATAAGGTAGGATCCGTCCCAAGCCTCACTGACCTGCTCGACAGTCTGGGAGAAGGTTGGACTCGACCTGAAAGAAGAAAAAAACTTGAGGCCACTCCAAGGCCGTCGACGCTGTAGGCTACAATGACTTGACCACCACCAACTCATCCTTAGTCTCCGTCGAGTTTACACCCAATGCCCTCAGGGATTATGACTGAACAGAGCAAGAAACTCCAATTGGGTGCTCCTCGACCTCTTAGATGAGGACTCTCATCCAAAGAGCTCATCCTCCTCTTCACTGCCATTTTAATGGATAAGAGTGACGATTTTATTGCTTCAAGATGAGAAAAGCAATGAGATCACTAATGCTAATGAATATGATGTTAGTAGGAAGAAGAAAGAACTTTCCTCCAGCAATCACAATGACAACAGAGCAATTGATGATTGGATAGCAGAATGAATGGTCTACTTATATAGACCAACGATGGTACGGATTCAACCATCGAATCACCAAAGCTTATCATTTGGCCAACATTGGGAGCAAAATATTTCGTGACCCTCCGTCGCACTTTATCTCCAGATCTCTTCTCTCTAAGGTATCGTTCCTGATTCATTCAGCTCCTTTCCCTAATAATAGCGACACAGATCGTGAAACGACATATCATTAGCCCCAAAAGTTCTTCCTCCAAGTACATTAAAGTGGATGCTTCTAAGAGGGAACTGAAGCGAAAATTTAG
>KE505174.1:375652-402166 GCA_000441515.1 Elaeis oleifera | reverse complement strand
GATATATATAAATAATTAATTCATATACATAATTAATTTATAAATTATTTATTTAATTAAATAAATTAAAATTAAATATTTATATAACTTTTATATAATTATAAATTATAAATTTATACATTGCTATACTTATTTAGTATAAATAAGTGTTATAAATTGATAATAATAATATTTTTTATCAAAGGATAGTTTAATAAAAATATCATATAAATATCATCCATTTTTCCTTTCATTCCTCCTGTATCAAACAAAGAAGGAATTATTCCCACCAATCCTTCCATGTTTCACTAAACACATGAGAGGATCGATAAAATATCTATCCATCCTTTTCCTCTCATTCATCCTTTTTTAATCCATCCTTCGAACTAAATAGAGGGTTAGTGCATATTTTGGGCTGAGGGACTAGAAACTTCATTTTTCATGATGTTTATTGACATTCGGAAGGAATCGGATTTCTTTTTACATTCAAATGTTTGCAGAGAAATTGGAGTGTCACTTCACTGACTGTTTTCTAATTGAAGTTTTTACTTGGAATATAGATGTCCGTAACCTATATTACCATACTTCTATGACAATCATTTTTGTTTGGCTTGAAATGCATGTTGCTTGTTACAAGTTATCAATACTGCAGTAATCTGATCCAGCTGATCAAAGGAGTCAAAAGTAAATGAAATTAAATAAATATGATGTAGCTTTTTGGCTTTTGTAAGCTGCTTGATGGCTTTCAAGAAAGTAATTGCAGTTCACAGCTGTTTCTGTCAGCTGTGAGGCATATGCAATGGTGGATGAGATATTTTGTTGGCATTGAGCTGTAGGTATCAAAATTTGGTGGAATGATGAATGACATATTGAATTTCTTTAAAAAGCGAAATGAAGAACTCAGACCATTTTATGTAAGGTTGTGTTTGGTGCATCGTCAGGCAATCTTGGAAGGTAATGTGAATTGCCTTCAGAATGGATTACCACCATTACATTGCCAGTAATGTTGATTAATGTGTTTGGTACACACAGGTAATATTGCAGTAAAATTATTGAAAATCTTGATTGATATGTGGGGCGTACGTGGAGGGAGGGTGGGAGGAGGAGGGATGGTTGGGCAATAGATTTTGTGTGATTTTTTAAAGAATAATTTTATCTAAAATTTTTATTACAATATTGCCAAAAAAATGGTAATTTGGATAGCCACCCATCCTCAAGGCAATCTGCATGACCACCCAAAAAGCATACCGAATGCAGTAATTCAGATTACCACATTAAATTGCTAGCAATTTGGATAGATTGCCAGCTACTCAACGCAACCTAAGAGTTGATTAATGCTTATAGATTCTTGTTCACCACATCTTGTCATATGACAATAAATGCTGATATATCTGAAAAGATGGATTGAATCCTAATAGATCAGAAGCTTTGTACCATTAGCTGACATAGGGTTGGTCCTGGTCAAAAAAGGGCATCTCAATGTATGAGGCTCCTGCTGTGGGTTCTGGGAAGGGTCAAATTTGTGCAGCCTTACCTCATGTATGCAGAGGCTGTTTTTATATTTCAAACCTAGGATACCCAAGTTACAATGGAGCAACCTTACCATTGCGTCACGGCCTCCTTTATGGTTGATCCTAGTTCATTATCTTAAATGTATCAGAGCAACTTATTTATATGTGTGCATGAATAAATACATACATACCCCTCACATTAAACAGCATTAAGTTTGGTAATAGAAAATATAACCCATCTATCAATATTTCTGATTGCATTAATGGAGTCAGCTTTGATGGAATTTTTTCGGTGTCATTTCAAACAATAATATCAGCTAACTAGTTTCTGTGAATCAGCTTTATGGAGTTGTACATTTTACTTTGGGAACTTTTGCCTTTGCTTTGTTGGAATTCATGGATTGTAACATCCAACTAACTCACAAATGTTGGATGGCTGTCAAGGAGGGGCAAGAATTTTGAATTTGGGAAGGCTTTGATCTTAATTTTGTGTGCAGCTGTGTTCATGATAATTTATAAATTACAAAATTCTTATCTTCTTGATCTTTACAATCATATTTCAACTACTTGTGCACCACTTTTCTTAAGAGACCTGCTTCATTTGAGTAGTACATCTTAATGGTTAAATATCTAAAGTTGACCCTGTTTTAAATTCACTTTTTTGATCTTCACTATTCTTTATGGACCTCACTTGACTTTTATTGGCAACCTCACTTTTACTGCATCTTTGTGGGAGAAGAACTGGAAACTTCATTTTCATTACATGTGTTAAGATTTGAAAGGAATTGGACATTTCTTTCCATTCGGAAACATGAGGAGAAACTAAGAATAGGTGTGCTACTTCCCAACTGTTTCTAACCTGAGTTTCTCTTTGAATGTAGAAATGTAGATATGTATGGCCTATGCTACCGAATATCAATCCTATGGGAACCATTGTAATTGGGCCTGCAAAGCAGTAAACTGTTATCGGTTAATGCACCGTTAACTTGCTTTGTCTGATCAAAGGAGTTGCAAAAAAAATGAAAGTTAATGTACACATCAAATTTGAATACATGCATTTAAAAAAACTATGCCTAGAACATACCTATCTATAAAAGCTCAAAGAATAAACTGAAAGAAGAGACATTTCTCACTGGGGGGCGCTTCAGCAAATGGTAGTTTTGGTGGAACCAGTGAACCATGTGAGGTGGTCAAATGCATGGGACGGAGAGAACAGTTACCTAATAGCACATCTATGCAGTGGACAATATGTATGGGACATGTAGTTTTCAGATTTTTAAGTTGCTTGCTGGCTTTAAAGAAGATAATTGCTGTTTATGCCTGTTTTGTTAGCTATGTAACACATACAATGGTAGATTAGGTAGTATCTTGCCATTGAGGTATAGATATCAAAATATGGTTGCATGTTATTATCAAAGAAATTTTGAGTTTGTTCTCACTACTAGAATTTTCTTGGTTGTTTTCTATAATCTGTAGGGTCAGGGTAGGATGGCTCAGTTCACCGAAGAATTTGATTTTACATCCATGAATGAGAAGTTCAACAAAGACGAAGTTTGGGGGTCACTTGGGAAGGCAAAACTAAGAAGCACAATAGGAAATGGAATGGAAGAAAATCCCATTCACGATAATGTGGAGGTTGAAGAGGGTTATGGACAAGATCCCAAGCTTGGCTGCAATGTGAGACATGCTTGTTTACCATTTCTTTTATGTTCCATTCTTCTCTCTTGATTGTTCTTTCCAACACTTGAAAGTCAAACACAAATTTATATAAATCAATGATGCTAAACATTTTTGAGATCCTGTTGGATGAGCAGGTTAAGGTGAAGACCTGGTTGCTCACCGGGTGATGCGATCAAGCCTGTATTTGTGGTGTCTTTCATTGAACCATTCAATTTATAACCTCTCCTTAAGCGAAAATCTAATTTTTGGAGGAACTTGCAGATAGCCGGTGCAAATTTGACTGCAGCATACTTCATATCTCATATCCTGCCTAGGTTTCCGCTAGTGGTGCACATGTTTCTGGGGTAACCCATGAAGTGAAATGAACTGAACTGACTTCATTGGTGGTTTAGATTTTAACATAGGTTGGTCCAACTCAGAGTCAAAGTCATTGAAAACCTGATCTAACCGAATCAAATGAAGCAATATTTATATGTTATTAATATTGTAATGCATATTATGTCATTGATCATAGATTTTGATAATTCTTTCTTAAACAAATATTGGATTTTTTTTTTTGTGTGTGTTAATATATCATGTACAAGATTTATAGTTTATTTTTGGGTTTTGTTGTTGTATGAGGCTGTTGAATATATTTGTTGTTGGTTATTTTTTTCATGGGTTCAAATGGGTTTTCTTGAAAGAAAGAATCAATTAGATTCTTATGCTGATTTTTTGTCAGAAAAGGGGAAGTTTTAGAACCAACCTGATCTAGGCCCATTGGTTTAGTTACTTTCCACCATGGATTAATTGGCGTTGAAATTACAAAACCGAGATCTTATTGAAATTGGTTTGTTCTGGATTGGTTCCGCAACCTGAACTGACCTGAACATCTTGTGCAGGCTAGTTTCAGCGCTCTGCAATATTACCCATGCTGCTGCTTGATGAAGCTCTTGATTGATTATATGCCCCCCCAAAAAAAAGCTCTTAACTAATTAGTAGTTTTAATATTGATAACTATGTTGGCCAAATGGTACAAATACTGTAGGGAATGACCTAGAGGCCAAAAATATGCTTGTTAATGAGCAATCCCTAGCTTTGTGGGGATGATAATATTTCAGTTCTTAAATAGAGTTGAGCATTTAGCTTCTGCTTTGACTAGAAGCAATTCAATTGCAACTCTATTGATGTCCTGTTTTGCAGCCTGTATATAATAAAGACGACTTCTTCGACAATCTTTCTTGCAACTCACTTAACCGAGGATCATGGAGTGGCCGCATGAAGTTCTCCGAGCGAATGAAATTAGACACTGAGGTTTGGAGTTGCTTATCTTTGCATTTCATATAGAAGTCTTAATGATGCTAACTGAAGAAATTGATGAAACTGTTGTTTGGCTTGCAGACTTTTGGTGAGTTCCAACAGGGCGCTCATTTGGGTCGTGGCAATCATGGTCCTGCTCATCCTGGTAACTTCAGGGGATCGTACCACCGAGGAAGAGGCTATGGATATTATGGTGGGAGGGGGCATGGAGGATATAGACCTGTCTAGAAGCTTTTATATGTTCAATTGCCGTAGGATTTGTGCTTTTGCGAGTGTACTCTTATCAGTCCTATTCGACCCTTTAATCTGCAGCGGCTCTCAAAACCACTTTCCTACTGCATCAAGTCATGGCCTCATAGGTGAGCCAGACTTCGCATTGAACCACTATTGTGAAATACTTCGTCTTTTGGAAACTTTTGTTCTCTCTGCCTGCTAACTTTTCATAGTATGGCCTGCCTTTTTCTTGCACAGGCTTCCCTTTTTGTACTAGGAGGCATACCATGACTCTCCTTGCGTGGTTTTCAAGTAACATTGAAATAAAGAACTGTTAATGTACTTACCAGATGTGCATCTTTCAATTGGTGAGACAAGTTGACCAATGAACTTTTATATGCTATGCGAATGACTTGTTAATTTTGGTAATTATGTTTATTATTGATGCTTAGCCCATAAATTCTGTTTTTAATGATTAGAAAATAGAGTTTGGAGTTGTTTAAGATGATCTCAGCTGAAATAGATGTGGCAAGCAGGACAGATATGCTAAAAGAAGGTAAGGAGGCACCTACAGATTATCGAGTGATAGGGGGAGTTCTGCTTGAGAAGATCTGGGCTTGTGTAACGCAGGCTACAGGGATGGTGTTTGCGAGGACCTTCCTACAGAAGTGTCCAAAAATATTTTGGGAAGAACAAAGACAAGTGAATGCGGGAAGGATTTTTAGCTAATCCATTTCAGAAGATTCTTAACAAAAAATTATAACCGTTGTCAAAAGTTGGTCAATATATCAGACCATGCTGATGGAATGAGGCTTCTGGCTTGTCCTAATAATTATCGGTGGTGAAAATGTCATCCGAATTTTAGGATGATTTGTACTTCAAACCAAAAGCAGCTTCTGTGACAAACACCAATTCCTTATCTGGTAGCATACCTGGTTCTTCAGTAATCATACCTAGTTCTTTATTTGTTCTATAATATATTAAGTTACCGATCCATTTGGAAAATTAAAATTGCATCCCAAGGAATCTGCTTGTGAAGTCATGATACCCCGCATTGAATTACAATGATTTGCCACGATGGTTTTCCAAAGCCCTCTGGAGATTGTCAGCTTCTGTCACCACGGAGCAGCGAGCGCTTATTTATCCTAATTCCGGTGAGTTGCAATGCCTTGTTGATATAGTGAATTCATTGGCATCAAGATGTTTTTTACTCCAATTATATATCATTCTAGAGAATGTTATTCAGTTCCATCACCCTTAGAATCATACAGGGAAAAGAAGGGCTCCATCATGCATAGAACCTCAAGAATAAAAGAAAGGTAGACGGAGCACCATACTGAACTTTTATTGAAAATACTTCTTTATTAACATGATAAATGCCTTTTGTGGAGTCAAATGGATAACAAAGATTAAAAAATGGTAATCGTCTTCGTTTTTTTTTTTAATAATAATTCAATCGTGTCCGGGACGAGGTCAGCTTCGTTGGGGTCGAGGGAGGTGACCAATGCTAGCCATCCTTTGTTGACCAGGCGGTTGCAAAATATTCTTCTCCGGATGGCGGTCCTTTTTTTCTTCGTGGCCCAGTCATCTTCCCATTGCGTTCTCTTTTCCATTGACTCCGAACCATGGTGAATTCCCACCAAGCAGACATGGAGTCATGGTCATCATCCGAGGCTTCTTCAGTCACTTGTGTTGTTGATGATCTCCTCCTTCCTCATCTGCACCGTTGCGAAGGTGTGTTGTCGTTCCTGCTGTAAAGGTGAATCCAAGAATGAAAACTACGGTGGTGACGACCAGGATGGCTGCACCACCGAACACTCCATTCCTAGCGATGTAGCATTTCCCATCCATCCAACCTTTCCCATAGGGCTGCCCGCCGTTCATGCTCGACCCGGTGGCCAACAGGACCATGGCAAATCCATAGCTGATCCTACATGATCAAGATGGTCCATAATTTGCAGCAGGAGCATAAGCAAATATGAATCATCAATCATCGTTATCATCTTACATACCAAGATGAAACTAATTGGATGATGGAGACGGTTCGACTTCTCCTGGCGTTCCTCTCTCCCGAGCAGAGCCTGGTTCCTACTGCGGAGGTCCCCACGATCTGAGCTATCGAGAGGCAGACCACCGCCGTGATCCCCAGTCCGAACGCAGAGCTCCTTGGCAACGAACACAGATTTCCATCCAGCTTCATATCCTTTGCCTGCAGGGTAAAAAAAAGAAAAAAAGAAGACTCACGACTAAAGTTTCAGCCTCGCCGCTACTCGTACCAATTCAACAAAGCATCAACGCAACTGGCTGCCGGTCAGCATGATTGATTCATTACCTTCACTTTCTTGAATTCGGCTGCCAAGGAGCACGAGAAGGCGACCGTTCCGAGGAACACGACGACGATGCGAATCGCCAGCTTCCCAAACCTGGGCTTCTCCATTGCCCGCCTTCTTGCTTCTCGAGAAGAGTTGTTGGATTTAATGATTCCAGGAATGACTATCCCAGGATGCAGCCAAGATATTCTCAAGGCTTGCCCTGTGGAAAGGAGTGCTGGGCTTAATTGGATGGCCGTGCCCTCCTCTTAAGGACTTCACTGCTTTGGAGAGGGAAGGGAGGTGGCTACCAATTGTCTATGGTTGGAGGGAGATGGCTGTGGACTTTTCCCGAGAGCTGGTCAACGGCTGATAGGAGAACAGGGGAACTTGAAACAGTGTGGAAGCAATCCCAAGAGGATGCTCTTCCTTTTGCGCAGCCAGCACTTGCTATTGGGTTGTCCTTTCGGTTTGGATGGCCCACGGAGGCGCACTGGATGGATACCGGGCTTGACACGGGATACCTTGGTCGTCATCAAATTTAAACAAAGATATGCCGAACAAGGTCTCAGAAGAGTTTTAACAAATATTACGAGAGCGAGTAAGGTTTATTTCCCTTAAAATAGAGTTGAGAGTTCCTTATTTTGGCTTGTATTTCCATCTTGTGTTATCTCTGCGATGGTCGATGATGCCCAGATGGAGTAGTATGTTGGTCCATCATGACCGAGATGGAAAAATCCGAGACATTCCGATACCTTGGCCGAACTAAGACGACCGAGATACCAAATATTGACCAATAGAGCAAACTTGAGATTAGAGATTGTTTTCATATTGATCTTTATAATTATGGCCTCGATAATTTTCAACAAGATAACCAGATATCCAAAAAGAGTCTGGACCAATAAATTAATAACATATTGGGCGATCACTTGAGATATAATGGTCTTGATCAACTACGATGATGTGCATTTCATACTCCACATGTTTCACTAATCCTGTTTGATACCACAAAAATTAGCATCTTGGCATTGCCTCAAGCCATGATCAATTATTGATGGCCATGATCAATTATTAGTGTAAGATCAACAAGAGGTGATACATGAAACAAAAAACTATTTCGATTGGATGAGAGGGTTACTACTGTCTTGTTTTTTATTAATTTCTTTTAATGTGTAACTCTCAACAATCATTCCCTTCAAATATACATGGATGGCTCTAAAAACAGAGAATGTGGTTTGGTAAATGGCCTATCAAAACCTTCTCATCCAAACCAAGTGAAAAAAGGGCCTTTTATATCGGCCACATTTAAATTTTCACGTCTCATAGCCAGTGAAAGACAGACCAGAACCTTCTCCTTTAACTTGAGCTCCAATAAATCGTTTCCACTCCAAAATTTTCCACAAGATTATAGACTTATAGCATAAGCTTTTGACCATTATGAGACGCCCTAAACGCCAAGTTGGACTATTCTTGCTGGCTTGTCCAAACATGCATTTCTCAAGAAAATTGACTTCCACCTTCCATGTATCATGCCGGCCAATGTGCTACCTAATTTCCTATTTTAATGTGTGGCATCCAAATCCTCTGGCAAGGAAGCTTCATATGGTGCTGATCCGTTATGATGCAAGAAGAGGTGGCAATGGGCCCAATGACTCTCTCTGGGCTGACTTGAATCTCTAGAACGTAGGCATGCTGCTAATGAACTTACCTCAAACACTTTCTGAAACACGAGAAATGGATCCAAGTCTTTCCAATGACTCCACGGATTGTGTGTGCGATCACTTTTGGAGGAAAGCACACTTGTTTTCAATACCCTAATGCCACAGATCATAGAAAAATTCTTAGTGCTTTCTTGGATTTTTCTCTCTTATGGGGACACTCTCTTCTTCACCTTTTTATCCTTTTTTTCTAAAATGTTTGTTATGACTATAGTTTTGGATGGTTACTTATCCATGAAAAAACTGCCACATCCTACTTTCTCCATTAGTTTTCAGTTATTTAATGGATTGGATCAGGTTGGCCCATCATGGGTGCCCAATTCGAATCCAATATCCAATATCTCCCACTCACACATGATGGATCGAGCGTTTTGATAATTCCTGCGACTTTCAGATTGGCAAGTGAGTCTTGCGATCGGCGAACACAATCCTTTTTATGCATCTATTAGGATTGACAAAGCAGCTACAATTCTTTTTATGAATAATGTGGTTTGCAATGCCCCAAATGTGTTTGGTTACCCCAATTAAACACACCTAACCCCTCCAAGGTTATATATAATCCTCATTTACACATTATGCATTCATAATTATATATTGGTCAAACTTAGTGACATAATTGGTCGACCAGTGAATACATATGATGAATATAATCCGATAATATCTTCCTTTTCGTACTCATACTTCTCAATTTTGAACTAATTACTTTCCTAAATATATTCCATAAACTAAATTATTTATTACCATCGGAAACAGTCTAAAGTAGCAAACATTAGCCCATCACATTAAAACATGATAAAAATAACATAAAACACCTAATGAGGCTAATAATAATCTCTTTGCTCCAAGGGACTCACACAGTAAGGACATAGGGATTAATCTTACTTACTTTTCTATTGGTCAAATAGCACATGCGGTATGAAACATGTGTTATAATACAATTTCTCCTCCTAGGATCGTATGTCATATTCAATATCTATCTATCTATCTAACTATACCATACAAATCTCAGATCAGATACCTAATTTGAGCACCCAAAAGAAATATCTCACATTTTGGGATCTCATATCTGGCTTGATCAGATTCACATGATTGTGGGTAATTATGTTCAGTCATTCATATCTGACTTGATCTTATTTTTATCAAGGTGACACATATAATATTAATATATATATATATTCTCTTTGTCACAAAACAAATGTACAAGTGTCTCATATCAGCTCGCTATATTAGTGCCTGAGGCCTGTTTATATGAGTAAGCTGACTGACAAACTTGATGATATACCTTTAACATTTATGTGTTTATGCTCATCATATCATTTTACAAATATGACATGAGTTATAACAGACATAATTTATTGATATATAATGATTTTTCGTATATAGCATTACATTACAATCTACAAAAGCCCAAAGACTCAACATATGATATGAATACATCTCTTGAAATGGGCTTACTAAATGGGTCCACAACCATTTGACACATAGATATATATTTAAGGATCACTTTTTTTATGCAATAATGTCTCTCATAAAATTATTCTTTGTATCAATATGTTTGGTTCTTCTATGGTACTTCGGATCCTTCACGTGAGCAATAGCTATCTGGCTATCACAATAAACTATCATTGATTCATTAATATTCTTAACAAGTCCCAAACTTTATAAATTTTTTTTCAACTAAACTGCTTCTTGCACTGCAACTGAGCATGCTATGAATTCAGCCTCCATTGTTGATAATGTAGTATATTTTTGTTTCTTGCTACTCCATGAAATGGCATCATTATTTAGAAAGAAAACATAACTAGCCAAAAGTAGATTTGCACTCATCTAGATCTCCTATCCAATTTGTATTTGAATATCCCATTAACCGCAAATCATTCCTTGATAACATCAGGAATAGCCTATTGTACCTTTAAGATATCTCAAGATCTTTTTGACCGTCTTTTAATACTTCCTTCTAGAGTTTGATTGATAGCGGCTCACCAATCTCATGGCAAAATATATGTCTAGTTTTGTATATATTGTAGCATGTATTAGGCTTTCAACAATACTTGAATGAGAAAAATTTTTCATCTCCTTTTCTTCTAGAGTCTTTAGATACATTTGAAGACTTAAGCCTTCATCTTTTGCCACAGGATTATCCACAGAATTGTAGTCTTGTATATGAAAACATTCAAGAAGCTTTTTAATGTAGGACTCTTGTGAAAGAGCTATTAATTTTCTCAAATGATCTCTCTCAACTTTTACTCTAAGTATATAAGCTACCTCTCCTATATCCTTCATCTTAAAATTGAAGGACAACCATTATTTTATAGTTATGATATACTCTTTGTCATTCCCAGCCATTAGAATATCATCTACATACAATAATAATATCACAAATTTATTCTCATGATGTTTGATATAAACATAATGGTCTTCATCAATCATTTTGAAATCATGAGATATAACTGCTTGATGGAATTTCAAAAATCACTGTCTGGATGATTATTTGAGGCCATAGATTAATCATTTTAGCTTGCATACTTTGCACTCTTGGCCTTGTATAAAAAATTTACTGGTTATTCCAAATAGATTTTTTTATCTAACTCTCTATTAAGAAAAGCAATCTTAATATCCATTTGATAGAAATCCAAATTTAAATTTACAATCAAAGTTAGAATGAGGCAAATCTCACAATAGGTGAAAAAGTTATCTCATAGTTTATACCCTCTTGTTGGGTATAATATTTTTCTACTAGGCGAGCTTTATATCTTTCAATTGTGCTATCCGCCTGTTGCTTACATTTTAGAACCTATTTGTTCCCAATGGTCTTTTGACCTAATGGTAGGTCAACCAAGTCCCAGACTCAGTTTGTTTTATTGACTCCATCTCTTCTTCTATTGTTTTCTCCATTGTTCCTTAGCAGGGCAAGAAAAAGCCTCTATCATAGTTTTAGGCTCGACTTCATCATGCAAAGCCACCATAAAAGCTCCCCTTTCAATCTCAAATCAATGACGAAGAATACTTTTACATATATTTTACGTAGTTGTGAGTTCTGTGAAATATATGTTTAAGAAAATATGTCAATCCACTTGGATAAAATGCTCAGGATAGCTCTTTTTCTACCTTAGCTATTTGTTCTAGTGTGGCACCATCTTTAGATTCTGTCATCTCATATAGATAGAAATCTTTATCTATCTCTCTCTTATTAGGAAAATCATTTTTTAAGAATGAGATATCTCGAGACTTAATTTTAGTCATTCCTCCATCTGGATGTTTATCAATAAATAGCTATCTTTTGTAATGTTTAGGATACCTTATAAAAATGTACTTTCTTCCCCTTGAACCTAGTTTCCATATTTGTAAGAAGAATTATGTTCATAAGCTGCTGACCCCCAAAGCCGCATGTGTATAAGAATAGAGCTTTTACTTATCCATAATTCATAAGGAGTTGCAGTGGTTGACTTAGAAGGCACTCAATTTAATATATAAGCAGCAGTTAGTAAGACATCTTTCCAATATGAGATTGGTAGATTAACCTGTGCCATCTTGGATTTGACCATTTCTAGTAAAGTTTTGTTTCTTCTCTCTGCAACACCATTTTATTATGGAGTTTCAAAAATGGTCAATTATCTATCTATACTCTTTTTATCACAAAATATCTTAAATTAATTAAAAGATATTCATGTTCTCGATCTATCCTCAATGTCTTAATTATTTTATCTACCGATTCTCTATCAAATTCACATACTATCTAAAGTAATCTAATGCCTCAGATTTATGGGAGATCAAAAAGACATAATTATAAGGTGTAAAATCATCTATGAATATGATGAAATAAATAACTCCAAATCTTGCTCTTACATTTATTGGACCACAGATGTCGAAATGTATTGATTGCAATAAAATTTATGCTCTGGTTCCTTTACCAAAAATTTTTTCATTGCTTTTCTAGTAAGGCAATGCTCACAAGTGGGCAAATTAATTTTATTGAGAGATTCTAACTTTTCTTTTAGCCAATCTATTCATTCTATCTTGCTCAATATAGCCTAGTCTAGCATATCATACATTCATATCAATATCTATATTATTTGAAGATGTATGCAAAGAAATACAATCTTTTCGATAATTAATATAGATATCGTCATCTACGTCTAGTTCCATGAAATTATCCGATATATAACTAGAACCATAATAAGTTGTCCCGAAATAAACATCCATACTATCACTAGAAAAGTTCAAATTTAAACCAAGATTAAGAAGAATGACCATAGATACTAAATCCTATCTTATTTCTAGAGTGTAGAGGACATCATATAAGTACAAGGTATGACCACCATGCATCAATAACTTATAGGTGCTAACACCCTTGACTTCTACTCTTGAGTTATTTCCAACATATATCCATCTGATGCCCGGATTGATTCAACGGTATTCCATAAATGCTCCTCGCTCTTTAGCTATATAGTTTGTTGCACCCAAATCTACAGTCTATAAAGAATGAGATTCAATTAATAATATGCAGAGAGAAATATAAGCATAAATTTAAATGGTGCTGTTAAACAATATACATTTTTGCTCATTACACTCAGACGCGAAATAACTCAGCTTGCCATAGATAAAATAAGTTATCTTTATCTTGTTCATTTTACTAGTGCGCTTTCCTCTTTTGTGCTTGTTTTTTTAATCTTCTTAGATTCCTAACCTGTTCTCTTATCTTTCTTATAAGGCTTTCAGTCTTTCTTTGGCTTGTATCCAGAAAATCTACTTGGACCAACCTCAGTCATATAGGCTTGGTCAAAATACTTTGTCACATCTAGATGGTCCTCCTCCAGCTCTAGATGATGCCTGATATCCTCGAAGATTTTAATATTGTCATTGTGCATCATGTTGATAGTTATGTGCTTCCAACTTTTAGGTAAGGAACGAATCACTGCCTGCACTTACTGCTTATCAGTGAGTATATTATCAGTAGACTTAAACTCTTTGATTATGTTTGGTATATCTCGCAGATGCTGTCTTATTATAATATTTGAATATTTCTTATAAGTATCAAACTTGATAGTCAGCCTTCTCAATCTATAAGTTAAAATGCCCCCAAAGACTTCCTTAAGAGCTTCCTATAATGTATGGAAAGTCTCATACTTCTCATATTTACATATTATGTTATTTTCTATACTATTTAGCAATGTAATACGAGCTGCACTATTCTTCTTTTTTCAGTCCTTATATTCCTCACTGTCTCTTCTATATTTAGCACTAGTGTCCCTTTCAGGCTGAATCATGTTATGCATGATCACCTCTTTGGCCTCTGATTCCTCAAATATATACTGAAACTTATAATGCCATATATCGTAATTATCACTGTTTAGTTTCTCACTTCTATTCAATTTAGCCATAATATTTTTAGATGCATTTGCCATGATCAATTCAACTGCATAGAGATATATGCACATATTATCAATTAACAACAAAATACAACCAGCAACTCATATTAATCATGCAGTAGGTTATGAATTAATCAATAATAATAATAATTTATACGAGTCATAAAATCGAAAGCTCATGGTATTTCAATCATCTTCTATAATTTAATATCTAAATATTATTAATTACTAACTTCGTAAGATATAATTCTACGTGAGAAATTTTTTTGATTCCTACTAACCTTAGAATTCCTACTTAATCATATATCAGAATATAATTTAATAGATATTTAATCAATCATATCATATCACATAAAAAAAGCATAAACAACATGCTATTCACAAGTACATTACAGTAAACATTCATATATTTACAAAACATTCATATAATTGAGATACATAGATATATTTAACTTAATATTCAGATATTCACATAAACAATATTAGTGTCAAGGTTCCCAAATAGTGCCATGGGTGATTAATTGGACAATTCTTGATTCAACCCTTTGTAACCATAGATCCCTCTCGGATCTCCCGAAAGTAGTATGCTTAACATCTCGAAGATTAGAAATTATTGATAGAGCCATAGTTTACTTAACAGCAATAATCACATAACGATTGCATTCGTATATAATTTTAAATCTCGATACCATATCATCATAAGATGCCATTATGTTCTACTGACTCAATTACTTTAAAATCTTTGCTCAATTCTTTGGTAAAGAATATTGCAAGATGGACAATTTCACCTATTTGTTAATGACATAACCTTGATCTACTATTCTCTTGAATAAATCATTCATGTGAGCAATATGTTCTTTTATACCATGTCTAGGATTCGTTTTATATTCCATGATGGGACGAAGCAACCTTACAGCTCATGCCCCTCTCAATGCTTTTATAGTTCTCATTAAACAAACCATCTCAAATAGTACATGCAATATATACACACACACACACACATTATTCAACTGTTTAATTCCTAAAATCATGAATTGATAAAGGGAATAACCACACATTAATGCATTAAAAGAATATATAAGGTCAATGTGTAATATGTTCACATTCTAATATTATTTAATATTAAAAAGTTACACACTATCATGAACAATCAAAGTTAATACTTGAGTACCCAAAAAAACTTCAAACTAAGCATCAACCTTATTAACCAAATTACTTCAGGCCTTTAAAATATTTTTTTCAAAATTTTAATTGCTCAAAAGGAATATTTTAAATCATAGAAAATTCTAACATTATTTTGAGCTTACAAAAAAAAAAGATCAAAATAGACCGTGAAAAACTGTCCACATGCCCCATGCACCTCACTATGCACATGAGCATGCAACTTATTAACTTTCCAACTTTCAAGCCTTGTAACTTTTAAACAACTAATCCAAAAACTTCAAATAATATAATGTTGAAAGAGGATGACATGTATTTTAAGACCATATAAATTTAAGAGATCAATACACATTGAATAGGGACTTATCAGATAGGCTTCTTCGGGCTTGATAAGTCTCTATTCAATGTATATTGATCTCTTAAATTTATATGAGTTTAAAATACATATGCCCGAGAGAAGCCTATTTGATCATGTTCTTGTTAAGGTAATACATGATGCAACTTCTCATGCAAAATCAGCTCTACCTTATAGAATGTTCCTCACATTGGTATTCAAAGAGTTTAGAATCAACTTAGATGGTGAACTTTTAAAGAAGTTGCAGCAATTTGACACATATAATGATTGATCATTAAGACAAATGGGTTATATCAAAGTTGATGGTCATTGGATCAGAAAGGGAGGGAAAAGAGAAGAAGCAGAAGGAGATAGAGATAGAGAGAGAGCCTGAGAAATAATAAGAGAAAGCTCCTGGCACATCTATTACTCTGCCAACTCAGTCAGAAGATTCTACTCCTTAGAGGTTTAGGTTAGCTGAAGATCAGTTGGAGGAGATAGTCTAGCATATTCATGATAGACTTTTGGACTCCATGAGGATACTAATTAGAGAGATATTGGATGAGTAGGATCATGTTTCACAATCCTTGAACTCCTAAGATCTGCCACCTCTTTCTGACCTTGCACCTACTGTTAATTGACCTCCACCTTCAGATATCTTATGCCTTGCATGTTTATATATTTATCTATTTGTGCATACTTGCATGGTCCTTATATGTGTTTCTTTTATAGAAGGACAAGCCTTTCAATATTATATAAAACTTTATTATCAATGCAATGTTATATTTTTATGAAAATGATTGAATAACTACATCTTTATTTGAATGAGTGAATGACTGATTAATTATTATTCAAATGATTAAATGATTGATAAATTTGACTTATAATTGATTATGCTGATAAATAATTTAACCAAAAGCAAAAGAAATTAAGAAAGAAATTTTTAATTAACTCTTCTTTATTATGACAAAAAGGGGGAGAAATGGAAGAAATTTGGAAGGAGTGAAGAAATTGAGAAAATGGGAGAAATTAGGAGAATTGGGAGAAATTGAAAAGAAAATTTGAAAGAAAGTAGGAGAGTATAACAGAAATCAAAAGTAATTTAAAAGTATTATTTTTCTACATAAAAAAGGGGGAGCTTTGTTTAAAACTTGCTTAAAATTTGATTTGATCAAAATTATCTCAAAAATATTACCTTAGTCACATAAGAAAGGGAGAGCTTTGTATTAAAATTTGATGAATGCTTAATCTTTGCTTTTAAGATATAGTATATTAGAATTTCAAAACTTATTTATGCTTGAAAGGTAGTATTCAAAGAATTTTATCATCGTCAAAAAGATGGAGATTGTTAGCTTTAGAATTGATTTTAATGATGTCAAAATAGTTTAAGCACAAATCATGATTATTAATAATATTTTTGAGAGTAATCGTAGGATTTCTTATAATATTCAAAGGTTGACCTCATTCAAGAGAAAGTCCTCTCAAATTTAAGTGATTATGTACTTCCAAGTCAAAGATTCAAGTTTGTTTGGAAGCAAAGAAATTGAGTTTGGTATGAAAGAATTTAATAAAAAAAGTCTAGCCTAGAAAGACTTCTTAATAATTTAAAAATTAAATTTGAGAAGCCAAGTCCAGTCTAGAAGATGTTTGAAGAAAGAAAATTATTTAAATAAAAAAATTAATTTTGGCATGCATGGCACCTCTTTGAGTTGACTAAGAAAGAAGCTTAGTCGATCTTGTCTCAGTTCAAAAGAAAAGATAGAAAGATATAAAATTCAAATGATCTTCCTTGATTGATCAGATTTTTATATGAGTCAATCAAGATAGGATCATAATCGAGTCATCTATTTGGATAGTCTCAGACTCAGGATGAAAATAGAAGATTGAAGATTTTAGAAATTCTCCTGAGTTGGTCATAAAAATAATATAATTTATCAAGACTAGAGCTTAGCCGACTCACAAGAATGGGATAACCAACTTAGTCTCAGAGATAGTAGAATACAGAAAGCAGTGAAAATTTATAAGTTCTTTAAGTCGATCCAGAAAGTCAGTTAGTAGACCAAGACATGAAAGTTAGCCGTCTAAAAAGATATTTAAGCCGATTCAGTCTTAGGTAGACATAACAGACAGAAAGTAAAAAAATTTATATCTATTTTTGAGCTATCTCAGAGTTTAAATTAACCGACTCAATACTTCAAGTTAGTTGATTAAAAGCTTGGGTGAGCCGACTCATAAATTTCTAACAGAATAACTGCTAATTTTTTGGATTGTTTCAAATGGCCATATTTATTGTAGTGACTATTTTTAAGCTTCCAACAATTAGAGCATTAACTATAGATATTTTTGAGGCCATAAATATGAAGAATTAAAATGGAGGAATAAAGGAATTGAAAGATTTTGAGCCCATTGAATTTATTCTTCAAGCTATTAAGTAAATAAAAGAGAGAGAGGAAGGACATTCCAAGAGCTTTCCATTTGATCTTTTCATATTTACTCAACTTAAAAAAGAAGCAGAGTGTATTGAATTGAGCCAACAACCACTAAGCAAGAATATTCAAGCCTTCATCAAACATCTCTTAAGTATTCAAAGAAAGAAATCAAAATAATTTAAAAGCTCAACCACTTCAACTTCTTCAAGAGTTTAAAGAGTTTATTATTTATATTTTAAATTCTTGTATATCTTTCTTTAAATCATTATGATAACTTTTTTAGAGAAGAAACTTAGGTTTTTAGGAGTTGATTCAAGCCATAAATTGGATGGTGTAAGATTTTGATTGATGAGCTAGTGAAAACCAACTGAGTTGATTGCGAGCCTAAGAAAAAATAATCAGTTGTAAAATTTTGATTAGTGAGTTAAGAAAAATTAATTGGATTAGATTGTGAACCCTTGAAAACAATCGAACTGTAATCTTATGGGATTATAGTTGGAATTTTCAAATGGGTTAGCTTAACCGTCAGGTTAACCAATAAGGCATGGTTGGATCCTCTTAATGAGTTGATTGATAATATATTTATATTATGAGATTTTTACATGAATATCCTTCACAAATCTGAATTTGCATAAATACCCTCTAAAAATTGCTAATTGCGTTTGTACCCTCATTAAAACTATTTTTGAAAATGTAACGGTTCTACCAATGTCGTTAACAAAAATAGTTGTTATTTAAACTAAAAATCAATTAAAATTTAAAATCATGTTTTTATCCTTAACCGATGAATTTGTGTATCCATCACAATTTTCTCCCCTATTTTTGCGACCCCTTAAACATCGATCTTCTCAATTCTCTGCTATCAGCAGCCCACCTCCCTCTCTTCCTCTCACAACTATTCAAATTGAAGATAAAATTTGGAGGATATTTTAAGAAGGTTAGAGTTCAATAAGAATGAAGTATTACTTCGGGAGATAAAAGAGTTGGTTAATTGATGTTGACTGCTATTGCTACAAAGACCTATATGATGATATAGTGCATACTTTCAATTTAAATTTTCAAGAGAACATAAAGATTTGGTCTGTGGTTAGATATTTATCACCTAAGTCTTATATGATATTAAACACAGATCACAAATTGATGAGTTTATTGAGGAATGCAAGGATTTAAAAGAGTGCTTCTTATTTGTCACAAAAGAGGTTGATGATATACAACTTTCTCAATTAACATTAGGCAGCCAAGACCAATTTGAAAGGTAGAATCAAAATGAGCCTCTGGCTGCTATAGGCATTGATACCCCAATTGGTGCTATTAAAAATAATGACTATGTTAGGATAAATGATAAAACTATATTTCAAGAAGAGCAAGGAACAGATACTGAAATTTATGGTTTTGAGAGTAGTTATCACAGTATTTATAATAGTGATTTTGATGATGATAAAAATGTCATTGAGTATGACGAAAAGACATATAAAATATATAATGAGAATCCTAACATGATCGTAGGGGCAAAATATACAAGTCGAGAATATTTCAAGGTAGCATGAAGTCAATATGCTATACTAAATGAATTTGGTATAAGAGTTCTCAAAAGTGAGCCAGGTAGAATGATAGTGACTTGCAAATATGAAACTTATAATTAGAAGCTCTATACTTTACTACCATATGATGGTCATATATTTTAGATAATATAGTTGAAATATCAATCTTTATTTTATAGTATTTATGAAAAATATTGCATGTGCTAATATATTAGTTTATTTACATATATGGGTCAAAAAATTGAATGAGCCTCATACTACTCATCTATGAATAAGTGTGGCAACAAGATGGCCACACAATTTTCCTATTCCATTTAAAGCTTAGTGGTGGATTTAGAGGTAGACTTTTCTATGGAATAATAGTGTTTTATGTTGAGTTTTGCTTCATATCTCATGTAGAAAAGAAAATGTCAACCGAACCAGCGTGCAGAAAGTGATAAAAGTGCCGCCTATTTCTTGTTTTTGTACCTATCATGTCATAAATTTATGGTTACCTAAGGCATGTCATAAATTATTTCTTGTCCTCATGGTTTATCCAACTGAGGTCCATAGACAAAAAAAAAAATACTCTTTCCTTTTCTTGTCTATACTTATCATCAGATAATAGATATCAAGTTTCTTTCCAATTAGTGTCTCACCATGGATATCTTCAAGGCTCCATCCTAGTGAAACCCACTTGGACAGTCCCATTGATTTATTCCGATAAATTGACCGAATACTACTTGAGCAACTTGATCTCTTTGTACGCCAACCATCTTAGCCATGGGATCTTTTACCCCAGAAGCATTAACAAGATAGAAGGGGAGAAATTGGCGAAGGCTGGTGCACTGCCAATCTCGAATCTCTAAAATATATCGAAACAATGTGGAAGATAATTCTTGGTATCCAAAATTCTTGACCACGCGCCCAAAATTAGCCAACACCGCTTATTTGGAGAAGTATTCTGGGTCACTTTTCGGTTACACTAAATTTAGCCTCTACATTTTCCTTTCCACATTTATACATGGAAAAATGTTCTAAGCACTATTTCAAAAATAAAGCATGGCATACAACTTAGAAGGGCCAGCTCTAATTGTGGAATCTAATATACAAATAAACCTAAAACATACGCCATATCTGTAATCTTATCGAACGAAGTCTGTATGAAGGTTTCATGTGCCGTGAATGGTAGCACAACCATCCCATTCCATCAGTGTTGCCCATTAGAGGATGGAAGCGATAACATGGACGGTCACCGGTCAGTGGATTGCATAAGCTCACACGTGCCACTATCTGAAAAATAGCAATGCTCAGCTAATAAATATAGAATTATGAAAGTTGCCACATTAATTAATGTATTTGAATTTTTTTTATATTCTTGATACGTATATATCCTACTAAATATGAAAAATTATATAAATATTCTTATAAAGTTGCTATTTGCATGTGTACTCTTAAAAAAAAATTTATTGCATATCTGCCCAGTAAAGATATTTCAGTCATTTCAATTTAAATTCATTAATTTTTTAACAGTATTAGTTAGAGTGTGTATATATGCAGCAAAAAAGATAAAAAGAATAAACATGCAAAACAAATATTTTAGAAGGATATACATGTAAATATTAATTTAGGAGGGTATTCATGTAAAATCTAATATTTTGGAGGATATACACATAAAAATCCTTTATACTATCTAAACTCTGATGTATAAATACCAATACAAAGACCTAGCCACCGTCTAAGCTTCCTACTTGATTGAGACTCTTGCAGACCGAAAACTAGGGGAAAACATAAGAAAATCAATGAGAACGAAGGAAATTGGGAAAAAATCGAAAGGTAAAACTTTTCCCACATTTCTTTTTTTTCACTGTTGTTTTTTTTTTTTTTTTTGGAGATCTATGAAAGCGAGCACATGAGAGAGATCGGAGGGTTTTTTAGTGGACCTGATCATAGGCCAAATTTGAGCTCAGAAAATATCAAATTTTACATAGATCCAATCTAAGGTTTGATTAAAAATGAATAGAATTTAAGTCCGAGGCTTGGTCCATCACCAGTTCTATTTCTTAGGTTCTGATCGGAATTTTTTCTCAGGCATATTAGATTTTGTGTGAGTTGTGAAGGATTCTTCTTGGCTACAAAATTTTCAATTTATGAGTTCTATTCACATGATAATATTAATATGAATAGGGTTAATCAGGCGGCTATGGGTACCCAGGTATATCAATTTTAAATGGGACGGGTTCGGGATTCTTCGTTAATTTCGTAAGGTTTGAGACGGATTCGGGTGGTAACATTTTAAACGGATCCGGATACGGTAAGGCAAATTTGCAGGTACCCTACCCGTTACCATCCCTACCTGTTAGAGGGACTCCGCCCTAGCGTTCTTCACTTTCTCTCACGGCGGTGTAGCGGCACGGCAGCGGCGGCGGTGCCAACGAGCGTCGGCAAAAAGGACGGAATGCTTGGCGGTGAGTCATTCTCTCTCTCTCTCTTCCACACACGCCCCTCTATCCTGACCCCTCTCCAAAATTTGCTCTTTGTTGGAGTATTAATCAGTATGCAATGTGTAGGTAATATGTGTTGAATACCGTATTCCCAAATATTTTTCGTCAGGTTTTCAGTACGTAGAATAAACACTTCGCTTTCTTCGCAAGTAAATCGAAGCACCCATGCTGACAGGAGTTGAATGACAGCTCCTTCCTCCGAATTAACCAGTGCATTATTTCATACTCCATTGTTATAATAAGTTGTTATGACTTGTGGAGCATTTCATCAAACGGTGATCTGCTGTTTTTTTAATAACTCATTATTGGAAGCCGTCGTTGCTTCTCAGACATTTTAGCAAATAGTTGGTCTGCCACTGTTTTGCATTCACCACGACCCAAGACCTGAGTTTGTGTGGAATGGTACTATGACAATCTTGAGAACAATAATAGAGATACGGCAAGTGGTCGATGTCAAAGATGCATCAAGAGGAGAATTTGGACAAAATCATTGTATGCCCTGTATGAAGAAGAAGAACTCTTCGTGGCAGGATAGGAGCGGGGAAGGTATGGGATGGGTTCACCAAACATAAGATTGGACCTTGCTTTCCAAATTCTTCCGCTTAGTTCTTTTTCTGTCAATTGTATAGGTGACAACATAGAGTAATCACCATTGGTCGTCTAGAGGATGAAGTAGAGACAGACCTACTCAATGTCCATGATAACTTCAACAAGTCTGCAGGATACATACATACATGTAGGTATGCATGCATGTATACATGTATATGTATGTATAGGGAGAGGGCTAGACTTGATTACATTCGAGTGGATCTCCATTCAAATCCAGTCTGGTCTAGATCGGACAATGGTGGTCTAACATTGGTGATCCAAATCGTTGGATGTGATGTAGTACATTTAAATTGCTTATACACCAAATATCATATGATATGGATACCTTTAGCCTTTGTATCAAGTGGTTAAAATATTGGACAGTCGAAATAACATGAGACAATAATGTTTTCTTGACCACTTCATGCATAGGTTAGAGGTCTCCAGATTGTACGATTTTTGCTCACCCAACCATGATATGATCGGATCTGAATGGAGATCCACTCGACTATAGCCAAGTCCAGCTCTCTCTGTGTGTGTGTGTGTAAATATTGAAGTAGTAACTATAGCAGGATTAATATTCTTTTGTTATGTTTATCACAATGGTCTTGTTGTATCCTTCTATATTGATACTCTAAGTTAGGATTTCTCCACCAACAAGTACCACTTTTATTATTTTGTCCAATGAGAAAACTTAATTGCCACCTCCTACAAATTTCTTGATCACTTTGCATTTGCCTTTGTTCAGAAGCTTTTGGAGAGAGATGTGCTTTAGCTAAACGTACATAATCTCCTTCAATTTACTAGTCTAGTTGTGTTATAGTTACAACTCATTGAGATCATGTTTCAATGAGGCAACCAAGGACCAGTTAATAGAACGATTTTTTGAGAATTGAAGGCATATTTCAAATGTTGATCAATAATTTAATGAATCAAGGTTAATTGGAGTTGATGTGTGCAGTGAGTCATATAAACCTTGAATTGTATTTTAATGGAATTCCTTCACCATCACACCAACATTATGGAAAATCTTCATTGATTGCATATCTGAAAGGACATCAGGTTAGGATATATGTTTGCTATTGGTTCATCACTTTTAAAAGGTTATATTAGTGCTATCTAAAAGTTTATCAGATCAGTCCATGTTGACTCATATGTATATGTGTTTGTTTGTGTGTGTGCATATATGTTTGTGTGGTGCTTGTGCATGCACATGCATATGTACATGCTTGTGTGCATGTTGCCTTTCCATGTCGTTGCTTGAAACAATGAACAGTTGCTGACATTTGCTTAGGTACTGATGTTGAATATCAAATATATGGAATATCTTAAATTAGCTAGTGGATTAACATGTCGGCAAGCAATGTCCCCGATTTTCATCATGGTAGATGCCTCATTTCAAAGCTGTAGTGTCCATCACAGTTATTTGAACATGAAATTGAATATCTTGGGCAGTGGGTTTTGGGTTATCCAACCCATTCCAAACACAGTATCTTCTATCTGAATCTGAATACACACAGGCACACACACACCCGCACACACACATATAATATTATAAATTTTATAAAAATGTATATATTATAGGAGGATGAGAGCATTTGAACTTCTCATCTTTTTGATGGTCTAACCCCTACCTTAAGCAATAAGCCATAATTTGCAGCTGTTTTTAAATTGATTGACAGATTATTTATGCCTTTTAAACTCATCTATAAATTCTTGCCAAAAAAAAAACTTTTATATATAAATACCAACACAAAACCCTAGCCATCATCAAAGCTTCCCTAGTCGGCCACTCCAAGCCTCTCACAGGAATGAGAATACTGAGGATGGAAAAATAAGGAAAACCAGAGGAAACATAGGAAAATCAATGAAAACAAAGGAAAGATGGAAAAAATTAAAGGTATGACTTTTTTCCACATAGATTGATCATTTTTTTCTTTTTGCTTCTTTTTATTTTCATGTCATTCTCTTTTTGGGAGATACGTAGGGAAGGAGAGCACCCGAGGGAGATCAGAGGGGTTTCTTAGGTTCCAGTTGGGTTTTCTTTTTTTTTTGGAGCATATGGGGTTTTGTGTGAGTTTCAGTGGTGTAAGCTGGTCCCTTGAAGTGTTGAGAGCTTAATCATGGTAGAAGCATGATATTTTGTAGGGTTTGAGGATTTTTGATCGAAAGGATTCTTCATTGGCTACAAAATTTTCAATTTATGGAGTTCTGTTCTCATGATAATATGAATATGATACCAAATCCATGTTGTCAAACTTGCACTAGGCTAAGTTCCACCTTTCTGAACTATCATGTGGATGCATGAACAAGGCCTTTCTCATGCTATTCAACTCCAAGGGCCAAATGTGTGTCATGGTAGCTTGCTCTGGCCACCATAGAATGAGAGAGACAAAGACTCAAGGCTCATGGTTTAACATGTCCTTTCCTTACTTTTTGAACATTAGCTTTGTTGAGATAGGAGGTGGTCTAATTGTTTTGAAAGGATGGATAGGAATCATGCTCGGAATCAGAGAAACCAATTTTTGATTGATATGGTCAATAATATATGATTGGGCCAATAGAAATCTTTCTTTTTCATTTTTTTCTCTAGATATTTGATATTCATCTGCTGTTAGGTCAAAAGGAATTCATCATGTCCATATCATCATTTTCTAGGCATTGAAGCATTGCTTTTTTGGATTTATTGTCTTTTGATAATCCATAGTAAATTGCTAGTTCTAGATTTTAATTTTATATGATGTTTGAATTAATTAGGCAGCTTTGGGTTGATTGGGTGAGTTCTGGTATCCGAATAACCTGACTTGAATAAAGGTTAATCAGGCGGGTTTGGGTACTGATGCGTATCGTAGCATACTAAAATTAACTCTATTCACTACTATGTAGATAGGGTGAGTCGGGATCGTATCCACAGGAATTTTAGTTGATTGTTTCGAAAACGCAAAAGAAAGAATAATAGATTGTAAGAAACTAAGAAGAAGTATGAAAATTATAATAAATTATTTTCATTAATCAAATAAAGAAGCGTACATAAAGAAAAGAAATAAAATTGTGATACAAGACAACTAAACCAAGTTGATCTTCTTGCTGCATCTGATGGTGGATGTGTCTCCTTGAATCCTTCATCTTTCTCTGTGCAGACAGCGGCAGGATGGCTGGAAGGCTTGCTCTAGGAACTTCAAGGAAGAAAGGTTGATGGAAGTGAGTATGTAGAAGAGAAAGGATAGTGGCACTAGGATTAGGACCTCTCCTAGATTTGATGGGATGTGAAAAAGAATCTGTGGAGGAATATGGTGTCGTGCTAGGATTAGTACCTCCCTAGACTTATGGAGAAGAAGAAAAGGGAGAGAGAAAGAGAGAAGCTTAAAGAGAACTTAGGATTGGCTTCATTGAAGAAGATGGAGGCCTTGGGGTTCTATTTATAGAGTGGAGAGGCTACATGAAAAGAGAGGTGGAGCGTGAATAAGGATCCTTGGATCTTCATATTGATTCTCCTCCATTGATCTTTAAGTCATGTTCACATTGGAATAGGAGTTGGTTGCCTGGTTCACTCAAGTCTGATCCAATTTGAGTCTAATTTGAGTCATGTGAACCCAAACTTTCAATTACCTGCAAAATAGACTAGAGAGCATCAAATTTCAATAAATAACATCAATTATTACAATATCTAGTGTCTCTAGCGACTTAAATTAAGTATTCATCACACCCTCCAACTTGAACTTTTACTCGTCCTCGAGTAAAATAGATACATTAGCATTGTGCACCAAATTATCCTTGAATCAAAAGTTATCCTAGACATTCTTAACTGTAGTGGATATCCGGCTAGACCATTAATGAGGTACTTCATTGGATTATCAATTCGATCTAATTAATGGTTGAGTATTAGCCATAGAAATTTTA
>KE505174.1:317893-332795 GCA_000441515.1 Elaeis oleifera | reverse complement strand
TTTAATTTCAGAGATGATGTTAATCTGATCAATGATCCAAGAGATTTATAAGAGAGTCAATTTATGTCTTAATTAATTTTGGACTAAATTTGATTTAGTTAAAATTAATTGGGTTAAAATTTATGTTAGACTTGAATAAGAATCCTAATTACATTAGGATTGATAGGCTCTTCAAATCTGGTTCGAATCGAATCCAAAATGAGTCAAATTTGAGCCCATTTGGTTAAGAACCAAAGAGTCCCTAAAATCTAAGACTCTCTCTCATAAGGAGGCCAATCAAAAGGAGAAGGGTGGTAATTTTTTGCCCAAAAGCACGTGCACGTGAAGGTCTCACATGAAAGGTTGTTGGGCGCTCTCCGTTCTCATGTAGGATTCCTATTTAATTAAGAATCCTTTTCACTTGGGCCTCCTAATTTAGTTAGGATATTGAATCAGATTGTGGCGCCTCAACTGTAAAAAGGTAGGACCTTTTTCAACCAATGATATGCAAGAAAGAAAGTTTTGTGCGATAAAATAACAAACCACCGTGCGACAAGGAAGTGTGGGTGTCTTCCCTTCTTGGTGTCATCTCTCTTAGAGTCTTCTTCTTGACGTGAAAGGTCTCATCCAAAAAGATCCCAAGGTATGAGATTAGATCTCCTCCCTCCTCTTTTGCTGTCTTGTTGAAGGATTGGTGCAAAAAGAATTATCCTTCTTCCCTTAGAGCCTGATGTGCGTGCGAAGTAGAGGACCTATGGTTTTAAGCCTCGCGAGGCATCGGATTCAAGCTACCTGTAGAGATTTGATCCCTATTCTACTATGATCAAGATAATCCATAATTATTATGTATGTTTTTGAATAATTTTTTTTTTAAAACACACCCTGACGATCCGATCCGATCGGATACTTTCCTTCAATTGGAATCAGAGCATGATTGATACATACTATGCATAGTTAATTTTTTCTAGAATTTTGTATGAGATATATGATTAGATTTTTATGTGAAATATTACATCTGATTTAGACCTATTAATTAAAATTATTTGATCTAATTTTGATCAGATTTCAAGAATAAAATCAATAGTTGATTGAAGTTAGTTATAAATCTGTTATAACAGAATTTTCTTGATATAGATTTTTACTGAAATAATAATCAAATTAAAATCTATTGTAAATCTATTTTAATAAAATTTTATGATATTATTTTGGGTTAGAAGTTAGACTTAATCAAGATTTGAATTAAATCTATTTTGATAGATTTTCAGATATGATTTTAAGCAAAATTCTGTACAACATCAAATCAGGTCTAACCAGAATTTTAATTTCTATGCATTCATGTATGTGTTTGAATTATTTTTTATGAGATTTTAGATCTGATTTAAGTATTTTATATGTTGTATAAAGTAGGTTCAGATCTAAAACTTATATGAAATTTATTTGAAATTAATCTGATACATTGATCTAATTAGATTAGATACATAACATGCATGATATGATCATGTTCAGTGCATGTCTGAATTTTTGATTATTACATATGTAGATGTAATTAATTCTTGAAATTAGATTTTAGATTTTAGTAGCCCAGTATTTGAATTGAGATGATCACCAGGCCATTCGATCATAAGAAGAAGCAGGGATTGAGTCCTTCTCTTGCCCATTCGATGGATTTTTTTATGATGTGTAAGGGTACTGCTGTGATCAAGTCTTATGAAAAAGAATAGGGAAAAAATTTTAAATTATTTTGATTATAAATTTATTTATATTAGGTCTAAAGTGATTTATGATTTGTTATAATTTTAATAAATTAATTCAGATATGAAAATTATTTTAAGATCTGAATTATAAGTTGCATATGATATAGTCGGTAGAGATCTAAATTGTACTATGATGCATATGATGTACATAAATAATTTAGATCAAATTTTGTATGTTTAATTATTAAACACAAATCTAAAAATTAAATTTTAGAATCTGAAAAATTGCATAATATATGATGTATGCTTCATTTGAAATCCTAGTAGAATAGTTCTACAGATTGAAACACACACTTCACATACTTAATTTGAAATTAAGTAATCTAGATTTGAGAATTGAAAGATGATTAAGACACCTCATAAATTGATGGACCATGGGTTAGTACGAATCAGGTCTTCTAATTAGGTTAGACTTAGGGTTAGCAATAAATATGGATCAATTATAGAAATTGATTAAATCTAATCAAGAGTTGAGTTAGATTAGATCAGAATTTCTCTAAGATCTATCTCAATAGTTATAACTTGATCAAGTTCATATTTTTACCATACCAAATGGACCTGATTGTGGCTCAATGGTTTAGTCTGAGTCCTTTGGTGGATCAAATCAAATAAATGGATCAATTGGTGTCTAAGATAAGTTTGATAATATTGCTTGACAATATGATCGATAATTTTAATTGATAGTCTGCTTACCTGACTATTTCGATAGTGTCTAAGGCAAGCCGAGACAGACCCTCCCATCGATCTCACTTACCTGACCAATATGGTAGATTATGTTTTGATTAGATCACTAATTGATTTGAGCTAACCCATGCCATTAAGGTAAATCAGTGTGACTGATTGAGGTATCTCTAGACCAGACTTGTCTCTAGTCCTCTTCAAGACTTGATGAAGTTGGTGGGAGAATTTATGACTTGCCGGTTAATCTCTTCTCTTATTCTCAAATCATGAAATCAGTTTGACTGAATTAGGTGTCCTTTCGATCAGCTTGTCTCTAGTCCAATTCAATGACTTGGTGAAGTCAATGGAAGGATTTAAGCCTCATCGATCAATTGCTTGTCAAAATAATCTTCTAAATTACTAGATTCATAAAATGAGCTAGTTATGGGGATAACTAGATCATAGCCTCTCATTAAAGTAGATGATAATGGGTCCAATTGTCTAGATAAGCATTGCAGACCCATAGGCCTGATGTTTACCTGGATATTGAAATTATTATTCATTATATGATGTTTCAGTCGTATCTCTCTGATGGATGGTCAGATTGATCGATCATAGTTTTGGGCCTAATCATTTGTTGGTTAGATGGACTGAGTATAGTCATGTTAATGGTTGGACTTAATCAAGACTTTTAGTGGAGGTCCGAGCTTACTGAAATGAAATCTGAAGCAAAATTAATTACTAGAATATATTTAAAAAAATAATTGATTAAAAACCTCTCCATAGATACACATAGGTTGGCCGACTATAGTCTAACTCATGTACAGTCTGTGTGGATTCTAATACCTACTAAGAATTAAAGTAATTTCTCGAATTGGAGGTAGAGACTGTCAATTCATATAAAATAGTGAAAGAATCTTTAGACTAAAATCTAAATCTTTAAGATTAAATAATTCATGTACTAATAGGTCTTTATTTTCTTTCAGTGATGACTAGTAGTTTATCACTCCACTCACTGTTGGACAGTGACAAGATTATGAAATCCAAGTTCGATAATTGGTATCAAAATTAAGAATATTTTCAAGCATGAGAGGATCCTATATGTGATTATAGATCCAGCATTTGAAGTACCAGCTTCTAATGCTGATGTGACGGTTAGAGACACTTATCAGAAGTGGCTTAATGACTGTATGACAGTACGTTATATAATGAGAGCTGCTATGAGTGACGAATTTAGTTATAAATTTATAGATGCTCAATCAAAGAAGATACTTCAAATGTTGAACAAGTCCTTTGGCATATTTGAGGATTTGTCCTTAATAGGGCATTGGTCCTCTAAGAAAGGAAGAAAATGCAAGGTACAAATTATCGTGCTGATCTTAAGCAGTCTAAGGCAGACCAGAGTCAGGCAGAAAGGATAGGTCTAGGAAAAAAATCAGCAAAGCATTGCTAGACAAGATACTTATATAATAACACATTGTAACTTCTCTATCTGTGATACTACTACTTGGGTATTGGATATCGAAAGTCCAATTCATATCTGTAATTTATTGCAAAGATTTTAGATTAGTAGAGAATTTGAGAAGAGCGAACGATTCCTGAATATTGGAGATGGAAGAGCTGTTCCAATTCTAGCTATAGAAAAAGTTTGATTTGCTCTCAATTCAAATGCCATTATTTAGATGACTGTCATTATTGTCCATCTTTCTTATAAATATTATTTCATAGGCTTTTGGTCAAGGATGGTTATAATTTTTTTTTAAAAAATTACTGTGATATTATTATGAATGGTGTCACAATTATGCGTAGATAATTGAAATATGGTATTTACATATTATCACAATATGTTAGTATAATGTATATATCGATCAAACATCCTAGAATAGATAATGTCACAAATACCTATCTTTGACATTGTAGGCTCAGTCATATAAATAAGAATAGGATAAATAGGTTAACTAAAGAGAAAATCTTTAATATCAATGATTGTGAATCATTGCCGACCTATGAATCCTGTCTTCTTAGGAAGATGATCAAGACACCCTTTACTGGAAAGGATGAACGAGCCAGTGATGTTCTAGGTCTAATACATAGTGATGTATGTGGACCTATGAACATTGGTGCCAGAGGGGGGTATTACTACTTTATTATATTTACTGATGATCTATCGAGATATGGGTATGTTTATCTTATGAAGCACAAGTCTGAATTATTTGAAATATTCAAATAATTCTGTAATGAGGTAGAAAATAAACTAGAAAGAGTATTAAAATTCTTCAGTCATACTGAGAAGACGAATATCTTTTCAATGAATTTTTGACATATTTAAGAGAGAATGGGATTCTCTCATAATAGGCCCCTCCTGGGATACCACAGCATACTAATGTTTTAGAAAGAAGGAATTGAACCCTGTTGGATATGGTTCGGTCCATGATGGGCTTTACGAATCTGTCGATCTCTTTTTGGGATTATGCACTTGAGACTACATATTATGTTCTGAACAATATTTCGAGCAAATCGATCATAAAAACTTCATATGGGATATGGACTGAAAATAGGCCGACACTCTCTCACCTTAGGGTTTGAGATTGTCCGACTTTTGTAAAATATTTATAGACTGATAAGTTTGGACCTACATCCGATAAATATTATTTATAAGATATCCAAAAGAACTAAAGGATATTATTTTAGCTTGCTGAAGAACAAAAGTTGTTCGTCAGCAATGAGGCAGTTTTTTTAAAAAAGAGTTCCTTAGTGAAGGAACTGATGCCTCTAAGATTGAACTTGATAAAGTTTAATTGGTAGAAGAACCGACATAAACAAATAAAATATAGAACCAGATTTAATTAGATCAAATTCAGAGCCCATTGTTGAGGTACCTTTAAGGAGATCTGGTAAAGTATAACGTCAGTCGGAAAGATACTATAATTTTTGATCTGAAATGATGATCCTGTTAAACTCGATAAGAACGATAAGGATCTGATCACTTACATAGATGCCATGTAAAGGTCCGACTCTAAGAATAGCTTGAGGCTATGAAATTCGAGATGGAGTCTATGGAGATCAATAGTGTATGGACACTTATTGATCCACTTGAAGGAATTAAATCCATAGGGTGTAAATGGATATTCAAAAGAAAGAGGGTGCAGACGGAAGATGGAGACCTATAAAGCCTGTTTGGTTGTCAAGGAATATCGTCAACGTTATGGTATTGACTATGACGCGATATTTTCTCTCGTGGCAATGCTCAAGTCCATCCGGATTATGCTTGCGATTGTGGCATACTTTGATTATGAAATCTGATAAATAGATGTCAAAACTATTTTCTTAATAGAAAGCTGGAAGAAGAGATGTATATAATACAACCTGAAGAGTCCATATCTATAGATGAATCAAAGGTGTGCAAGCTTCAGAGATTCATTTATGGATTGAATCAGGTATCCCGAAGTTAGAATACGTATTTTCATAAGGTGATCAAAATGTATGGCTTCATTAGAAATGGAGAAGAATCTTGTATTTATAAATGGGCTACTAGTTCTGTAGTCATCTTTCTTGTACTGTATGTGGATGACATACTGTTAACAGAAAATAATATTTTTGCTTTATAAAGTGTAAAGCTTTGGCTGTCTTCACAGTTTTTCATGAAGAATTTGGGAGAAGCATCCTTCATCTTGGAGATGAAGATCTATAGAGATAGATCTAAAAGACTGCTTGGATTGTCCCAATCCATGTATATCGATACTATACTGAAATGATTCAGCATGAAAAATTTTAAGAAAGGCTAAATTTTGATAGACCATGGAATTACTCTCTCTAAGAAGGATTATCCGACAACTCCACAAGAAAGAGAGCGTATGAGTAGAATCTCATATGCTTCGACAGTAGGATCTATCATGTACGCCATGACATATACAAGGCCGGATGTGGCACACTCATTAGGGATAGTGAGTAGGTACTAGTTTGATCCAAGTGAGAACCATTGGAAGGCTGTAAAGATAATCCTTAAATATTTAAGAAATACTAAAGACCCATAGTTTATCTATGGAGACACTAATTTAAAACTTATGGGATATACTGATTCCAGCTTTTAGTCAGATCATGATGGCAGTAAGAGCATATTGGGTTATGTATTTATTCTAAATGGAGGAGCGATCTACTGAAAAAGTTTGAAGCAACACATCATAGCTGACTGAACTTGCGAGATGGAATATATCGCGGCATCCGATGCTGCGAAAGAAGCTTTCTGATTGTGAAAGTTCATCAGCGAGCTTGGAGTGGAACTCTCTTTGGATGGTCCTGTTCTGCTGTATTGTGATAGCACTGGAGCCATAGTTCAAGCGAAAGAACAGAAGTCCCATCAGCACACCAAGTATATTCTGTGCTGTTACCACCTGATCCGAAAGATCGTGGATTGAGGTGACGTCGAGCTTCGAAAGATCGACAGAAAGAAAACTTGACCGATCTATTTACTAAAGCCCTTGGAATAAAAGAGTTCAACGGACACAAATGGAAGATGGGTATTAGATACTGTACCAATTGATTTTAGTCTAAATGGGAGTTGTGTGGAAATGTATCCTAAAGCCAATCATTTGAACGATTATACTCTTTGTAATTGAATATGAACTATGAATTAATAAAAGTTATTTGATATTTTTCATCACAAGATATACATCTTTCTTATATGAACTCATATGTTATGATGAAGTCCTTAGAACTATATGATATTCGATAAAGAAGATTTATCGAATAGTTTTTTAACATATTTGTGATCAAATGATATGTTATTTAGGAACGATGATATTTATCGAGTATAGATCATTGTGTGCCATATAGATTGGTTGTCCTTGTAACCAAAGAGTGTAGAGATATTGGTATGACATCAGATGAGATGTAAGGGTACATCATCACTGAACAAGTGACTCACCTACGAAGCATTCTACTGTTAAGAGCAGCTCGCAAAGCATATGAGCATAAGTATCTCTTAGATCTGAGATCACCATAGTGACTTGCAAGCAACTCATTGTGCTTTTATACCGGACTACCTGTATTTCTAATGTAATAATGGAAGGCTACTAGATACAGTCAAGTACTTGTGAAGTCTGTGTGTGGATTAAGATGGGATTGACCCCTCCATTATATAGGAGATATTATATCACTGTATTTTAATTAATAAATTTTGGGCCCGAATAATCTATATGATGGATGTGAAAGATTGAAATACAATGTGGATGACTCTTTTCAGGGTTGACAGTTAAATCCTAGATCGTCCTTGAGCATTCAGGGTCAAAGAATGAATTATGCGGTAACCATATGCATTGATTCTTGAATATTATCTTGCATATATTCTACTTATCTGGATATCGAAAATCATTACTAGATGGTAACTTCAATTAGTACAGAAAATGATTCCTATGCTACCGACTTAGTGTTCGAAGCTATGGAGTCACACACAAAATCAGACAACCTAGAAAATAATTGATCTAGGTCTATAAGTTCAATTTGAAAGTAAATGACTTGATTGAATAAATAGATTAGCTTAATTAAAATTAAGTTAAGGGTCATACGAGATTAAATAAGTTGACTATATCTAGCTAGCACTAGATATGAGGTTCAAGTTTAATTCCTGAGATGATGTTAATCTGATCAATAATTCAAGAGATTTATGAGAGAGTCAAGTTATGTCCTAATTAATTTCAGATTAGATCTGATTAATTAAGGATTAATTGGGTTAAAAATCTAAGTTAGACTTGGATCAAAATCCTAATTAGATTAGGATTGATAGGCTCTTCAAATCTGGTTAGAATCGGGTTCGAATTTGATCCAAAACAAGTCAAATTTGAGTCCATTTGGTTAAGAACCAAAGAGTCCCAAAAATCTGGAACTCTCTCTCATAAGGAGGCCGACCAAGAGAAGAAGAGGCGGTGATTTTTTCCACCCAGAAGCATGCATGCATGAAGGTCTCGCTTGAAAGGTTGTTGGGCACTCTCCTTTCTCATGTAGGATTCCTATTTAATTAGGAATCCTTCTCACTTGGATCTCGTAATTTTGTTAAGACATTGAATCAGATTGTGGTACCTCAACTATAAAAAGGCAGGACCTATTTCGACTGGTGATATGCAAGAAAGAAAGTTTTGTGTGACAAAATAACAAACCACCATGTGATAAGGAAGTGTGGGCGTCTTCCCTTCTTGGTGTCATCTCTCTTGGAGTCTTCTTCTTGGTGTGAAAGGTCTTGTCCAAGAAAAGCTCAAGGCATGAGATTAGATCTCCTCCCTCCTTTTTTGCTGCCTTTTAGAAGGATTGGTGTAAAAAAAATCATTCCTCTTCCCTACAGAGCCTGGCGTGCGTGTGAAGTAGAGGACCTGTGTTTTCAGACCTTGCAAGGCATCGGATTCAAGCGACTTTTGAGGATTTGATCCCTATTACACTGTGATCAAGGTAATCTATAATTGTTATATATGCTTTTGAATAGAAAATTTTTTAAACACACCCTGACGATCTGATCAGATCGGATACTTTCCTTCACTAAATTCCCCAAGGGGATTACTAAGAAAGTACATGGGAGCTAAGCTCTTCTCTTAAGCACTGCCTAATGAATCTTCTATCCCACTTCCTTTCTTCAGCCACCATTAGATCCTAAACCATCTTACCCTCTAAAGTCCCGTATTCAATAGTGTAGGAACACTTTGCTGGTGGAATAGTACAGATCCATAGGTTATTAAACATTGATAGTTCTCTCATCACCAACCATCCATCTACTTCTAAAAGCAAGCATCGGTGCATGTGTACATATTGTTTTCCCAATAAATGAAGATTTTCGATATTGATTATCTATGACAATCAATCTACCCTTCCCATACGTACTTAGCTTTCATTAATATATTCCAAATATCTAAGGCTTTAATAAAAACTAAACAGTCTATCTCATTATCAATGCATCCTACCTCATAGATAATAGGTAGATACCAAGAGGTTGGCATACCATATCCCATGAAAGAAGGTGCACTATAAATATGTTTAGGATAGTCCATTGGAAAGGAGAAATAACTCAATATGGAGGCCAATCGCTCGAGAACGATGAAGCTTCTTCGCCAGACCTTTGTAAGCATCTAGATTGATCAGGGAGGGGAACCAACGGAGCTCCATATGCGGCCAAGCCTTGACCTTTGGTGGGAAAAAATGCCAGATGCCACCTGATCCTAGTTTCACATGGTCCAAGGACCGCCACTTCAGGTGGGATACTTCAAGAGCCACCGAGGAAGAAGTAGCAGCTCTAGAACAGAGATTTACCAAGGTAATCACTTAATCTGATAATGAAATAGATAGATTTAGTATCCGATGGCAAAGAGCATTTGTTGGGAAGTTTTTGGGGAGGGGATTTCTTGTTGATTTTGTTCAAAAAAAAATAAGCAGAGATGGAACTTAGAAGGAGAACTTCAAGTATCCTCTCTATCTGATGGTCTTTAGTGTTCCACTACCATCTATAGAAGCCAAAGTTAGGATTTTGGAGCGACGACCATGGTCTCTCGCATGTGAACTTTTTGCTCTTAAGAGTTGGCAGCCAAAGTTTCAACCTAATAGAGATTCAATCAAACAAGCTAGCATTTGGCTTCACCTATCAGATCTCCCTCTTGAGCTATGGGATAAAGAGAGCATCCTAAAAATAGCCTCTATAGCTGATACCCTTCTGTTTCTAGATGATTAGATAAACGTTTCATCTCGAATGAACTTTGCAAGATTTTGTATCCTTCTAGATATTATTTACCCCAAAGTCAAGGTTAGAGTGAAGTAGTCCATCCTTTGATAGAAATTCACCTATGAAGAGTTGCCGGATATCTATTATTCTTATGGAAAGATAGGTCTCACCATAGAATCCTATAGTTGTGAAGATAATAGAAAGCTGAATGCCAAACTAGTGTTTGGGCCCTGGATCTGAGCTACTAGGATGCTGATGGGGTCATCCCTTACTCAAAAGAGCAACAAGACTTAATCTCCTCTCATTGGTGGATCTTCTTCCTCATCCTTGATGCAACCAAGAAGATGGCAAGAAGATCAACTATAAAGTCTCAAGCTGCAAGGAAATGGCTCTTGCAATGGCGTCACCTTCTAAATCTAGCCCATTGTCAGAATAATTAGCTGATAGTGAGAAATTATAAATAATAAAAATTATGGATGTTTCTACTAATCAAGGCCAGTCTTCAGCTATAGGACAAGATAAGGATAAAAGGAAGAGATCTTTGCCAAAAACCAAGAATTACGTTATCACTTTGGTTCTGACTCTCCTTCATAGGCTAATGACTAAGATATTAAGGAGCAGCCTTTGATTGACCATGATAATCAAAATAATAATTAGTAATAGATACTAAATAAAAAGTCAAGTAATTAAGGTCTATAAGGAGGTTTGGTAGCCTACTTCTAATCAGCCAAAAATACAGCAAGTTCAAGATAATGTACAATGACAAATTCAGAATTCTGATAAAATTGACTTTGGTAATCCGAACCCTTCTTCTCCTCCTGCAGCCTTCTTATTTCAACAGCAAAAGTAGAAATTGGAGGTGCAAATGGTTCTTTGGATCAATCCACCTTTTCTCATAGAGAGTAAGAGCAGATTGCTGAAGCTTCTTCTAAAGTTGAAGTTAAAGCTGGCCAATTATCTGAATGTGAAGATGTGAATAAGAGGGTTAGGTGCTCTCAATCAAAATTTTAATGAAGATATTAGCTTGAAATTGTAGGAGAGCTACAATGTGCCCCTTCATAAACTATATAAATCTATTCTTTGTCAATTTTGTCCTGATATATGTTGCTTCTCGAAAACCAGGTTGTCCCTTGATGCCCTAAGTTATATCAATAAATTTTGGATCCTTTTTGGGAGGTTTATCTGATACGGGCTAATGGCCAATTAGAAGGTATTGTTGTCTGCTAAAAGTTTGCTTATATAGATAACAAGTTGCTTTTGATATCATCTCCCAGTCGAAGCCTCCCTCCTAGATCTTGGGTGCTGTATATGTAAGTACTTATAGTCTGCAAAGAAGGAAGCTTTGGGCTCAGGTACACTCTATGTTATTTTTTAATCAACCCTTGTTATTAATAGAGGATTTCAATTATATCATTAATGCAAATGAAAAGAAAGGGTCAAAGATTTTTGCATATATAAAGATATAAAAGAATTTCGACATTTTATCCAAAGGGTTGGTCTCGTTGATTTGGGGTTTCAAGGATCTCAATATACCTGATGTAATAATAGGTTAGTTGTAGCCAAAGTATGAGAACGTATTGATAGAGCTCTTACCTATGATCTTTGGTTAGATCTCTTCTTAGAATCTACTATTGCTCATCTTGCTCGATTTGCTTTGGACTCCCTTCTCCTATCATCAACAAATGAATTTAAAAGGGTCCTATTCCCTTTAGGTTTGAAAAAGTTTGGTTCTATAGTGATAGCGTCCTGAATACTATCTCTCAAGCCTAATCTTTCTCTAATAATCATTTCTCTCTAGTCAAGCTCTCCAAACTTTTCTACATGATACCATAATTGCTCTTGAAACCTAGAAATGCAGAGTGAGAAAATTTTTAAGTAGGGCCAATCTCTTAATGACTAGATTTACAATTTGTAAATCCTTATATCCCAATTTGGTGGCCTTACCATGCAGGATCATATGAGCCTTCTCTTAGTTATAAGAGCTTATCATAAAAATCTACTTCTCCAAGAAACTCCTTGGAGGCAAAAGGCCCAGACTTTGTGGATCAAGGAGGGAGACTTGAATGCAAAATATTTCTACAGATCTATTTTGTTGAGAAGGAGATATAACAAAATCCATTCTTTTGTCAATGATGATGGTAAAAATGCCATAGAATATTTTTTCTTCATTCTTTCAATATTTTCACAATAGATGGAAGGTTGATCCAATCTTGAATTTATGGATCTTATTATTTTTCCTGGGTTAATCTCATATGAGCAAAACAATCAACTTTGTAGGGAGGTGATGAAGGAAGAAATTGTGGAGACTGTTCTAAGTTTGCGTCTAGATAGAACTCTGGATCTGGATGGCTTCTCAACTTTTTGCTTCTAGTGCTTCAGGCCCATGATCAAAAGAGATGTTATTCAAACTGTCAAATATTTTTCAAAATTCTTTATTGCTAGATGCTTGGAAACGAACATACATCACTTTAGTTCTCAAGGTTCCTCATCTTACTACTATCATTGATTGTAGACCCATTAGTCTATGCAGCATTGTTTACAAAATTATTGTAAAAATACTGGTGAATTGAATGAAGCCCATTCTTTCTTGTCTTGTTGCTTTTGAGCAAGGGATTTTATTTTAGGGAGGCATATTTTGGATAATATTCATCTTACTTAAGAAATCATGCACTCTCTTGCTAAGACCACTTAGTCAAAAAGCTAGATGGTGCTCAAAATTGATATGGAGAAAGTCTTTGATAAGGTGCATTGATCTTTAATGATTTAAGTCATGAATCAATTTGGGTTCCATGCCAACTTAATCCAATAGATCCAAGCCTGTGTGACTAGTCTTAGCTTTGCTATTCTTGTTAGTGGATCTCCTCAAGGGCTGATTTTCCTCATCAAAGGTGTCCTCTTTCATCATTTTTGTTCATTCTTTGCTCAGAGATTTTCTCAAGATTGCTACAATATGCTGAAACATACCCATATACTAAAAGGTTATATGATTATTCAAAGGTGGCCCTTCGATATCTTATATTTTCTTTGCTGATGATTTTATCATGGTTTCTAGAGCTACTATCAAAGTGTTACCTCTCTGTGAGCCATTATTAATTCTTATTGCATGTTATTGGGTCAATCGATTAACTTCTCTAAATTCCACATCATATTTTGTCTCCCAACTTTCCAAAGCATTAAAAGTCAAATTTTAAGCTTGTTTTAGATTACTCTCATGGAGGATACTTGGCATTATCTTGGAGTACCTATTGCTGATTCCACCCTCTAACCTTCTTCATTCAATCTCCTATTGGATAAGGTGCATGGGAAAGTGGATGATTGGAAATGGAGGGTGCTATCCTTCGCTGGTATAGTCACTCTCCTCAAATCCATCCTTTCATCAATATCTTTCTATTATATATCTTCAGTGCATATTCTTATATCTATTCTCAACAGTTTGCAGAGAGAGTTTAATGCTTTCTTTGGGTCATTCTCTTGATAAGAGGGGGGTTCACATAATCTCTTGGGACATTATTTGTATGCCCAAAAATCTTAGAGGTCTTGGGCTGATTTCTCTTGGTGTTAAAAAGCAAGCCTATCTTTACAAACTAGCAGCTAAGTTGGTCCTTCATCCTAATTCTCTTTGGGCCAAAGTAGTGGCAGTAAATATCATTTCAATGGTCCTTGGATTGATTATAAAAAGTCCAGACATTGTTCTATAATTTGGAACAAAATTAATTCTATGGGGACCGAAATTCAATATGCTTTCTAATGGCAAATTGGATCGGTTCAATCTATTCATATCATGGTAGATTCTTAGCTCTCTAATATTTCTCTGGTCGCTTGACCTACATTTCTTAATTTGGATCATATTAAGGAGTTTCAAAATATCTCCAAGCTCATTGACCCAGACCAGATCTAGAATGAAAATCTTTTAAGTAATCTCTTCTCGATTGAGATGATAAGCCATGTTAAAAACATTTCTATAGTGCAAGAATCATGGTCTGATCAACTAACATGGGCCCATAGTAATTCTAATATTCCTACTTTAAAAGACTTCTTCCTTTGGATCTCTCATGTTCTGGATTCTGATGCTCACATTAACTTCTCCTGGATTTGGTAGCTACAAAACCTATTGAGGTGAAACTTTTGGTAGAAATTTTTTGGGAGAATCTTCCTACCAAAAGTTATTGATCAGAAAATATATCATTCCCTCTTCTTGGTTAAGTTGTCATTGTTGTCAATTAGAGAAAAATTGTGAGCATGTCACTGTATCTTGCCCATATGCGATGGCTTGCTAGAGATTGATGAGCAACAAAAGTGGGCTGAGATACCATCCTGATGCATTACCAGCATTGATTAAATTTTGTCTAAACTAAAATGGAAGGCTCTTTAAAAATGCTGATTGCCTATATTCTTGGATCTTATGGAGGCTTGAAATGATAAGATCTTTCAAAATTATGTTATTCCACCTTTCCACATCATCAACAGAGCATATGCTATGTGCTTAGAAGTTATTGAGTCCAATCTCCACTCATCTTCAGATACTCAACTAAGGTATTGGGATAGTTATTTTTAGTTCTTCTAATCACACAAATGATACCATTTGTTTTGGCTGCCCTCTCCCTTAGGAGTTTTGAAGGTGAACTTTGATGCCTTAGTTTTGGTACCAAGGCAACTATTGGTTTCATTATCAGAAACCACAATGGGGTGTTGTTAGGAGCTGAGGGCAAACTTTTGCTACCCTCTTCGTTGTTTGGTTTGGCCTTCGCTCTACTATAAATGATCTTCAAGGATAAAATATTGGTTGGAGGGTGATTCCTGTTGGGAAATGTGT
>KE505174.1:249879-291224 GCA_000441515.1 Elaeis oleifera | reverse complement strand
ATTTACGACGTAAGATTTTTGTCACTAATATTATTAATTTATTTTTTAAAAAAATTATTAAATTAATAGCGATGAAAAATTTTGTTGTAAAAAATATTTTTACGATGAAAATTTTCATCATTAAAGTTTTAAAATTTATTTCAAAAAATATTTTAATTAAGTTAATAGTGATGAAAAGTTTTCATCGCTATTAATATTTATTTTTTAGCAACGTTATAATTCGTCACAAATATTTTTTTATGATTAAAATTTTCGTTAAAAATATTTTAATGATGAAAATTATTCATCGTAAATATCATTTATTAGCGATGAAATATTTTTTTATCATAAAATATTATTAACGACATGATTATTTGTGATGAATAATTAGCGATGAATATTTCATCGCTAATAATTATTAACGATGAAAATAGATTATTAGTGACGAAAATTTTTTATCGCTAATAATCTATTTTGTTGTAGTGCTGGCATTGACCACCAAGGCCATTAGCCTTTCCTCGATTTTGTCAAGGGAACCAAAGAAAAGAAGAAAAAAGAGAAAAAAATAAGAAGAAAAAATAAAATAAAAGAAAATAAGAAGGACAAGAAAGTTCTCTCTCCTCTCTCTTCTCTCTCTTTTCAAAAAATCCCAAAAAGTCAGCTTAAGAGGGAATGACTGCTTTAATGAAAGGTTCCAGACCTTCTAAAAGGGCTCGATGCTGAGAAGGCCCCTAAGCAGTTGCTTGCTCCTTGTTTGGACCAACGGACAATGAAGGTTGCTGCATCCTCGATCGAATCGGTGCTAGGATGATGGAATTTTAACAATGAGAAAATCAAAAACTAGCCCTAGCAAAGATGGTTGGATCTCAATAGCTTCCTTATGCTAATGTTGCTTGTGGTATCACAGTCAGAGTGGTGACATTTTCTAATACCTCTCATGCCAAGTTAGAACATCTACAGAAATGGCCCTTCTAGACACCTTATAACTAGCCGAAGGGTGGGAGAGAACCCCTCGATGATATAGCAAACACCGTCAACTGTTGTGCCCCAACTGGAAGACCATGGCGACAACATTCTCTCCAATGCTTTCACAAATATGGAAGCTAGGGGAGGTGGGCTTGACTACAAGCAATAGCTCTTTCCTTCCATTTATAAAGGATCTGGGTGGAAAGTATCTTTTTGCCTTTTAGGTTGTGCACTAGGTGTCACAACCCCAATGGCTCCAGAGACTGCACCTTCTAGGGGAAAGGCACCCCAAGTACCCCTTTCGACGAACTGCCATTTTGAAAAATATAGTATTAAGAGATCACACAATCTTTCAAAGAGGAAGATGCACTACTTGGTGGAGCAACAAATACTCTCCAGGATTGCCAGATGGCATCAGCCCCAGGTCCACAGAAGGTGAAATCGACAGCTGAAATTAGTACAGAGCACAATATCCCGCACAATCAGGGGGCAAAATGCATTGGCATGAGTTTCAAACCGGCACAAGATGAGCACTGAAGAGCCATTTGTCCTATGCTATTGAAGGAACAGAATACAAGTTTATACAAAAGAAATGCAAGAAGTAAAAGAAACTTTTCTCTTTTTTTTTAAAGAAATAGTACATAAATCAAGGTACAATAGAAGTGGCCAAATCTTGGATCATCTTTTTCCTCTCCTCTCGAGCCTTCGTTGCTTCCTCGAAGGAAGCCGATTGGGGAATGAGGGGTCTAAAGCAAATTCCAGTGCTAAGAGACGGCCATATAGGATCAACTAGCAACACTCTCAGCCTCACCTAAAGAAACTTCGTGACACTTTTACTTTCTTCAGTTCAAGGATTCTACTCACATCAGTGACCCTAAAAGCTAGAGTAGCTTCAGTCCCTACTCTCGGAGGCCTCCTCTTGATGACTGAAAGGTCAGCACTGGATTGGCGATGAGCCTCATCTCTTGAGTCCTCCTAACTAGATTGAGTCTGAGAGTTCTCTAGAAGGCCGGCCACCTCTACTTCCAAGCGGTTGATCTTCCTCGTAGCCTCGATCAGCTCCATATTCATCTCAGCAACTCGACGAAGGGCGTAGGCTTTATCAACTTAGATAGTGAAAGCTTCGCCCCTCATTGCCCAAAGCTCCTCTCTGAGGTTCACGATCTCATGTTAGAGGTCGGCCTCTCTATGGACAGCTCTTCAAAGGTGATCATCTCCCTTATCTGTATCGACCTAAGTCCCTCATTCGCAGGAAGCAAGATGAGAAACTCCAAGCAACTGAGGACACCTCTTCTTCATCTCTGTAACTTACTACTGAGAAGTCTCCAAGGTACTCTTCAACCTCTCATTTATGGTAAATGAGCTATTGAGCTACCTTTGGAGGTTCTCTTGGGCTTCCTTGACAGTGCTCCACCCCAGCTCCACCAAGGCTTGATCGTGCTCAATAATCCTTTTTCGACATTTGGCATGGGATGCTCCTTCTTTGGCTATCCTTGCATGATCATGTAATGCCACCAGCGGAGCCTCTAATGCTCAAATATCAAGCAAAGTTGGCCGATCAGTCAACAAAAGATGCATGAATAAGTACCGAACAAGAGAAAGAAGACTTACCATCAGGTGCTATGATATGAACTCAAAAGTGCCTCTTCATCAGTTATACCCAAAAGATATTCTTCATCCCCAGGAGATATAATCTCTTGATTATATTTCAAGATTGATTGTATTCAAAGATCACCATCTCATCCTCCCAGATTATCCATTTGGTGTAGAAGGATGAGGAGCTTGCTTTGGAGGAGAGGGCAAGGAAGATCCGGCCAGTGGAAGCCAACATAGTGCTTCAACCATGCGTAAGGAAAGCCTACAACCTCTCCCACAGCCCCGACCACAATGATAACCGCTCCTTCCTTCACCTCCTCAGCTTCAGCTAGATCTATTGCAACCACTAAGGTCAATCCTATAGGCTAGTCTCCAACTTCTACATGAGTAGTTCGAGGCGTTTGAGCCACCCCATCTAAGACCTCGATGATGGCGATGGATAAATTCTCGATTGCGACACCTTGGCTCTATGATCTTTGCCGCATCTAAGGGAGTCGCCCCAAGGTCTGGTATATTTGACCCTGGTTTGGTGAGTTGCTCTACTGTCTCGACCTAGATTCCAATGCTCACGGGTGAAACCTCTGATGCACCTGAAAGCAACTCTAAATCAAGAAGGCTTCCCTCAATCCTCAACAAACTCAATGTGATAGCCCCAATGGGTCGATCCTGGCTTTTACTCCAACTTGAGACACGTCTCCAACCACTCCTAGAGAAGGTCTGGCTAGAGAGATCTCACCAAAAATCTTGGGAGTGGCTGAATCCTATTTTCCTTTCCTCGGCTCGGCCCTGTACCAAGAGCAACCTTCCGATGGCCGATCTTTCTCCTTTTCTTCTTCGGCAAGCCAGCCAACAATTCCTCTACACTAAACTTTATCTTTGTTCAAGTCAAGGAATTACGGTATGAGGACACACACACAAGGAGAGAAAGAGAAAAAAAACTCAAAAAAATTCATTCATTTCCAATGGCTTCTCTTGGATTATAAAATTCTATCACTAAGTTACAAATAGAAAAAAATTTATTGGGTGCATGACTCAGCATCGCCCTCCACATCTCTATCTTCTCCTACATCGATCGAACTACTACCCAAGGAGGATGAAGCCAGTGCTAATGCATGGCTGAAGCTCATCTCTAGAAAATATGCCCCTAACATCTTCTTGTACTGATCGAAGCCTATAAAGAAGGCTTCCCAACATGATACTAGTATCTTTTGATAGAAGGCATCGCTCTGCTTGAAGGCATCCATGCCCTTGGCAGCAGCGTCCGTAAGGTGGTGCTTGGTGGCAGCAACCTTCTCCATTAGCTAAGATTGGCCTCCCTTGCTTGGACAGCCTCTTCTCTAGCTTGGCATTCAGTCCTCTCAGTTCTCGCCAGCTGATCCCACAAGTGTGCAGCCTTGACCTCACTGTCCTGGAGGTGGGCAATACTTATTTTAAAGAAATTCTTGACTTCCTCTAGAAAGGCCTTGGCTTCTCCTAAAGTGGCTATTGCAGCAACAGCCTAAAACTTCTTTATAGTGAGTTGCTCCTTTGACTATAGCGTAAAGGTACATAACTCCTCCATAGCTTTATCCTACTCCTCAACCACCTGAAGAAGGTTACGAGACTAGCAAACTTCTCTCTCTAGACGTCGGGCATTCTAAAGTAGAACCTACATCTCGAGAAATCTCTAAAGATCATCATCAAGTCAGATCAAAGGTATAAACATCAAAGACAATTAAAAGCTAAAGTCTTCCCTTAACGGCAATGCAGGAAAGCTTTAGATGCAAACCTTAAAGGATTGTGCCACCGGCTTCCCTCTATCAGTTGGAAGCACTACCTTTCTAGTAGCTTCTCATAAGCCTTGACTACTAGCATCAAACTATCAGTAAAAGGTCAAGGAGCATTTGGAAGGGCAGGAGTGCCCCCTCCTACAACCTCGAGAGGACCACCTCGATAGGAATTGTATTGGCTACGATGACCTCTGCAAGTTTGGAAGAAGGGACAGTGTGCTTCTTCTTCGATCTCTTCTCTCTTTGCTACTCCATAGCCTAGCCAATGTCAGCCTCCACAATGATAGCTTCGACCATAATAGCCATGGGAGAAGGGGATAGGATGATTCTCCTCCTCTTCTTCTCCTTCTTCTCCTCCCTAGGAGGATCGACATTGATTTGTCCCGCCAACTCCTTGCGAGAGAATGTCAAGCCTACATAAACATAAAAAATTAATATATTTTGCCTCGCTACTTTGGGGTTAAACAACAAACACTCATCTCTAGGAGTTAAACCTCTGGAATATAGCTTCCTGAGAAGATCTTCACATTGGAACTCAGAGTATGATGGTACCTTAAGTCACTTCAGCTCTACCATCACCTCTTTCATCTCAAACAACTTCAGAAGACAAGCAATGTGGACTTCACCACCAATTTCCATTCAGTCAAAAATCTCCATAGGGTTGGAAGGATGCGAAGAAGATCTGGCTCTTCCACTCATGAGATGGAGGAAAGCCAGAAGGAAAGTTAGTGATATCTTTTTGAGGTAAAGTATACCATCAATCTCTCCTCTGAGGATGCACGTTCACCTGGAAGAATACTTAGAACATCCTTGTGTGAAGTGGTATTCTTCAGAGCAAAAGAAACAAAAGAACCCAACTATCATCTGTCAAGTATTGGAGATGAGTTGGATTGGACAAAGCCGATACAACCCTAGCAATTTGACGAAGACCTCAGAAATCAAAAGCCTTAGAACGGCCCTTAAAGCCTCCTCAAATAAGTCTACCCTATTCACTTGAGAGAAAATTACCTTGCTAGAGAGGCTGGATGCTTTGAGAACTAAACTATCCGAGATCCCGAACACCCTCCAAATCCATCCAATATCATCTTCCTCTAGGATAGACTTAATGTTGTTCAGAGTTTGATAAATCTCGAGCACCTCCATGACAGAATCCCCAAAAACCTGAGCAGGAGACCCCAAATCAACAGATCCCTGTCCTACTAGTTTTCTAGAGGAGAAGCGATGGAGATGAATGCAAAATAAAAAGGACCAAGAAGAAGAAAAACAACAAAAAGATAAATCTGCTGGAAACCCTAGGCCAAGGGAAGGAGAAGACAATACCAGCTACCATAGTGCTCCTCTACCCAGCAAGATCAACTTCACCTCTAAGAGTAGAAGGCAAGATGAGCAACATCGGCCTCTTTTGGGCCACTTATAGAATGGCTCGATGATGGAGGCAATTCGAATGAACAGTCCAATCGGCCTATGCATGTCAGCACTCCATTGGACATCGAAATACTTTTCGGATCCATATCATCAAAACATCCAATTATCATACTGAAAAGCTGCACGCCATGATATCTTCTTGAAAAGTTGAGGCGAGTGTACGTCTCCCATAAATGCATGCATCCAATCATCTACCAAAGTTGTAGCCTCCCGAGGTACAACCATAATGATGCATAATGTCAGAACTCCCTACCTCATCTGGCATTTCAGTCAAGATGCTGAAATTGAGCTAGTGATGATCAGAGGGTATGCCTTAGCATTGTCCCATTATGAAGATCCTTGTCAGCACCAACCTCGGAGAGTCAAAAGCCGAAGCCTCAGCATCCATCTTGATTGTCAACACCATGATGAATGCAAGAATTCTCTCTACTTCCTTTGCCCAAGCCAAAAAGATGCCTTGGCCTCAGAAGTAGGGGGCAATCAATACACCCAAAGATGGATTGTCCACCATGATGCTGACGATTCTACGGCAGCCAACATGCATCCTTAGTAGGAGGTGATGGAGTGATCGCACAACTTCTGCCACCTAATCATTCACGATCATGTTGGAGATTTTTAGAGTCTTTTGTCTATAAGATGATAAGCAACTTGCCTGCTCACTACTCCATTCCTTCTCTACCAAGTCAGATCTATAGTCTCAACAACTCTTAAACGTATGAGCCATTATTCTCCAATAGCTGAAGTATGCCTCCATGATCGCTATTCTCTAGCAGATAGCATACGTTTTCGAAGATGATAGATATCCACCTTGATCTATAAAACTCTACTCCATAAGACCCTCCAGATAAGTAAACACTTACTTGCATTCCTTCTTTAAAGATTGGTTTCATATGAACTGGAATCTGACTCCTCAAAGAACTCTAAACTCTCCTCACTCTACTCTTGAGATCTTCATTCTTCTCACGACATCCTCCATCTTCCATTCTCCACTCTCTTACACTGATCTTCCACACTTCATACTCGATACCACTTCTAAGCTCCATCTAAAGCTCAGACATCTTTTGTTTGCTTCCTTTGGAGATTGACTTAGGCATCAGAGAGTCCACCATTAAGAGATCCCCCAATGTGAAGACTTTCTATCTTGGTGATTTTGCAAGATTCAGCTATAGGGATCAATCAAGGACTTAGTATCAGTATCCAACTTGAAAGATCTCGACCAGTCATCCTGTGGCCATCACTCTCTCTTTACTCCAACTCAGCAGTCTAAACCAACTCAACTTTCCAATGGCAATAAACATGATCCAAAAATGGAGCATGAGAAAGCCGCAAAGAAAGTCATATATTATCTACAAGATACAAAAGAATACATACTCACCTACAGATGGTCTATTCATCTTGAAGTTATCAGCTATTCAGATTTAGACTTTGCTAGATGCACCGATAGAAGAAAATCTACCACCAATATATCTTTCTAATTGTAGGAGATGCTATATCATGGATGGCATCGATAGCTTCTTCTTCACGTAAGTTTTGTTGTCCCATAAATTTTAATATAATTTATTATTTCTTTCATGAATAACAATGCTCTAGGATCTTTTTTGGTGGTAGGAAGGAGACTGTACTTCTCATTAGTGTTCTGCTTTCAGGATGGAGTAAACCATGTGCTCAACAAGAAGATTTCAAACCAGCATGTTGTTGAAGTTGACATTTAGTATTAGTTGACTGCAACTAGAGTTTCTCTTTGTACTACAAGACCAACATCCTGGAAAGAGTATTGCTAAATTTTCTGCTTCATGGATTTGTTACAACCTTGGAGAAATATTATGATTATTTGGACAAATAAGTGTTTTGTGCTTTCATTCTTCTCCTTTCTCATTGACTACACAAATATTAGATAAAAGAAAAATCGAATACAATTTTCAGAAAAGCAGTTTCTTTCAACGAGAAGAGGGGAAACAGAAATTTGGAATCTAAATTTGGATTCCGCTCTAAATGCTGATTGTGCCTAAATAATTTTTGTTATTTTGCCCACCCAAGGATCTTAGACGTTATTTTACTATTGGGTGCTGAGATGCTATGTGACAATAAAAAGATGTTTGGGCTGGCAAAATTATGCAAATGGATAGATTTTGATCCACACTATAACTTATTCTCAATGATTCAATTATTTCATTTGACACTAATTTTGTTTGTATGTTGTCTTATATTGGAATTAAGGAGGGATCATGGAGGTTCTTAAAGAAAATTTACACAACCTAGCACCAGGGGTCTAGTGGTAGAATAGTACCTTGCCACAGTACAGACCACTTTAGAGTCTATTTGGTTAATTGGGCCCAAATTTTCATGAGATTCAGATTTGTGAATTAGATCAATACAATCATCAAAATCAAGCTTGTTAGATCTATATTTATAAATATTCAGAGTACATTTGGAGTGGATCAATCAATGAATCCTATAAAATTTGGGTTCAACCAACCAAATAAGCCCCTAATTTTTATATTTTTATATTATATTTCTCTTTCTACTTTTATTTTGGTTGATTATCTGAATTTGTTCACTATCAACTTATCTTAATAGATATGTAAAATTTTAATAGCTTGATCTGCGATCGAGGCACATGTTCAAAACCACTCCCAACAATGCCTAGGCTTGCTTAGCCTCAATTTTATATTTATATTTATTTTAAATAAAGAATAAAATGGAGATAAAATATTTGATATTATTGTTTTATTTCTATTTTTAAAGATTAGTTTCAATTTTTTTAAAAAAATTATTATTTTAATATGTTCAAAATAAAAAAACTCATGTATTTTTACTATCACTACAACACCACCACCATCCTCCATCACCAATCATTGCCTCCTCTTTATCAATGCTACCACCGCCTCCACCAGCGTATTGCTTTTACTATACAACCGCCGTCATTATCACTACCTTCATCATATTGCTAGCACCACATCATCATCATTGCAATTATTAATATATCATCACTATCGTTACCGCTACCTCCACTGTATAATTTATACTCCTACCTACCACCACCAATGCTGTCATCTCTATTGCATCATCATCACTATTACTATTACCTCTATTGTCTTTACCACAACTATCATTATCAATGCCTATGCTTGCTTGGCATCACTTTATATTTATTTTATTTTAAATAAATAATAAAATCAATATAAAATATTTGATGCTATTATTTTGATTTTTTATTTTTAAAATTATTTTATTATTTTTAAAAATAAAAATTATTATTTCGATATGTTCAAAATAAGAAACTCATATTTTTGCTGCTACTATCAATTAACATCACCACTACCCTTTATGATCAATCATTTCCTCTACCTTCACCACTGCCACTACCACCCCCACCATCATGGCCACTTTTATTGTACAATTGCATTCATTATTACCCTATCTTTGCCATATTGCCAGCATTCCCACCATTGTCATTGTAACTATAGATACATCATTACCATGATTACTACTACCTCCCCACATAACGACACTTATGGCTTCTACCATCAATGCCACCACCTCTAATGCACCACCATCACCATTATCATTACCTCCACCTTAATTATTGCTGGTGTCTTTGCCTCTAATACCGCAACCACCACTATTGTCATCATCTTATAGTGCGATATTATCCCACCACCTGCACCTTTCTCCACCACTATTGCAATCATTGCCTCCTCCTTGGCTCCTGCCACCACCACCACCACCACCATTGTGGCTATCTTTATCATATAGTTATCATCATCAATGCCTAGGCTTGTTTAGTATCATTTTATATTTATTTTATTTTTAATAGAATAATAAAAATTGAGATAAAATATTGATGCTATTATTTATTTCTATTTTAAGTTATCTTTATTCTTTTTTAAAAGTAAGAAATCATGACTTTTAAGATGTTCAAAATAAAAAAACTCATATTTTTATCATCACTATCAATACCACCATCACCCTTTGCCACCAATCATTGCCTCCACCTTCATCACTACCACCACGCAACGTCATATAGCTGTCATTACTATCTAATCACCATTATCATCACTCCACCTCTATCATACCGTTAGCATCTCCACTATTATCATTACTGCTATTGATACATCATCACTATAATTACCACTATCTCTGCGACATAACCGATACTCCTGCCACTACCATCAATGCCACTACTTCCACCGCACCACTATCACTATTACCATCACCTTCACATTATTGCTGGTGTCCTTACCCTACCACTACTGCCACCACTATTATCACCATCTCTTATCATACCGTCATCGCCTTCACACACCAATATAAGTAATGCTTTCACCACCAACATACCATAGTCCGATATTGTCCCACTACCATCTTTCACTACCATTGCAAGCATTGCCATCACCATCACCCTACCACCATGGCTATCTTTACCATACAACTGTCATTATCATTACTGTCTCTATTATATTGCCACGCCTCCACCATCATCATATATTGTAGTTATTAATATAGTATCATTGCCATTATCGATGTCTCCACCATATAGCCAACACTTCTGCCCGCCATCATCAATCCCACCAGCTCCCACACCACCATCATCATTACTACCATCTCTATCTTATCATTGATGTCCACTACTAATATTGTCAATACCTTTTCGTATATCATCATTGTTCTCACCACCAACATGATCAACACCTCCATTATTTTTGTCACTTTGCCGTCATATCTGCCTCCATCACCATTTTTTTTGTTTCTAAAATAATTAACTATACCAGATATATTTATATTTATTTCTAAAATAATTAACTATACTAAATATATTTAATTAACTATACCAATCTTTTTAAAAATTGAAAAAAAATGAATGTGATGCAAAGTAGCATCTAGCTTTTCTTTTTTTTCTTCTCTCTTTTGCTTTTTAGTTCGGTAGCTAAGGGGTGATAATTAAATTTCTTCAAAGTTAACATACCTTAGGCATTGTTAAATTTTTAGTTGCTTGATCTCCAAGCATTTTTGCTCTAGTTTTCTAGCATGGCAACAAGGGATAATAAGGCTCTAATCTAAAAGGGCGTCCCTTTTTTCCTTTTTTTTAAAAAAAAATCTTTTGCTCCTTCCTTGTCAATTTGGCAATTGAGCAAATTCTGGTGTTTAAAAAAAAAAAATCTTTTCCTTGTTCCTTTTCAATTTTGGCAATTGAGAAAATTTTGGTTCTGATCCAAAAGGACATGGACTCAAATCTCAATCTCAAAAATGCCTTAGTCTATTTTTTTTTTTTCCCCCTCTTTTCCTTCTTAGTTTTGGCATCAGCTTAACTTAGCAGTACTGTTATTTTAGCTGCTTGATCTCTAAGTTTATCGACAACAAGCTTCTGGTCCCAAAGGGGCATGGATTCTCTTTTTTCTCCTCCTTTTCATTATAGTTTTCACAGCTAAGTGTTGATATTCTAAATCTCTTCACCGTCAGCCTACCTTGATAGATGTTTTTAATTCCTTCACCACCAGTCACAGCACTCCCTATGACTTATTTAAGAGAGCTTTCTATAGCATAATCAATCTTTTAGGTTCTACATAGCAAATTTAGGTTCTATGTTACAAGAACTAAAGTTTCCCAACACTATAAATTCTTGGAAAAGCAAATATTGTTGTATGTCGCTTGTAAGCAAAAGAGAATGGCCTACCACAATGACCCGTGTTGAGGTTCTTTTTGGATAAGGGAGCCTAAAAGGAGCCAGTTGTTATTAAATAGATAAAAGAAACTACAGTATTGAAGAGAGAACAACATTAGCTAGAAAGAAAATTGGAACACAGATGAAAAGTCAGATAACTAGAAGAGAGTTGGGCATATCTTTGATTTTGTTCCCAATTCTCCTCAAAGTTGGTAGCTTTTTTTCATTAGTTGAAATTATGAATGCCAGCATAAGCAATATAAGTGTTGGAAGATTTGCTATCCTTTTCCTTTCTTTTTTTTTTTTTTTCTTTTTGTATTTTCTTTGGAGCTATTAGGGATCCAAAGAAGGTAATAGGTCCAAAGAAGGTGCAGAATATGGCGCCTTCAATTTTGTTCTGGTGGTTACCTGTTTGGATTTTTCTCTTTCCTCTGGAAAGGCAATATTTGCCAGCCTAGCCTCAACTAAATGAACTGGACATAATTGCACAGCGACAACTGTTATTTTTAAAGTTATCTCTTAAACTTTAAGTTTAATATTTTATAAAAGAAGTTTATTGCTTTCAAAAAATCAAGTAAATAAAAGCTAGTAACATAAGTTTTTTTGATAAAATGAGATGCGATCTCTATGCACTATTTCATTAATTTATAGTAAAATAGGAATATATAAGGAACAATGATGCCAAACAAATCCTAAAAATTCAGCAAGCACAATAATTCCCATATGGTGGCTCCTTTGTGCATTATAAAATAACATAAATCATTCAATTATCATTATACAAATCAATCATTTTTCTGTAGCTATATTTTGTTGTTTTCTCACCTTAAAACCCTTGTCTGTCTGTCTCTGCTCATGGCCCATAATTCATCCATATATTATACGTAACCAGAAATTTATATTTCTCGTGTCAAAAAATCCGATAAACGCCACCCGTGCCGGCAAGGCTCCATGCAAAACGTGCGAAGCTCCAATCAACGTTGATCACGTAAGAATTAATTTGTAGGATCCTGCACCGTCCGATCAATATAAGCCTTTCACGCCAATCCTTCCAGAAGCGTCGTCGTCGGCGAGCGATTCCGACGCACGTAATTCACTTGGGCCCCACGTACTAGCTGTACGATTATAATTTGCTCTCGGGCTGTACTCTGTATGTATCTCGACAGCTGATCGGGAAAGTTACCGGGTCAGAGAACACCGTTATGGACCGTCAGATAGGTGGGCCCATCACGCGACCCCGTCAAGTGGGTTCCTTTTCTCGGGACCTCCTCTTCGATATTTGCTGGCCTCTTCCTTTCCTCCGCCGATTCCTCTCCCTTTCCAGCGAGCGTGTATAAATAAAAGTTAAGAAAATTTAAAAAATCCTTCTCTTTAATTTCGAAAGTAAATCTCGGTCCCGTCGCCCCTAAAATTCCCTCATCGTCTCCTTCCGTCAAGGCCGCCCTCCTCGATTTGGTTTTGTTAGGGTTAGGGTTTGTGTCGATTTTCTTCTTCTTCTTCTTCTTCTTCTTCGTCTTTGGAGGAGGATTTGAGGAAGGAGCGAGAGACGATGAGCTTCGAGGATGTGGAAGCGGGGCGGCCGCTGGCGGGGCGGAGGGATCTGGTGAACGGGAGGCAGGACCCGACGCAAGCGGTGACCGCCGGGGTCTTTCAGATCACCACCGCAGTCGCCACCTTCCAGCGCCTCGTCAACACCCTCGGCACCCCCAAGGACACCCCCGAGCTCCGCGAGAAGCTGTGAGGATTATCGTCACTTTATTTAATTAGCTTTTTTTTTTTTGGTCTTTGTGTTGTTTTTGACCTGGATTGGTTTCTAGGATTTATATGCCTCGTATTTTGATCCAGAAACATCCTGTTTGTTTGTTGTCATCGTAATGTCTATCGTTGCCTATTTGATTTTCAGCTTTCTTGAATCAAGATTTGGGATTGGTAGATTTTTTTTTTTTGGTCTTCTGCTGGATCCTCGATGTTAGTGATCTTTTAGTGATGATGATACAACTGTAAGATATTCATCTGGAAAATTATCGATTGCGATGTATTTGCACAAACGTTCTAGCTTGCATTAGTTAAAAGCTAGATTCATTTATCTCATGGGATGGGACTGTAGATTGCTTAAGGGTAGCAGAACTCATAATTGGATAACCATAATATTGAGGAAAAAATGCATCCACTTATCTTCCATTGTAGACTCAAAACGTTATTATTATTTTTTCTCATTCCTTTTAATGTTAAACTGAGAGTTTTAGTTGGTGTCTTGGCGTTTATATCAAGGAAAGGCTGTAGTGATGGGCTTGGTCTTCATTATGAATATAGACATATCTCTTGGTGACAATATGAGAGTTTAAAAACGGACTATTGGCTAACTTTGATGGACATAGTTATGAAAGGGTAGAAAGTGATGTCATGGTTAAGGTATTGGAAGTAGTAGAGAGCACAAAATGTCCAGAGAATGCTAGTAAACTGTTGATGAGAACTTGAGGCCTGCTGTAGATTTGAGGACTTATAGCTTAGATGGTACGCTTTGGTTTCAATTTTTTAGATTTTTGGTATACTTGGTCCCTATGAGTGTGAGCCTTGGTTCAATGGGAGGTTGCTCCATTGGACTTGGAGGTTACAGGTTCAAAATGCAAAAATAGCCTCTCCACATGTGGAGGTAAAGCTGCATACATCTACCCTCTTTAGGCCTTGCAATGGTGGGAGTCTCATGTGCACTGGGTCACTTTTTTGGTACAGTCAGTCCCCATGCATTTGGCTTAGCATGTAAGAAGTCTTTAAACATTTGTCATATGATAACCATAACTTTTTGCTTAGTTCTGCAATAATAACAAGAATTCTAACATAAGAGTAACAGTATATACAAGCAAAAACCTTAGCTTAAAGGAGACATGAATTGTGATGGCCAAAGGTCAAAAGAAACAAAGTTGGGCACCTAAAATAATAATAGAATTGAGGAAAATAAATGAAGATCAGCACCCATAGCACCGTCAATTGATGTGAGCAGCTCGAGCTTGGTTTGAAGTAAGCTCAAAATAGGCTGGATTTAAATATAATTCAGTCAATTTTGGACCCACTTTGTAAGCTTGAAATTAATTTCAAGCCGAGCCGGAAATAAACTCGGCTCACTTAGGCTCTGCTTGATAAGGCCTTGAGATAGTTTTGATAGATTAGAACAGACATGTAAACTAGTATATAATCAATGTCATATCTAATTCAACAGCTGATCCTTCCCTTAGTTCGCTAAGGAATAAGGAATTGATGAAACTAATTGAATGATGTGGATTTACTTTGTTTGAATCACAAAGCTTGATCTAAGTTTGACTCTTATTGATTTCAGCTCAAATTAACTTTATCACGCTGATATAAATTGGCTTATGTTTGGTTCAAAGTTAAGCTTTAATTAGGCTTTAATCAAATGACAAATGCACCAAGCCTGAACTTCAGGCTCAAAAAGAATTTCAACCTGAGCTTGATCGGATCTAGTTCATCAAATAGCTTGATTGCAGTCCTATCAACATAGTTTCATGTATAGACACGAAGTGGTTGTGAGGGGACCTGAACCACAATGAAGTCCCTGTTTTAATTTTATGAAACATCAGACTCTTTCTTTTCTAGCCAATGGATAAACCATGTGAAGTGGACATTATGTCCCAAATGTCTATAAATTTCTTGGAACTAGATAACTCATAAACCTGCATTTGAGTATGTCCTCTAATTATGTTAGGTTACATTGAGTTGGTATGATGAAATTGGAAAATTATCCCGAAGACCTAGTGAGAGATGGGACATTAGATGCTTCTTTTATATCATCACTAGTTAAAATTCTCAAGAAGCATCAGTTGCATCAATTTTTGAATCTTATGTTGTATCCATAACCATGGATTCTTAATTCTCTTACACTAGTTTACAATTGATCTAATGTTCCAGTCCTTCAGAAAGTAGGAAAGGATCTCACCCAAGTTTCATCTCAACATACCCAAAATTCAACTTATCATATGATTTCGTCATCTGCATCGTTTCTTATTAAATTAGGCTCAACCAGGAATCGACTTGCACCCACCACTTTCTAGATTGCTGTTCATGCTAAAGACAGTGTTCTGGTCAGGTCTTAATATTCTGATATTGCATTATTGTTCTTTCTGTAACTTATATCTTAGTTTTGTGAAAAAGTGAACGTGATGGAATGCTGTGGGATGGTTTCTTTTCCGACCATGTTCTAATTTCATGGGAAGAAAAGTTTCCAAGTGTTTGTAGGTATTTCCACTGCACAATTATATTTGAATAAGCAATAACAATAACGAAAAAAACAAGCTTGTTCCACCTATTAACTGTTAATGGTCTGCCAACGTGATTCATTTTCTAATATGATCTGCCTTTCTAGTAGTTTAAGGTATCCCTAGTCCTTTTGCAAAATTTCTATGTTATTTCAGGGTCCCAACTGTTGATCAAAATCTGTGCTCTTAAGAAGGCCTTCTAGACTCATTGCACATGAGAATGCTACCATGGATTATTATAATGAATTGTCTATGCTCCTAAGGAGGCCTTTTTAGATTCATTGCACTTGGTATATTCTATTTATAATAAATTGCTCATGGTTTGTGGAACTTATACACTTATTCTATTTTTCTCTTTTAGTTATTTCTGAAATCGTCCTTCATAGTTTTGCTCTACTAGCAACTCAAAATTTTCATGCACACAATTATTATCTTTTGTGCCTAGATTCTCTTTATTAACCAACCTCTAACATTATGTAGGTAGCATATAACTTTATAGATGGATATAATGTGATCAAATTATTGGTAAGGCTGATTAATTAGAAACTCCATTTTTTGACCTATATTATTGTTGTGTGACAATGACCATATTAAAAATGAGAATAACATGCCTCAGCAAAATAATAATATTATGAATATTTATATATTAAATATAATTTTCAAGATATAAATATTTAATATCTCGAAAATGATATGGTGCACGTAACAGCCTTTTTGGTACATGTGCAGATAATAGCCTTAACTAGTCATAACACATATATAACATCTGTTATATATATTTATGCTGCAATTGAGGTGTTTCAACACCATTATAGTGATTATATGGTGTCATAGTTGTCAATTCAAAACCATGTATTTAACCTGATGCAGGTATGCTTGGATCATTAGCTCTGATGCAGGCATTTGGTTTATATATGGTTCAAGTCTGGGCCATGTCAAACATAATTTTGTCTTAATTAGCTAAAACCAACTTTTGAAACCCCTTCTTGGCTTTATCATGTGCTCGGACTGCTTGCATCTACCATACAGCTATATCATGATAAATAGATTTTTGCCCTCTAGTGTTGTAACTTAGCTCAGGGCTCAACTTGATCCATTCCATTATGCTTATATGTTGAATACTTGAATGATAATCTATTTCAAGTCAAGTTCTAAAGTTTTAATAGGTGTCGAAATGACAAACTTGAATAAGAGAGGTTAAATTGATCTTTAAAATCTAAAGCTTATTCTAGTTTTGCCCTTAGTCTTGTTAAGGACATCACAGTGTGTTGTTATTTGCTGTGTTATCATTCTGAATGGACTCTTTGGAGTTGTTCAGAGTTGTTGAGTATTACTACCTGTTGCGTGGGGATTTTTGAGGAGTAGCATTTAAGCCAAGTGCCCAGCATTCCGACATTTAATGAGAAATCTCAAGTTAATCAGTATACTTTTTCAGGTGTTATATTGAGGAAACTAGATAATGTGAGTTATTTGGATCTTTTGTCTAATTGCTTTTGACATTGATAGCTTATGGAGATTCATGAGACAGCATGTATGTGTGACAGGCTAGCTGCTTCAGTCTCGAGAATGTGATCCTTTATGAGAACCTATTGTCTGGTCATACTCTCTTTCTTTTCTACTTCCCTATCTTTGCTGTTTTCAGTCTTTAGAACTTTTTATATACCTTTATGGTTTTAATTTTTTTTTTCTTGTTGTTTGAATTTGCCTTTAAGACAAGTATTTCTAGATATGGCCTATGTTACTTTGACCTTTTGATTTTAGCCCAGGGTACCTGCACCCAACACTTAAACATGGACATTGTTATGTACTTAGACACATTGTTAAATTCTTGGGTAGTAGAAAGGATCCAATGCTTGGACACACACCCTTATTTGACACACGAACTTGAGTCCATGTAACATAGGAGGTGGGTTAACATTTGAGTGATGTTGAATTGTCTGCAGTTAAACTTTTGAAGGAAGTTGTGAGGAGACAATCAAGGTGAAAGCATTTTTTTTTCTTGATGCCCCTAAGTGTCACCAGTTTTTGTTGATGTTGAATTGTATGTTCATTGTTTCTGAAGTTCCACCTTAATCACCCATTATGGAAAATACAGACATGGACAAATACATGAAAATTTTGTCTAGATCTAAATACTTTCCCAATTTAATCATTAGATTTGATATTAAAGAATCTCGATTCTGCATAACCTTTTCATTTCTTTTAAAACTAATTTGTAGGGTATCAAATCCTTATATATTAAAATTTTACAGCATCAATGTCTCTTCAAAGAGTCTACTAGTATTTGTTACAATTGTTGCTAACATTCCATGGCTATGTGAAATAGTCGCATTCTGGTTATTTTTCATCCACTTTTGAGGGTGAGCACAACTGACCTACTCTTTTTTTCTGAACTGGCAATGCGTACCATGACATCCATATTATACTTCTCTGATGCCACATCTTCTGGCCTTTTTTCTTAAAATCTTGTCTTCAGTTTTTCATGAAGCTCCTTTTCAGGTTATGTAATTTTACAAGTTTTAATGCGTCACCTTTATCATTGCTTCATTTTGCTGTGCAACATATATTGTATGAGTACCAGAAATGCTAGGACAACACCTTTTCTCCAGACCTATGCTTCTTTTCCATAAAAATTTGCACCTTTCTAACACCTTGTTTTGTTCTGATCTAGAAAGTTTAAATGTCATCTGCTTGATGAACCTATTTTGATTAATTATTTGCTGGCAGGCATAAGACAAGGTTACATATTGGACAACTTGTGAAAGATACATCAGCGAAACTTAAACAAGCTAGCGAGACAGATCATCGAGCTGAAGTTAGCGTGAGTGTTTATTACATATTCTTGTGGAACTGTTTGATTGATACATCTCATCTTGGGATGTATGTTTGAATTTATAGCAGTTTCAAAACTCCTCATCTTTCCGTTGAAGTAGGACTCAAAAAGGTTCATCAGATTGTATCTTGCACCCTCTACCTAAATTAATAGGCTCTATGTGAAAAAATTGGCTTTAACGTGACTGGCTTTAATATTGTGCTGTGGACCTATGTTTTTTTAGGCTGATTACGCCTTTCATGACTGAATGGGTTGTGCTGTAGTTTAGATGCACTTCAATTTCGCTTGACCAGGCCTGACCTAAACCTGTAGCCTTGGATTTTGGACTTGGACTAGAAATGTACCAACTTGTGTGATTTCAATGTCTCGGTTGGCCTCAAATTGTGATACATCTTTATCTTCCTGATTTATCTTCCCCCTTACCAAATCTTTAAATCAGATTGAGGAAAATGAGTTTTGAAGAGTTCGCAGATGTATGAAACTCCATTCAACAGAATTGAGAATAGTATTCAGTTTTAAGCGACAAAATGAATGTATGATTGGGAACTTTTCACCCTATTTCTCAGTGATCCAGGTTTCCTAATGATTTTGCTTCATATGTATTGACAGAGTTCTTTGTTTGGCCTTATGAAGTCTTTTAAAATTAGCCTATCACTATTGGGGAATAAAGTATGACCATTGAAGTTTTCGTTTTAAAGGTGGAGAGATTGTTTATTAACAAACGGGTTGAAAAGGAGCAGCCTTTCATATTGATCAGAGTAAAGCATCAAACTTGTGCCATAAGCATGACCTTGCACATCTAGTGTGATTGCATACTCACTTCTTATGTTAACGGAGTCGCATGAGAAAACTCTTGTCACAAACAATCTCTACAACAATAATAGTTCTTTATAATACGGATGCAGAATAAAGGAGGAGGGAACAGTAGAGGTACAGTAGAACATTTTGAAAAAATAATAAATGATTAAAAACTATATTCTTTACCATTTGTATTTTGGCATAAATAATACGGAATAATGAAATATTACACCTTTTTCCTTTGAACAAGTACTTTGTGTCACACCTTATACTTGAGCAAAGCCCTAGTCTAAGCTTATTCAGTGTCAATGTACTGGTGGATTTATGTTATATTCTTCAAAAATATATCTTGTTAAGTCGTTTAGGCTGTGTTTGTGGTTGTGCATAAGGAAATCTGAATTAGTTGTTTTGTTTCTCTGTATTCTTCTGGATTTGACTTTACACTGTTTATATGAATAAGTCTGTAACTCTGTATGGTTGGAAACTGTGAATAAACTGGAACAGCTGCAAACGTTATTTGGCTGGATAGTTGAATAAATGAATAGCTGTTAATTTTTGGCAATTCGAGATGAATTAAACTCTCTCAAGAATTGGACAGAGTTACTTGACCCCCTGCTGGCCGAATAGATTTAGGCAGCTTAATGTGGTTATATACCACTAAAGTTATTTCAGTTCAAGGCACGTATAAATTTGCTGTTTGCCTGATTAACTCCCTTATTCAGAACTTATTCAGGGTTTATCTACAAACCATATGCAACTTCGGTCGCTAATTGCGCTAGTTGATCTTTTAGTTGTTAAACCTAGTTAAGAGCTAGGTGATAGTTGTGCTTTTGATTTGTAATTCATGAGCTTGTGCTAATTAAATGATACAATGGTCACTGATTGTAATGTCCGGGTGCGAAATTTTTGAATTAGTATGACATGATTGCAGCTGCTCGTAAACTTTCAGATATATAGAGGTGAAACACATTGTATATTTGCTTCAGTCTAATAAGGCCTTTCAAACTATTGAACTACATGTCATAGTGACTTTACCTTGAATGTTATGATTCTTAGATTCTGTGTTTCTAACTGCAGGCAAGCAAAAAGATAGCCGATGCAAAGCTTGCAAAAGATTTCCAAGCAGTTCTGAAAGAGTTTCAGAAAGCTCAAAGGCTTGCAGCTGAGAGGGAAACTGCTTATGCCCCTTTTGTTCCCCAAGTAGTTCTTCCTTCAAGGTACATTAATTGGACTGATATACTCACTCAGCTTGTATAAGTGGTCTCAAAATGTTATCATTATGATTGTCAGTTATATGTGTGTTTGTGTGTGTGTGTGTGTGTGTGTTGGGTTGTATCAAGCTATTTGACATAAACTTTATGTATTTTCATGAATTCTCAACAGTAACTTGTAGTTGTCATAGTAGTTTGTCTATTTTCAATGCTGAATACCTGCTTATTACATTATCATTACCTGATACACATGATCCATGAGCCTTGCTAATCATGTCATTGATGTACCTGTATGTGTGTGTGTGTGTGTGTGTATATATATAAGTATATATATTCTTTTTGTTTGCAGCTATACGGCTAGTGAGGTAGATGTCAGTGCTGATAAAACACCCGAACAGCGTGCACTGCTTGTGGAATCCAGGAGGTGAGCGGGTCTTTCAATTTTATATTTTGATGCATAATAAACATATAGTTGAGTGAGTTTGTGAAATTGTCATGCTTGGCACAAGACGTCCATGGTACTGATATTTAAACACTTCTAGATGCTGTGCCAGATATTATTTGGCACCGGCACCTTGCACATGCAACTTTTGAATTTCTTGCAGTTCTTTTAAATTCAAGTTGACCTTGCATGTTACCAGCATTTTGGGAACCCAGCTGCGTGAGAGCAAAATTTTCTATTGTTGCTCTTTCTTGAATTATCAATTGTTATGAATTCAACTGCCCCCCCCCTCTCTCTCTGTGTGTGTGAATTTTTGATTATTGATCACTTACAGTTGTTAGATGGCTGTCATCTAATACCCGGATACAAATCATCACGCATTGGCTTCTTCTCTGACATGCATATGTAACTATTCTATACAGGTTTTGGAGACATTATTGTAATTTATTTTTTGTGGCATTGTAGGCAAGAGGTATTGCAGTTGGACAATGAAATTGTCTTCAATGAAGCAATCATTGAGGAGAGAGAACAAGGCATACAGGAGATTCAGCAGCAGATCGGCGAGGTGAACGAAATTTTCAAAGACCTTGCTGTGTTGGTTCATGACCAAGGAGCTATGATTGGTAAGTTGCACATCCTAGCATTGCCATCTGAAAGTAACTTTACTGCTAATTGACTGATGTTCTTCATCACCTGTGGCAGATGATATCGACTCGAACATCGAGAACTCCGTGGCAGCAACCGCACAGGCAAAGACTCAACTTTCCAAAGCATCCAAAACACAAAAGTCCAATTCATCTCTGGTATGTCTTAATCCGCCTAATATATCTAGTTTTAATATAATTTAGCACCCTTTTCTTGACCCGCTGTTGTTGATTTGATCAGACATGCTTGCTCTTAGTAATCTTGGGTGGTGCTACTCATTGTGATCATAGTCCTTGCAGCATGATCATCGAAAGTGGAAGTCACATCTGATCAATGGTTCCATCAAAAATTACCTGAGATATTATGTTATGCTCTCAGGCAGTGTGGTAATCTTGGCCTAGTAGGGGTTGTGGTATATCGATATCTCGTTGATGTTAAATGGTATATATATAATGCAGTGGTTTTTGGTGATGTAAAATTGTTTCAGTTGGCTTTGTCTTGTGGTTCCTTATCATGTTGTCGGTGCAAGTGTGGGGCCTGGAACTGTCTGGACGAGGAACTAACGGCTGACTCTTTCATATTTGGTATATGTCAATAAAATCAATATTCTTTGATTATGTTCCTTTTCTAGCTGAAAGGAAGTCGACGGCAAGGGAGTCCGGCACTCATGAAGCTTCCATTGTGTTGTTGGCACCTGAGCCAGACTCCCAACTCCTTGTGTACTTGTTGTGTTTCGAAAATGGTTATTATTAGAATAATGCTGCGGTGATCCAAAATTCTTGCGGAAGTTACATGATTGTGTAGGTTTCAGGTTGGTATATTTATTGACACATTATACAGTGTTAAATCGGGTGATCGGTCCTTGAATCATTCAGCAGGTTATTTCTCATGTTACTTGAGCATGAAAGTTTCATGTTACTTGAGCATTTCTGTTCCCATGGAGGGTGATTGAACCATAAGAATCATCTTGGGCCTGTCAGGTAAGTTTCCGGTCTTCGAGAACTCAAGAAGAAAGACGAGCATGACCAAGGAATATGTATGATTGGACAAACTTGAGAGCTTCTGGTAGTAAGAACCATCTGATTTTTTGAGCTCTGTAGTTCTCTTTTATAGAGTTCTTGTGAACGTAATTCTGAAGACATGTTCCATTAGCATAAAATTACTTGGTGTTTGTATAAAGGTACCACTGGATGTGGAGGAATGCGGGATAAAGGGGTGTGTAGGAAGTGAGACGTGCGGTGTAGTAAAACAGAGCTTGGTGCTCCAAGCCATTCATGTATTATTAATATCAGTTAAACTTTATCATTAAACCAGCATTATTTAGTTCACCATTGAGGCACCAGGCTGCACGTATCCTGCTTCAACACACGTGCATGTGCGTACCTGAGTTGCAACGAATTGCTATGATGCCCCACTCCCATCCTTTCCAAATTCCCACCATCACCACCAGAAGCCACCATCTCAATACTCCCAACTGGGTGCAGGAACTAGGCGCCTGCCCAAAGGCCGAAGTTCACCATGCAGATGCTAGACCTCCACGAGTACCATCTTATTATAACATCAGTATTGCTGATATGAATATTGATTTAAATGCTGGTACGTCTCCTGTATTATGTTTATTGATAGAATCGGTACGGCAGATCTCGCTAAAAGGGATACTATCCAATGTACCCTCTTCCATCATCCGAGGTAATGCTCCGGACGGTGGTCCAGCCATTCTTTTCTGAATGCTACCACCCTTTCGAGCAGGAACAAGTTCCATGAAGCAAGGGGAGACATGCATTTATCACCACAACAATGTCTCTTGGCTGTGGTTGTCGTTTCTTCGCCCTATAATTGTTTGCAATTTTTTTTTTTGTTTATGTGAACCTTGTTGTGACCTCACATGCACCTCAGCATCAGTCTTTTCTGGTGAAGACAAATTTGGAGCATCCTCTGACTTGTTGTTGGCAATTTGAATATAGAAATTAGTAGGTGAGATCCAGAGTGATACCATCAATCCCGTCATCTACCACGCCACAATGCTAGACACCCATGTCAGTCCAGTGAACAGAACGATAATCTGATGGGTGATCGTTGTCTGTACTCCGATGACAATATTAAATGTACACAGAATGCCTTGCTTTACCGGTGACCGAGGTAACAGTAGGGAAGCAAAAGCAGCACCCTTGCTTTCGCTGGGCCCTCATCTGGAGACTGAAGCCAGGGATGGAGGCCTTGCTTGGATGGTGCTTCCAGTTATCATTTCAATGGTGTCAGGAAAATAAAATAATTTTCCAGCCCGGTTGGATGTTGGTGGGTAAGAGTTTTAAGTGCGAGGGAGAGAAATTAGGTTATCATGCCCTCACGACGAGAACGAAAAGCTCGGGAAGGGGAAAATAAGGTCTTACCAAGTAAAGGTCATGCCGGTATTCAGCATTGCTAAGGCAAAATTTATGGCTAAAAAGCTTGGTCTTCGTTAATTATGATCATAAATTTATATATATTATATGAGATCCATATTCCTATAGATATATTAAATCAGTCTCAAAATATATGGCATCATCACGTGAAATCAAAAAAATATCAATCTCAAAGCATCAGGTTCCAGCAGATCAATTTATCGGTTAACAGATTCAGCTCGATATTTTATCAATCTTAATAAAGAACATCCTTGTATTCTATCCGAATGATGTTTCGACTGACAAGAGAATATTCAGATCGGATATTTACCAATCTAAATCTCGATACTTCCTTTATCCGGAATGACTATTACGGCGTCTCTATCTCACCCCGATTATATACCGAAAAGAACTATTATACTGATGGATTTAATCATTCTGCGAACGTCCACCGTGATTTCTGCAACCCAGCCACAGCTGCCCATGATCTCATATCCAGCTCATATGCACAGTTGTATGCCGACTCACTTACAAGTGATTCTCTAATCGTCTAACAAACTTCTCTAACGACCTAACAAATTTTGGAACGAACTCCTCATCCCCTCTATAAATAGAGGATCAGGGATCCTCCATAGATAAGTTTTGCTCTCTGAAATCAAAGAAGACTCTGCTGGTGGGAAATTAGGCTAACATCTTGGCTCCTACTCAGTTCTCTACTTGTTCCACTAAATCTTTTTTGCTCTTTCACTTTTTTCTATCTCTGTTCTCAAGGCTCGAACCGACTTAAGCATTAAAGGGTCAAGAATCGAAGGATCCCCATTCGATTTTTTGACTGATTTTGTAGATTGGAAGAATTCTCACCAGGTCACAAGGATCACTTCTGCTCAGTTTCACTCGATTCGATCCGTCCTACTTCAGATTTTGAGCATTGCAGTAATAGATTGGTGCTAAAAGAAAGGCTTCTGATTTTTTTTGTGAAAAAGATGGTCAAGGCATGAACTCAGCATCCCTCTCCCTCTGCTCTAGAAGAAGCATCTAAGGCGCCACCACAGCAACCAATTGCTATGATCCTCAATAATTCAGCTTCCTTGTTCAGCAAGTCCAAGCTCTGACAGTAGCTGTTCAACAGCTTCAAAAGAAGGGGGAGCAATAGTCGAAAGAAGCTCTTCCCTCCAATGCTTTGTCTCAGCACAGTCCTCAACCAAGCCATCAAGATGAATACTACATTGATGAGGCTGACAGTGAATTTGCCCTCAGTATTCTGAAAGTTCAAGGAGGAGGCGACCTAAAGCACAAGGTCCTAGATCTTAAAAGATATCTGATGGAGCTCTAGATAGGAGGTCGATCTCAGAATAAGGATAGTTTCAACCTTCGATCTTCTTTTCTTATGAGATCTTGAATGAACCAGTTTCAAACCAGTTTCAGATGTCCGCCATTGAGTCTTTTGATGGCTCTACTGATCCAATAGATCATATTAAGGGTTATAGGACCCTCATGGCTTTGTAAGGAGCTTTCGATATCCTTTTGTGCATCACTTTTCCTGTAACCTTTAAGAAGGTAGTGAAGGTGTGGTTTTCTGGATTATTACAAAGGTCTATCTCCTCTTTTGAGCAGCTTGAAAGACTGTTCGTTACTTATTTTGATACTAACAGACCTCATTTGAGGCATGTGGATAGTCTTTTTTTGTTCAGCAACAGGAAGGAGAGGATCTTCGGAAGTATATGGCTCGTTTCAATATGGCCATCATGAAAGTAAAAAATTCAACGAATGAGTTGCCATGTCTGCTTTGAAAAGGAAACTCTGGAGTAACCGTCTGATTTTTTTTTCTGAATAAAAACTTTTCAGATACTTACGACGAAATGCTTGATCGGATGCATAAGTATGCCCAAATCGAGGAGGAGGAGACTATCTTAAGGCAGTCAAGGAAGGATAAAAATGAAACAAAATGATCGAGGGAGAATGATGAAATACAGCCGACTGAAAATTCAAATCAATTTCGAAAAAAATTGAGGTCAAGAAGCCCACCTCAGCACTTTAATTCTTATGCCTCTTTGTTCGCTCTCTGAGCTCAGATTCTAATAGAAATTGAAGGAGAAAGATATCTCTAAAGGTCTGATCTTTTGAAGCCCCTTCAGAAAAAAGAGACAAACAGAAGTATTACCACTTCCACAGAGATCATGGCCATGACACTGAGGAATACAGGCAGCTGCGAGATGAGATAGAAACTTTAGTACGTCGGGGTTATCTTGATAAATATGTCAGACCGATCAAAATCGAAGAATACAAGCCTCTAATAGAAGAAACTTCTGATGACTACAATCGACCAACTACTGATGTTATCAATATGATATCCGACGGCCTATCTGGCACTGATGACCTATCTCCTAAGAAGCAGAGAATTGAAGATGTTATTTTATTTTCTGAAAATAATGTAAAAGGGATTCAAATCCTTCATAATAATGCTGTCGTCGTTTCTATGATGATAGTAAAGTATGATATAAAAAGAGTTCTTGTTGATAATGGAAGCTCTGCTGATATATTGTTTTATGATACTTTCTCAAAAATGAACCTGACCGGACAGCTCAGGCGGGTCGATACTCTCCTTGTCGGGTTCTCAGAAAATTTGATGGTGGTCGAGAAAGAAATTACTCTGTGAGTTACAGTAGGATAGGAACCAAAACAATCAACAGTGTAGCTCAAATTTCTGGTGGTCAGAGTCCCATCTACTTATAATGCTATTTTCGATTGATTTGGTCTCAACACTCTCAAGGCCATTGTCTCCACTTATCATCTGCTGATGTATTTTCCGACTAAGAAAGGAGTTGGTGAAATACATGACGATCAGATGGTGGAAACTATATCAGTTGATATACCGGATGCATTGGATGAGGTTGCAAAAATTCGAAGTGAATGAGTGAAAAAGCTTGAAGCTATTCCTTTAGGAGATGATTCGAAAAAATGGTCTAGATCAGTATAAACCTCAAGCCTGGCTTAAGGGATAAAATGATCAAATTTCTGCGAGCAAATGCTGATATTTTTGCTTGATCGACCTTTGATATGCCTGAAATTTCTATCGATGTGATTATTCATAAACTAAATATGGATCCAAATTTTAGATCAGTTTAATAAAAGAAAAAAAGTTTCGCCCCGAAAAGACAGAAAGCCATCAATAAGAAAGTTGACAAGCTTTTAAAAAGAAGATTTATTAGAGAAGCTCATTATCCAAAATAGATAACCAATATTGTTATTGTCAAAAAGGCCAATGACAAATGGAGGATATGCATCGACTATAAAGATCTCAATAAAGCTTGTTCGAAGGATAGTTTTCTTATCGAGGATTGATCAGCTTGTAGATGCTACCTCTGGTCACAAGCTCTTCGACTTTATGGATGCTTTCTCAGGCTATAATTAGATCCAAATAGCTCTGGAAGATGAAGAAAATACCATTTTTATTATTGAAAGAGGTTTGTATTGTTAAAAAATGATGTCTTTTGATCTTAAAAATGTAGGTGCTACATTCCAACACCTCATCAATAAAATTTCAAATAATAAATTGACAGAAATATGGAGGTCTATATTGATGACATAATAATAAAGAGCACTGAAGAAGATCGACATATTATCGACCTGAGAAAAGTATTTAGAAAACTTAAGAGGCACTAGATGAAGCTCAATCCTAACAAATGTGCCTTCAGAGTTGGCTTAGGTAAGTTTTTTTATTTTCTCATTAATCAAAGAGAAATAAAAGTTAATCCTAAAAAGATTCAAGCATTATTGAAAATGAAATGCCTGGCCTCTATCAAAAAAATTCAGCAGCTCACCAGATGGGTGACAGCCTTCAGTCTATTTATTTTTAGATCAGCTGAAAGATATCTTCTATTTTTTAAAATATTAAGAAATATCAAAGATTTCAGCTGGATAGAAGAATGCCAGACTGCTTTTGAAGATCTTAAGAAATATCTTGGCTTTCTATCTCTTCTTTCTAAGCTGGTTGAAGATGAAGAACTATATATATATATTTCTGTCTTACTTTATACAGTTAGCTCGATTCTTATCCGAGAAGAAATGGACATTCAAAGGCCTATCTACTATACCAGCAAACTATTATGAGACATAGAGATCCAGTATAGAAAGATTGAAAAGATGATATATGCTTTGATCATGGCAGTCCGGAGACTCAGGCCTTACTTCCAAGCTCATACTGTTGCAGTATTGACAAATCAGCCGCTCAGATCAATATTACAAAGAGTTAATACTTCAGATCGGATCGTTAAATAGGCTATTGAACTCAGTGAATTTAATATCCATTACCGATCTCAAACTGCAGTTAAAGGTCAGATATGAGCTGATTTTGTTGCAGAGTGCAGTCCCAAATGATAGGTCAATCCCGACAGATCCTAAAAGTGATGATTCATTCTGGATTCTACATATGGATGGAGTCTCAAATTCCTAGAAAAATGACACCAATTTAATTCTGGCTGGTCCTGAAGGGTTCGCAACCGAGCAGGCCCTAAGGTTCAATTTTTACACTTTCAATAATGGTGCTGAATATGAAGCCTTGATGGTGGGTCTTAAAATAGCAAAAGAGCTCGAAATTAAAAAATTAAAGATTTTTACAGACTTACAACTTATCATCGGTCATGTCCGGGGTCAACTTGAAGTCAAGGATTCCATGATGGCTCATTATCTACAGAATGTCAAAAAGCTATCCAAAATTTTGAAGAGATTAAAGTACTTCAAATTTTAGGTTGGAAAATATCCGATCTGACACTCTATCACACCTCGCCACTTCAGATTTTTTGAACTGAATCAGAAAATACTAATTGAACAGTTGGATAGGCCAAGTATTGAGGTGCTCTCTGTATTTTAGGTCGGTCATGAGCCGAGTTGGATTGATCTCCTCATAGATTACATATCTAAAGGAGTTTTATCCGATAATCCAACCAAGATCAGAAGTATTAAAAGATAAGCTCCATAATATATCCTTTAAGAAGATCACTTATATAAGAAGTCTTATTCTCTTCCTCTAGTTCGATGTTTGACACCATCTAAAGCGGACTACACACTTCGAGAAGTACATAAGGGTATATGTGGAAACCATCTGCAGGGCAAATCACTTGCTTATAAAGTAATCTGACAATCTTACTACTGACCAACATTCAAAAGGATGTAGCTGATTTTGTCAATAAGTATGACCAATGCCAGAGGTACGCTAACATCCAACATCTACCTGTTGCTGAGCTTATTTCTATTACCGTCCCTGGGCCCTTTGCAATTTGGGGGATGGATATATTGGGCTTTTCCCAGTAGCAGCAAGCCAAAAAAATTTCTGATGGTAGCCATTGATTATTTCACAAAATTGACAGAAGCAGAACCTTTAGCCCAAATCACAAAGAAAAAGATGCAAGATTTTGTTTGAAATTCTATAATATGCTGATTTGATTTACTTCGGATCATCATCACTGATAATGGTCGGCAGTTTGATGACCCCAAGTTCAATAAATTCTACTCTAAATTTCATATTGATCACCGACTCACTTCTGTTGGACATCCGCAGTTAAATGGTGAAGCTGAAATAACTAATAAAACTATCCTTCAAGATTTGAAGGCAAGGCTCATTGATGCAAAAGGATTATGGACTAAAGAGCTGCAGAGTGTACTTTGGGCATACCGAATCACGTATCAGATTCCAACATGAGAAACTCCTTTTAGGCTCACCTATAGGACTGAAGCTATAATTTCAGTTGAGATTGGCTTATTATCTGATAGAGTCAGAAATTTTCATGAGGTAACCAATTCTGATCGATTGAGAACCGACCTGAATCTTTATGAAGTGAAAGAACAAGTCCATATTAGAATGGCGACCTATAAGCAGAGAATTACTAAGTATTACAATATCTGAATGAAATCGAAGTCATTTCAGAAGGGTGACCTCGTCCTAAGACGAACTAAAGTTCAAAGCCTACTAAGCAAGTTAAACTAGCTCTTAATTGGAAAGGATCTTATCGAATCACTGATGTAATTCGCCCAGGGGCTTATAGAATTGAGAGTTTAGATGGATCTATTCTTTTTGTACTTCAAATTCTAAAAATTCTCAAAAAATATTATCAATGAAAATATTCTAACGAGCTCTTTCTTGTATGTCATGTTCTCCCATTTATCGAGATTCGATCCTTAAATTGATAGAGCCCTGAAGGGCATATATACCGGATTTTGATCCGATAAAGCTCCGAACGGCATAAATATTGATTTAGATTTCAGTTTGGTAAAGTTCAAAGGGCATATATATTAATCTGGATTTCAATCCGATAAAGCCTTCAAAGACATACATATCAATCCGAATTTCGGTCCGATAAAATCCTGAAAGGCATATATATTAATCCGGATTTCAATCCGATAAAGACCATCTGACAAAGCCCCAAAGAGCATACATATTAATCCAGATTTCAGTCTGATAAAATTTCGAAGGGCATATATATCAATCCGAATTTCAATCCGATAGAGCTCCAAAGGGCATACATATTAATCCAGATTTCAGTCTGGTAAAATCTCGAAGGGCACAAATATTAATCCAAATCTCAGTCCGATAAAACCCGAAAGACATAAGTTTCAGTGAATATGAGGTTATTTCAGATTTTAGTCCAGTATAACCCGAAGGGCTTGATCACCCTATCAACCGACGAGTATTATGCCAGCCATTAGACCGAAAGGATCTTACATCATCTCAAATCGATATGATACTATATTGATCTCTGGAGCGAGGTTGTCTTTGGATTCTCTTGAAAATATTGATCTCTGAATCGAATCTTAAACTTAATCCATTCAAGGTCATATAAATAAAGGTACGTCTGAATCATGATTTTTAATTAATTGACGATAGGTAATTTAAGATTATCAGTTTTTGGTTCTATTGAATTATAAAGGTATATATGATTATTTATCCTAACAAGTAATAAATTATTAGAATACACAAGCCAAATCATGACGCCTGAAAAATGTTCTTGCATTGATGTGAAAAAAAAAAATACAAAAGTGAAAACCCATATTGGGTTGACATGTTTCAAAAAGAAAAAAGAAGAAGACCTGTATCAGGTCAATACATCTCAAAAGAAGAAAATCTCTACCGAATGATTATCGGTGCATTAGAATTTTTCTTGATTGATTCCTTTTTGCTCTGCTCCAGTCTCTCAGCAACATCAGTGGTAGTGGGTTCTGCGACTGTAGTGGACTCCAGTTCCTTGTCAGCCTTGAGAACCTCAATCTCTATTGGAGACACCAAGGACATAGGCTCCACGATGATGGCCTCGGTTATATTCACCTCGATCAGAGACCGACAAGACTCCTTAGCTGGCTCCTCTGCCGCTTCAGAGGATGACTCGAGATCCCCCTTTACTCCCATCTCGATGGCCACCTTCGGAGTGACCTTGGAGACATCTATCTTAGAATATAATTTTTGATTAAATTATGGCATTGACTGAAGGCATAATCACATGCATCCTCAGAGCTCTCTGATACTTCCTCTTCGAACTTCTTGGAGGTCCTGTATAATTCTAATACCTTGGCTGCCTTGTCTTGCTCCTATTTAACTTACTTTTTCAAGACCTCGATGGCTTTCTCATGAGCTTCATTGGTCTTCTCTGCCTTTTTAAGTCTCGGCTCCAATTCCTTATTCTTCTCGATGATAGTATATAGATCAAAAATCTTCTCTTGATTATTGATTTTTTGCTGAAGGTCCAATAGATTCTAATTCTTTCCTTCAATACCTTCAGCTTCTCTTCAAGTTGATGTTTGAGTTCTGCAGCGAGTTCGTTCTCTTTTTCTTTTCCTCCTAGAGAATGATCAGATTGGCATTCATGATCTCTTATTTTTCAACAAGTAGGCTATGTTCTCATACATGACCTTGAAACAACGGTGACCTGCAGGACAAAAGTTCAGATTAGTCATTCACCGAAGTAAAAAAAAAAAAAACTACACATGCATGAGATGCTCGAAGCCATGGTCTGCGATCACGGCCCAATTGTGATCGCTCTAGAAGTGACGTCCTTGTCACGGCATTTCCCTCAATCGAGCTCGATGGGGCCACGAAAATTACGTGCGGCTTATGTCCTATCTCCTGGGAAGGAGGCATAGGTCGGGCATTGTTATTTTTGATCCTCACCAAAGCGGGTTGGCGAGGTGGAGGTTCCAGTGATAAGGCCCAAGGAGAATTTTGTGGTTCCTGAGAGGCTTCACTTCTCCCTGAGTTAGCTGGAGAAGGGGTTGCTGAAGAAAATCGAGACGGTGCCTGAGTAGGAGGAGGTTCCACACATTTGACTCTCTTTGGTGCGGGGGAAGTAGCAGATGGTTTTGATTGGTCCTTCCTCTTTCTATCCTCCACCCTCTCCAGATTGAACCTCATTTCTGCATTAGCCATATATTTCAGAATAATGAAAACAAGAAAGGATAAAGTTGAAAAGTAAACACTTCGATCTTACCCCAAGGAGAGTACAGGCTGATACCAGTATCATACAATATCTGATCATTTACCAGAGAGGATAGCTTGGGTGTTTTGGTGGTAATCAGGATTGAATGAGCCACCTCATCTCCAAAAAGAATTTTATTGTTAGAATTATGCTTCATGTTCGGACGTCCCCAGGAAGTCCTAAAACCCATGAAATAGGAGTTCGGAAGAAAAAAAAATAGCCTTTCCAGCGTGAATTGAAAGAAAAGTGAGGTCCAAACTTGCAATTTTTTTCAGATGAAAAGTAACACCAACCCTTCTCACTCGGATGCCTTTTCAAAAAGATCAAAGACCTAAACAGGAAGATTCTAAGATCTATGTGAAGGAAATTACACATGATTATGAATACTATGATCATTCTAATTGTATTCAGAGTTATCTGGATGGGATGGACCTTATAAATAAAAATATTACTGAAAAAGTGGTGCAATGGAAACTACAGACCAGATCGAAGGGACTCATCATAGAAAGCTATACAACCTTTGGGATGTTCAAAAATCCGACCTTTGGATCCGACACTATCATCTTATACTCGTCGGATATATCATATTTTTCTCTAAGGGTTATAAGGTTCTCCTCGATCAAAATAGATCCTTCTATTTTGGATTGAGATAATCCGTGAGACCATGCACAGAAGATTCTATGCTGTAATCCAAACTCTCCTCACCTATGAAATCGATTTCAAGATCCTCCTGGAGTGGATTTCTTGCCTCAATAGCCAATAAAGACTGGGTCAACCTAATTTGTAAGTCACCTATAGTCTCTTTCCTCTTTCTACCTCTCTTAAACATATTTCTCGAGGGAAAAATGTAAAGGAGAAATAAAAAAATTGAAAAAAAAGACTACCTACGGCTGAAAGAGAACAAATGAGAGAGGACTGATACCTAAGAGGGATAAGTAAAATCCTCCCAAAAGATGAAGAATGAACTCCTTTGCTCCCACTCTAATAAAGCTTCTCACTATTTTCGATGGTCATTCAACGTAGAGAAGTCTCTGAAAATAGTTTGGCACCACCTCCGCACGGTAACAGCAGAAATGAACAGTGATTGGAGGTTAAAAACCTTTGATAGGCGATCTGACAGTCTGGATTAACTGACCTTCTTGCCGATTTGTGAGATCTGACATTAATCTGACACTTGGTTGAACAATGGTTAGGCACATATCACCCTAGATTTAGCCATGACAGATCGATCCATGCCCAAACTGATAAGCCAATCCAGTGTTGACAAATAGCACATTCTTATTTGATATTTTAAATCATCCGTCCAAGCAATGATGGTAGAAGATTTGGTGGATCATTTTCTGAAAGATCAAATCTCTTCATTTTTAATCAAGTAATTAATTTTGACGCTCTCGAGGTATGGTGCATTTATTTCAGATGGCGGCAATACCAGTTCAAAAAATTTTGAGATAAAAAATAAAGATAAGATCTCCTGAACGGTGAAAACTGAGCCAAAAATTCAAGTGCGGAGATAGATCTCCTGATCGGTGAAAAATCAAGTCAAAAATCAAATATGGAGATAAGATCTTTCGATCGATAAAAATTAGATTAAAATTTAAATATGGAGATAAGATCTCCTGATCGATAAAAACTGAGCCAAAAATTTAAGTATGAAAATAAGATCTCTTGATCAGTAAAAAATCAAGCCAAAAGTTAAATGTGGAGATAAGATCTCTTGATTAGTGAGAATCGGTCTGAAAATTCAAATATGGAGATAAGATCTTCTGACTGATGAAAATTAAGTCAAAAATTCAAATATAGAGATAAGATCTCCTGATCAATAAAAATTGAGCCAAAGATTCAAGCATGGAGATAAGATTTTTGGTTGGTGAAAACTAAACCAAAGATTCAAGTACAGAGATAAGATCTCCTGATCGATGAAAATCGAATTGAAATTCAAATACAAAGATAAGATCTTCTGATCGGTGAAAATCGAACCAAAATTCAAATACAGAGATAAGATCTCCTGGTCGGTAACAATCAGACCTTCAAGTGTGGAAATAAGATTTTCTGGTCGATGAAAGACTGAGTCAAAAGGCAACTACAGAGATGAGATCTCCTGATCGGTAAGAAATCAGATCAAAAATTTTAATTCAAAAATAAGATATCCTGTTTGATAAAATTCGATCTCTATGGTAAATGCCTCCCAAATAGATGAAAATCTAACCTTATGAAGATACTTTACTTCCTAGTCTGAAAAAAAATTATCAGATGACCAGATGACCTATTAGTGCATTAAACCAGATGACCTATTTATCGATTAGTAGATTTAGCTCGATATTTTACTGACCTAAATGAAGAAAACCCTTGTATTTTGTCCGAAGGATGTCTTGGCTGACAATGAAATATTTAGATTGGATATTTACCGACCTAAATTTTGGTGCCTCCTCTATCCGGGATGACTATTATGGCATCTCTATCTCACCCCGGTCATATACCGAAGAGAACTATTATAGTGACGGACTTAGTCGTTCTGCGAATGCCCACTGTAATGTCTACAATCCAGCCACAACTGGCCACAATCTCATATCCAGCTCATATGCACAGCTATACATTAGCTCACTTATAGGTGACTCTCGAACCGCCTAACAAATTTTTTAACGGCCTAACAAATTCTGAAATAGCCTCCTCATCCTCTCTATAAATAGAGGGTCAGGGATCCTCCATAGGTAATTCTGCTCTCTGAAATCAGAGGAGACTCTGCTGGTAGAAAATTAGGCCAACATCTTGGCTCATACCCAGTTCTTTTCTTGTTTCACTCAATCTCTCTTGCTCTTGTACTCATTTCCACCCATGTTCTTAAGACTCAAACTGACTTAAGCATCGAAAGGTTGGAGGATCCTCACTCGATTTCTTAACTGATTTTGCAGATTGGAGGAATTCTCACCAGGTCACAAGGATCACTTCAGCCCAGTTTTACTCGATTTAATCCATCCTACTCCAGATTTTGAGCCTTACAGCAACAATCTTTATATCAAACTAATTATACAAGATTTGATATGATATATTAAAAAAAAATCTACATAAATATATACAATCTTCACATGAAACGTGTGATGAAACTTGATTAAGAAATTCAACATATCCTGATTGCATATCTAATCATATCTACTAAATATGTTGTATGATTTGTCAAGAGAATCAATGAGTGATTTTTATCATATGATATCGTATGGCTGATCATATCTATTGAATTTGGTTGCATAAGTTTTCAAAGAATCAAGAAGAGATTTTGATCACATAAGATTGTATGATTTTTATCAAGCATGAGAATTTGCTTGCAAGATATACGATCCATTGTCGGTCGCATCATTCTTATTCAATTGGTTCTTAGATCCATTCTAATAAATTGGATGCCTATATTCTGGATCCCAACCATGATTACTTAAAAGATTGATAAGCTATGAAGGACCTTCTCATGGGACAATGATGCATCAGACAAAAGAAACAAAACCTTGCAAGCTGGGTGCATGTCTGCCATCCTAAGTGCTATGGTGGATCAGGCACCACTAATTTACACATGGCCAACACAGCATTGCTCCTGCATTGGTGGTTCATACTTTACAATGATGTTGATAGACTTTGGGTTCAACTGGTGCTCAAAATTTAATACTCAAATGTTCCTCCCACTGAGCTGCCCAAGACCCTCATAGCTAAAGCCTCTCCATTCTGGAAGTCTATTCTTCGACTATCGGATCTCTTCCTACACTTTTCGTTCCCAAGCATTCAAGATGGGAAGTTAAAATCCTTCTGGCATGATAAATGGCTCAAGGATCAACCACTGTACAGCAAATTTTCCAACCTTTTTTTGCTAGCAAAAAATCAATCAGGATCTATCTCAAAATTTCTTTCAAAAGGACATTCAGGCAACCCCTGAATTCAACGGCCAAAGTCGAGTTCCACAACCTTTGCCAATAGTTAATCGGTGTTTCGTTCTCCTCCAGGAATGATCTTAAGACTTTGGATGTGGCATTCTTCTCATGTATATTCTGCTAAAGAGATGCCACTTATTCTTATGCATGGAGGGGTTATTTCACCAGGTGCCTTGTGTCTCTGTGACCTTCCCATTCTTGAAAATGTTAAGGTATTTAACTGGCTTTTGTTAACAACAAACTCCTCACGGCTGACATTCTAAGCTTAAAAGGTATACCTGGACCTCCTGCTTGCCCTCTCTGCTTCCTATCACATGAATCTTGAGACCACCTGATTCTAAACTGCATGTACTCTAGAGAATTATGGTCCTCTTTCTTGAATACTAATAGTAATTTGGTCCCTAAGAACGTCGTCGAGTATTGGTCCTGTTGGGGGTAATACATTGGCCATTACAACTAATGAAATTAAGGTCTTTGATCTTATCTAATGTGATATATCTTGAGTACTGTTTGAATTTCATTGAAGACTGATCTGAAAGTTTGCCGACTAAATGTTCCAAAGGAACGCCTATGAGAGGAAAAGACTCAGATAATAGTAAGATTGTTGGGAGGAGATATCCCACTATAGCTGGAGCTCGCCTTCGCCAACCACTTGATGGAATCGATCCCCTCAGGGTTCGGAATCGTCTTATCTACTTCAATCTCTACAGCAAATACATCACCAAAGAAATGAATTCTTGGCCGCCTACTTCAGAGAACGATCAAGGATTGAACGAACGATCTCCGCCTAGAGCTCAGGCTGAGAAACACCAAACGATCCCCCGTGTGGATTTGTTGGGCTCCGTTATCCAATCACATCACTTCACTTATTAGTCACACACCATGTCGCATCACCATCCCTTCCACAATCAGCTGTGCATCAAGATAATTTAGGGCCATTGTTAGAGACATTTAAACACCTCGCACGGTCCTGTGTGATGGGACACGATCGTGATGACCCTTTGTCCTCTCACCCTTGACTTTAATCCTCCTTTTTTGGAAAAAAGACCCTAGCCAAAATTGCGGCACCAATCTCCGACTCGGTCATGGGTTCTGATACCTTACCGATTAATACATTAGCCGATCTTCCTAAGATGGCGCTCGGGAGCTAGGCATTAAGCCAAGGGAGGCCCAACTGATTATCTCTGGAGATTTTAAGCTAATCCATACTCCTAATCAATTTCTGAATCATTTATTATTACAACTCATTATCCCCAGGGGGAGGAGGTTCTCCCCCAAGCCCCGTTCGATGGACGAAATTGATCCACAGATTATGCCGAACCTGTCTTACTGACCTCGGATGGTCCGCTCTGAAGGATCTTCTAGCCTTCTTTCTGGCCACCGACCTCTATCGCAGCCAACCAATAGATAGATTGGTCCGGACGGACCGATCGATCCCCTTGGTCAATACTATCCGACAACAAGGACATTTGTAAGCTCTCGGGCTTCGACGTACTGGACAACGATCCTCCATCTAAAATACAGATCAAGACACACTAATTATGATTTTTATCTACATAAGTCAAGTCAGAGTACATCATTCCACACCATTATCCCACTTGTGACCCACGCGCTAGATAGACCTACATCACATGGCCTCCCCTGATTGACTGTATGCCTATAACTCTGCGTGATGGGATAGTCGGAATGACTTTCCACCCTCCTCACTTGACTTAGCCCCCCATTAATGGAAAGGCAAAGAGGGCTCTCAAGAAATGCATGAATAGTGAACTATCTGGACATCAGGCTCGAGATCATGAGAAGCTCAGTTTTGACATTATTCCCATGGATTTTGAGCTGATCCTTACTCCTAATCGGATCCTAAGTCCTTCACTATCATAATCTATCATTCCGGAGAAGATGGCCCCTATCATACTGATCCTCTGAATAGGACTCCATAGAAAGCCCTCCGATATCCACACTCCTACCCATAGGTGGGTTCAGACCAACTGGCCAACCTCCCCTCCTAACCAGCACTCTCCGTCTAATAGTAAGGACCTCTGTTGGCCTTCAGACTTCGATATTAGAGGAGGGATCGGACATCGGACAACAAAGCAGGTCCAAAGATTAATTATGATCCTTGTCCAAACATGTCAAGTCAGGCATATTACCGTCATTTCACTCGCCGCCCATATGCCTATTAAGCCCACGTCATGTCACCCTCCTTGCCAGCTGTGCGCCAAATAAAGGTTCACTTATCAACTGACATGATTGTACGATCCATCACATCATCAATCTCCCTATAAGTAAGGTAAAAAGGAGACCTCCAGATACGTGCATGTGTGCCCACCATATTTGTGCCCTCTTGCGATTTCTTCTCCTCCTCTATTATGCCAAATTTCTGACTTGATCGTCAGAGAATCCTTATCAGAGCCAATTTCGATCAAAACTTATTTTACAGAAGCATCGCTCTGGTGATCTCCAGTCTTCTCCAGTCGTATCCGTACATAGTCAGAAATCTTCCACAATAGGTTCACTTGTAGATTTAATATCCAAAACTCAAAAACATGAAGGATTAGCGATATTATGTTCACCTCCATATCCTAATGCATTTGGGTTGGAATGAATGGGCGGTTATTCGACTTTGAAGCTCTTTCTAGGAGGGCCAAAGAAGCTAAAATATTAAACCTTCTCAATAGTTGGCTTAGTGTAACTGACAACAATGGTTTATAAGACTATCTTAAGAGGACATTTAGGAGCATATAATCCTGATAAAATTACATGTAATTTTGTAATAGATAATCAGATTATACTATTTGTTTCATCATTTTCACAGATAATGCTATATTACATGTAATGCAGCATTATCCCAAAAAGGGATAATCTGATTGTCTAGAGAGAGATGGCTATGTGATTACATGTAATTTTGCAATCCCATAATCTTGCAACAAGATAACTTCAAGACCAAAATATCTCCATCAAAATAATTAAAATCTATATTAAATAAATTATGGATAGTCCAGTTGGTGAAATAAAAAAAAATAATATAATGGGTAGTTCCGACTGGTGATGTTACTGAAATGGTTAGATCCGAATTAAGTTACCTCTGTAGAAAGTAGACAATAATCAATAAGCAATGATAGGGATATTTTAAAAAATAGCTTATATTCTATGTAATCTAAATTGTATATCAAATACTGTAATATAAGATTTTTTATTATTTTACAATAATATTACTGCATATCTCAAACACTGTAATGTAGGATTTTCTGTTATTTTATCAGATAATCACATTTCCTCTGCAATCACCTTACCATAACAATATTACCTATGTCATGCACCAAACGCCTCCTAAACTTTAAGCTCCTTGGGCTTGGGCCTTGCTTATGATGGTAGGGTAGCTGTCGTCGTTCTATTGGTCTTCTTTCCCATCTGGTCATCTTGAAGTGACCAGACAAGATGGTTGGGAGTGGAAACTTTTGCAAATTGTATGGGGCTCCGATTTTCGTTATGGTCTTTAGGTTGCATTTGGTATTGCCGACAATTTAAAATGGGCTTACTGCATTACTACATTTGATATGCTTTTTAGATGGCAATTCAAATTACCTTGACAATCTATATTGCTTTTCATAAAGCAATCTAGATAGTCTTAGAGATGGATGGCTATCCATATATATTATCACTTTTTTGATAATATTACAATAAAAATTTTGGATAAAATTATCTCTCAAAAAAATCACACAAATCCATCACTCAACCTCCCCCTCACCCCACCCACCCCTCTCCCTCGATGCCACCCATGGCTACTCCACGTGCCCCTCACCGTGGCTCCTCCATCTCCTTCCGTCCACCCACGACTCCTCCGTCTCCCCGCTTGCCTGTGGCTCCTCTGCCCTCATCCTCTATTACTCTCCACAACTCCTCCATGCTCATCCCCACCACCCCAATGACTCCTCTGCATGCACCCACCCTCCCCCTCTCGGTGCCCATGATTTCCCACACTTCTAGCCTGCAATCCCCCGTGGCTCCTCCATGCTCGTCCCCACCACCCCACGGCTCTTTTGTGCATGCCCGCCCCTCCCCTGTCCCCCCATGCCCACGGTTCCCACACCCCAACCTGCTGCTTCTCTGCACTACCACCAAGGCAAATTACTAGAGATATTTAAAATTTGATTTCATATTATCAGTAATCCAATTATTATCCCAAATATGTCAATTAAGATTCTCAGTAATTTTACTGCAATAATACTTGCATGTACCAAATACAGTAATCAACATTAATGATAATTTAGTGGTGACATCTATCTTGAAGATAATCCACATTACCTTCCAAGATTGTCTAGCGATGCACCAAATGCAACTTTAGTTACCTTTTTATGATCGAGTCTAAAGGAAGCTCAATTACCTCAAGTATCTTGTGCCTGCACTCCAAATTTTGGAGTCCTAGAGGATTTAGAGTACATCTCTATCAATTCTAATATCGAGGGTTCAAATCCTTCATCCATCATATTCCAGAAAGGAAGGATCTTTCTTTTATCTCTAGAGGTAGAAAATCATGATCGAATAGCGGACGCGAAGCTAGTGAACTTAAATATGATCTTTTGTTGAAATGGAATGGTCTTATTTTTCTTTTATTTATCATGAATGATTCGATCATTACATATAATAATCAAGTCAAGAATCAGCATATTTATATTTTACTCTTCATAACTCTTCCTCAGCTAGGCTTGGGTAGAATAGCAAGAGCAAGTACAAGTATTAATAGCATAGCAAAAATACATTCCTCATCATTAATATATTTGCTCGTGATAATTGTGGTTTATCGGGAGATCATCGATGACTACACCAAAGATGCACTGCTAGTGCATCATCTGATCTAAGAATTCTTAAGGTTTGGATAGAGCCGAATCTAAGTATTGGCTAGATAAGTATCTTGTAGTAAGAGGAATAGTTATGAATCCTATAGATCATTCTCATGGAGGTAGTAAAAGGAGAGCTTCAATTGGTAGAAAAAACTT
>KE505174.1:209021-231373 GCA_000441515.1 Elaeis oleifera | reverse complement strand
ATTAATGAAAAAATAATCTGTCTATCTTTAATGTGGATAAATTTTTATTTATAATTAAACTATTAATAAAAAATAATATATTATTTAAAAAAATATAAATTATAAAAAATTGGTCCATTAAAAAATTGATCAATTATTCGGCAATGCTTATCCATCAAAGTACAGGTCTTAAGATATTACAACCCGTTGCCTGCGTCTTCAGATAGCCTTTAGTCTCGCACTTTCATGCTCTCTGCGGCCATTTAGCCTGCGACACATGCATGTATCTTGACGCCCCACACATGCGAATGTTCTCAGTGCTCTCTCTTTTGGTATTCCTCCAAGCATGGCTCCAATGATGATGATGCGACTGCAAATAAAGAAAGTTGGAAATATGCGAAGATCAAGCATAGGATATGTTTCAGTCTAGGATTCGAACTTGCCGACGGGCTAATTAAAATATAGAAACAAGCCAATTGGGCCAACATCAGACTACTCAAAAGGCTTGCTACAATGAAATTATTGTCTTTTTTTTATTTGAGAAATTTTTGTGTCATTTTAATTATATATGTTTTCATCCGAACTGGTATATATATATCAATATTAAAATAAAGCAGATGAATTTAATTATTGGAATGTTGAATCAAATTAACAGCCTACTAAAGTATGAAATGTCACGCAAGGTGAACTTAGTTTAATTTATTAAAAGAGTTCATAGCTTCAGTAAAGAGTTAATTATTCGAATAATTACATTATTACGAAGGTTATTTAAGACATTACGCTATAATTTTTTTATATTTATTATTTTTAAAATAATATTTTATTATTTTTATCCTCTTTATTTCTTTTCGACTGCACATGGCCCCCCATCCTCCTCCTCCTCCGCCGCCTCCTGCCCGCCTCCAAACTGCTACATGCTGCCCCCTGTCCTCCTCCACCCATCTCTTCATTGTCCGGCCTGCTGTTGCAACCCCTACTGTCGCTTGCTGCCCCACCACCACTCGCCTTCCTATTGCCGCCGCTCACTTCCCACCCCTTTCCACTTCCGCCGTTTGGGACTGCTGCCTCCTTCCTTCTCTACCTTCGTCGCTCGAGCCCGTCATCTCCTTCTTCCTCTACCTCCGTCACTCAGGCCCGCCGCCCCCTTTCTTCTCCTCCTCGGCCCACCTCTCTATCGCTCGTCTTTCCACCGCTGCACGCCGCCTCCTTTCTCCTCCTCCTCCAACTACCTCCTCTTCCTCCGCTCTCAGCAAAACCCAAGCTCCCACACCGCTTCTCTTCCTCCACCCTTGATGACAACCCTGCTGCTCCGCTTCTCTTCCTCCATCCTTGGTCCACACTCCCCTCCTCCTCCTCCCTCTCCTCTTCCTTCGCCTTGGTGACGACCCAATGCCCATTTCTTATCCTCCGCCTCGGTGCACACCCCGTCCTCCTCCTCCCTCTCCTCTTCCTCCATCCTTAGTGACGACACTGCCACCCCGTCCCTCCTCCTTTGCTCTTGGTGCACAGCCCCACAACTCTTCCTTCTTGGGTCTTCCCAACTCTACTATCCACCCTTGTCGGAAAATCACAATTTGGGAGAGGATGGATGGTGAGAAGACCTTTAGGTAAAAAAAAAATAGCATTCAATTTAATTTCAATTTTTGAGATATTTACTGTATCAGTCATGCACATCTGGTATTCTAATTGATTATTGATAGAGAAATTTAAAATATCTATCTCTGATCCAATAGCCAAATATAAGCCAGTTATGGAAAGACAACTATCTTTTGAAGTGCCGTAGCAAATCCATTTGGTTATCAGATTTCAAGGTGCTTCTTTCTCCAGCGAAGAAAAGGATAAAGGATAAAGATGCTTAGCTTTTCCTGGGGAAGGTATCAAGCCACAGATTGGCAATGTAACCTTTTGATCTTGTGTACAAGAAAGCAGTTTTCCGACGGCCTTTAAAATGGTCCAAATCTAATCTGCTATTTTCTACTTGTGTGTGTGACTATTTGCTCAAAGAGACCTACCATGGTAGCATTCTTGTGAGAAGACAAGAAGCAACCTTCTCCTCCATCCACAAGAAGGGACAAGGATCTTTCATCCATTAAAGTGACCTGTCTTTTTCTCGTGGAAAAGCCAGGAGGAAAGTAAACTTTAGCCTGGCATGTGCTATTCAGATAGATTGATTGAGATTGTCAGGACCAAGTTACTCACCACCTTAAATATTGCCACGGATACATTGATGGTGGATATTAACACATGCTCAGCTTATTCTGAGCCCTCTAATGCAAGGTTTGCGAAGGCTCTCCTGGCTTTTATCCCATAAAAAAACAGATGTGGATTGTTCCTCAAATCGACTAACTTAACTTTGGACCGAAATATTTAAGCCTTCGCAGCCTCAGGCTAGCTTCATTTGCTTGAAGTAGTAGGAAACTGGATTAACTGAATTAAGTGGAATAGATCTGGAGCAAAAAAGCCAGAATAAATTGGAGTAAACCCACTCCACCCTTCTCAGGGAGCAAGTTTATGTGGGATAAAATCCGGTTCACTGGGTAAAAGTTTGCAGAAAATAAACCTGAGGCAAATGCTGCAAGGAGGGTCCCTTCAGAAGAATCTATGCCTTGCTACATCAATCAGCAATTCAAAAGATCGAATCCATTCGCTTCCACATATATAAATTTGTTCTTTAACCACCAACTTATGCCAAGGAACCAAGTGGGCTGTCTCCTGTGAGTTTATTCCGAGACCTCTTGTTGTCATGTCTTTATTTACATAAAAATAGCATCTTTTGGGAGATATGGTTCCATGTGGGTTCACCCACAACTGAAGCAGAAGCATCTCATTTGGCCATCATATGATTCATATCTTATCAAAAATTATTCCCATGCAACTAGTCTTTTTTTTTTTTGCCCGAACGAATTACTTGAGTCAGAGCAAACTGACACGTGGAACATCCAACTATGGTGTGATTGATCAGCCTGCTTGAAGGTTGTTTATCACAACACATACAATTGTTTGCCGGGTTGGATCAGGGGTGTATCCTTCGCGCAAAAGGATTCACCTTCTTACGCACGAATCCAGCAGCGGATCATCGGCTGCTGCTTTGAGATCTGTGCCGATGGATGAATGACCCAGTTCGAATCACTTTGAGATCGGTGCAGTAGGTAATCCGATGAGCTTGCCCCAGATCCTGGATATTGCTAAAAATGAAGGAACTTACCAAGATAAGTGTAGGTCATCCGTATCCCTAGAGCAGTAGGACAATCCTTTGCAACATGAGTCTCTAATTGAAGAAGTCTCTATTCTCAAGCTTAATCTAAGTTAGAGGCACTTCATTTCCCTTGTAGTGGGCGATTAAACATCTCCAACAAGCACAACCTGCTAGATTTGTAGAACTAATTTGCTCTGGTGGTGACAATAATTGGCATTTGTTCAGGCTTAATTTAAAACTGCCTATATGTAATAAATTGATCGGATTGAGGTGGAAGAAAATCAAACAACATACTAAAATGTGAGAATTGATAATGCATTTTTTTGGATGCGAAAAGTAAGGCATCTACTTAATTGAATCGATTCATATATAATTAGTAATGCATCTTCTTAACTGGATTAATGCAGATAATGAAGTATGAGGTGCAATGGAATATGTTGCTGAAGCTAATTTGATAGGAGATCTTCCAATATTAAGTCGGATAGAATTTTAAAATAGTAGAAGAGATAAATAGTATCGAATCATGTCACATGCATATTTGATATCCGGAGCTCATTTTTACTGAAGCAGAATCATTGTCTTACTGAGGTTGGACACTTGGAGTTCTAAGCTAAGTGTAAAACTATCTATAGACTTTTCTCATCTGGAACAGTCTAGAAATGCGAATTCAAATGCAACCAATCCCTACTGCACCATGTGTTAGGCCACAATTGGTTGGCCAGATTTGGGCCCTATCATATAGTTTCACCATTACTAATAGCCTTATTTCCCCTTGTTTCCTTGGGTGCAAGCTTTCAATTGGGAACAAATTAAACGTGAACCATTATAATATTCAGAGATAGAAGGTCAGTGAGTTAGATCTCTAATTTAAATAGTACAAAGTTTAAGATGACTTCCAACAACCGGTCAGTAATATCCATAAAAGCAACAAAGTTAGGCTTCACATAGCTAAACATAGAGAGGGAATAGTTGACAAGAGAGCCCACCAAATGCTTCCCCTTGAAGACCAATACATCCCTGTTAAAGAGAGAACGCTGGGCAAGTATGGAAGGACATCAACTCCGTTCTTGTTTGGACTGGAATGAATACAGGAGTTCTTTTTGACTCAAATGCCTAATCTGCTAGAGGATCGTATCCTTTTATATCAATCTTTCAACAAATAGCTATCCCCACTTTTTAGAGACTTAGTCCTCATCCTCTAACACAAGATTGTTGGAAAAATATGACTAACCTACGGTCTCTTGAGATAACACATCAATTGGGAAGCTGATCGTGCCGTACACTGAATAACAATATATATAGATAATCATATGGGGTCTACGGTGAGGGTTGCTCCTTCAGATATTCCTTCTGATTTGTTGAATATTTTATTTTCAAATTCTCATAATTATATTTATAATAAATTGGTATAGTAAATCCGACTTTTTACCCAAGAAAAAAACCTCCCTTTAATCTCCTCCAAGCATAGTCTTGAGCTCAACCGGAGAAATTAGCCTATCCAATACACCTAACATAGTGACATGGACATGGAACCCAAAAGGGATCTTTAAAGTAAAATAGTGCTATATGTTCCTTAGTAATGGAGGAATATGGTCAGACTTTGTCAAAATAAACTAGAAAATACCTCTACCAGAAAAAATTATAGTATTCAATTGGTTACTCTTTCATAACAAAATTTTAACAGCAGAAAATTTGCAAAAAAAAAAAAAGGTAGAATCAAGGTATGCAAAGCTGTCCCTTATGTTGTACTGATGATGAAACTGCAGATCATTTGTTCCTAGTTTATAGGTATCTTATAGCTATTTGGAAAGAGATCACTCAAAAGCTTCATACTCCCCCTCCTCCAGACAACATCAAAATAGTGTAGAAAGATTAGCAAAGGAAGCTCCCACTAAATATTCATAAGTGCACTTGGGATAGGTTATTCACAACTGTATGCTAGGTAATTTGGAAGGAGAGAAATAGGAGAATTTTTCAATTTGAAACACTCTCACAATATGATTTGCAATCACTCAATCTTCTTCCTGGGCACTTAGACGTCTTGCTATAAAAGAAGAGTAAAGTAAGGATTAGAAGAGTTAATTGCACAACTTAAAATAAGGAGCTAAGATAGCCGTTAAAATCAGTGTAATGGAAGAAGAACACTGACAGAATTATTCTTAGAAAACTGCTGCAAAAACAATCAAGGTTGTCGTTAGCGATAAACCCAATTAGGCCTTTCCATCTTGTAAATATCTTTTGTAATCTATTGTACATTATCTAATAAAATTAGGATGGTTGATCTCCTATCACTAGGAGACCAAAACCTCCCCTTTCCCATCAAAAAAAAAAAATCTCCTCCAAGCATTGCATGAGAGGGGAAGAATAAACAATGCGTGATATGAGGATCAGCTGTTTGGAGCAGAACACCAAAAGTGGTAAAGGCTCATTGGGCATGGTTTTTGATAGGTGGCAAAGACAAAGAAGGGATTCATAAAGCTGGGTGTAAATTGAACAAACGAGAGCTCCCATCAGTTGTGTTCGAAAATTATTTGATATCAGCTTTTATACACCTTCACCATTTCAATTTTGTCATCTGCAACTTAAATATCACCACAGAGAGGTCCTAATAAGAATACTTGATAAGGATTTAAAAAGGTGGGCCTTCATAATTACGACAATATAATTAGAATAGAGCTTACTGGTTATGATTGCACCAAGTCAAATTCTTTTCTTCACAATAAAAAGGAGCAACCTTGAGGGTTTTCAGGGACTTGTGAAGGCCACATACATAATGCGGGGAATTTTTATGCAGCAAATTGGAAGTACTTACCAGCCTGTGCCTTTGCGTAAGGCTGTGGTCTTTCTTAGATGCACTTCGGTCCTATCAAATAAATTTGGAAAAGAAAGAGGAAAGAGAAGGACATCCACAATGTCTTCTTTGCTTCAGGTGGCTTTCCACCTCCCTCACTATCAAAACAATGTCTTCTTTGCAAACTACAATCAAGTGAATGCGACAAGTGATGACATTGGAACTTTATGAGCACATGAGGATGGGATTGTAGAGGGGAAAAAAAAAAAGTAGAACATAGTTGACAACCGATCCTGCTCTATCGTCAGACCAACTGATGCTTATCGATTCAGCAATCCAAGATGTAATGTATTATCCTCATGGATTAGATGCTAAAATATCGATTACGGATGGCATTTATCTATCATTTAGCCTTCTTACATTGACCAGAATAGGATATACCTTGACCTCAAACATCTCAAGGATACACCTATCATAATAGCCGGTCATGCTATTGAGATTCAATTTTATTAGGGAGAATGAGAAAGAAAAGGAAAAATCAACTTGGCCAACTTAACTCTCTTTAAAAAAAAAAAAAAAGGAAATTTTGTAAATATAGTTCTAAATTCAATTTCTTTCATTTACTGAATAATAAAGCTGTCCTTTCAAAATTTAGACAGTTTCCTTTTCCAACTGGAAGATACTTTAACTTTTCTAAAATAGTCACGACTGGTAGAAATAATCATTTAAAAAAAAATCCTCCCGGAGCTAGGCATTGGCTTATATATTGACTTTATTTACAGTCACTTCAGCAATTTCTTCCCAGATTCTGATTTTTCTCAATTAAATTTTTCTCAAAAGAAAATTTTTTTACTTTGATGAGCCTATTTGGAGACTAAATATTGTTGTAGGTCCCGATCACTATGTATATTGATCTCTTAAGGGACAATACAGCATCATATATATATATATCTAAAAGTCATCTAAATTCAATAACAAAAACATCTTAATTAGATGTCATATGGGAAGCCATAGTCTCAACGAAAATTTACTATGCTATTCGATTTCCAATGTGATAGATTTTTTTTCTTTCGGACCTTATGTAGATCTAGTCACCAAAGTAGTCCATAGTAGGTTTGATGATCCTCCTAAATCAGATATGTTGATGAATAATATTAATAGTTTCAACCAATTCCTCACAAAAATAAAAACCATATCTCTTTATAGTTGTATCGGAGATCGAGGTTTGATCCCTTCTACAAGACTAAAGAAAGTTTTAGCAACATTAGAAGGCTGTCTAGTTATATATCCCATTCTCATAAGTTTATTTTAGGAGTCAGATTTTGCATTTTATGTCAACTCCTTGAAGAAGGAGTTCATAATTCAAAATCACTGATGGATTATCCAACTCATGATCGAAATTGTTGAACATGATTTATATGATAAAAAATATTTAAAACTAAAATTTACGTATTTGTTTGTTGGTCTTTAATCTAATCACTAAAAGTGCCAAGATAAATTATTTTAAGAGTATATATTATGTTTTACTATGATCTAATTATCAAAATATAGATCATAATTTGTAAAGGGGATTTTCAAACATATGTTCTCTTATATGCTTTACTATATTAGTGTAACCGATGCTGTTCATTTTCATACCAACTTGATATATAGATTAGAAATAGCTAAAACATCTAAATTTTCATTTATAAAAATCTTTTATAGTTTAGACCATGTTTAACAATTTGGATCTCCAATTTGACCAACCTGCAATTGATTTTAAAATTATTAATTTGTTCTCAAGGAGTGAAGATAAAATGGGTAGCCTATGCTCATTGCTAGACATTGCAAGAATATATCATGACTGAATGATGGTTATTGTGCAATGATGCTTTTCAACTAGGTCAGCCAGCTCTTGTTGATTGTTAAGAACCAATGGGAGAGAAAAGTTGGCCACCAAAAACATACTTATGTGCAGGGGTCTTGCCGTCAAAGATACTTCATCTATCAATCATGTTATCCATCCAAATAATCCAAAAGGGACCGGTCAGCTTCTGAATCACCAAAGTGGAAACCCTAGAATTCATAGCAGAACTCTTTGAAGATCCATGTATCACTTCTTGGAAACAATTTGAGAATTTCAAAAGATTGGAGGTGAAATGAGACAACAATATTAGCATTTACTGCCCTTTGTTCAGTCAATTGTGATCATTACTTTGATATAAAAAAGAATGCTTAGTTTGAAATATTCTGACCAAGTTTGTAGGCAAAATATTAATATAGCCAAAAAAACATCAGTCATGAGAACTAATCAAACACCACTTTCGGTGGTTAATTTTTTAAGTCATTTCACGACAAATTGGCTTGACCAGTGAGTATATTATATTACCAGTGTCTCTGCCAGCCATGTTACTTTGGGGAACAGCTCAGAGTTGCATCCTCTATTTGAGAATTGAGCAGGTTCCATATTTAAAGCTTGATAGGTGTTCTATTAAGTGCTGGACTTTGATAATTCTCCAGTCACGTCTTCGAAATAAGTGCTTGTTTTTTAAATCTTCATTGATGATATTGAGAAATATATACTACAACTAAATGAGGAAACATCAAACATTTGAGGTGACACCAATAATTCCGGCACAAATAATTGAATAGAAGAAAAAAATATCAAATAGCTATCTTCTTTTTTTTCTTTTTTTTTGATAAAATAAATATATATTATATTATCTTTGAGTAAATACAATCATGAGAATCAAGATATAAAATATTCAGAAAATGAGTGACAGCCATATAAATAGAAGTCCATAAAGTAGTTCCAATATGATTGGCAATACATACCACCATCCAATCTATTATACTATTTATCTTCCTATAGATGTGTATCATCTCAAAAAAAAAGAAGAGTTTATAGCAAACTTCTCATTTCTAGCCAATTGGCTTGGAGCAACAAACCCTTTCATTAATTAGGGTAGCATGTCATGCTCAAAGTAGGTAAGATTAAAATATGTTCATGAATGCTATAGAAAATCGATCACCTGCATGGACCCACCTATTATCCTCTACGATTTTAATTTCTATTTTCTACACTGCAAACATAGCAAAATGAGAAGTCCTATCACTTGTTTCACCTAAAAAGCAATAACCAATTTCATAATTTTATGAACAAATGACTTGCATCATTAAAGCTGCATCCATGATCATTAAATTAGATCCCAGTGTGGCAGCTTAGCTCAAAGAGATGAGGTGGATAGGGGAAGTTACTAGACATAGAAATAAATAAGAGCCAATAAGTAAATTATATTTTGATAATAATAATGATATACGACATCATCTCTTTCCTAATGAGAATATTCATAGAGATTTCTCACCTACTCCATCACCTTGTGCCTTTCAACCAATTAAAAAATATCTATAAAATTTATATTTATTACACTTACATCTAATTATTTGTAAGACCTTCATTTGCTCCCAAAACTACCTATCTAATATGGAGAAACAAAAATACCTCTATACAAATTCATAGTTGTGAAATTCATTTTAGATAAGATTATTTAGTTTTTTTTTATTTTCTTTAATGTAGTATTCGAATCCTAATTAAGATTGATAGGTTGACTAACATTCTATTAAATTATATATTAAATATTAGATAAAATAAATTAAGTATAAATTTTCAAGTTATAAGATGTAAATTTTACCTCTAATTATAGAAGTTCATCTCTTTTTTTTTCAGGGATTTCTCCCCTTTGGTTTTTGTTTGTCTTTTTGAACCTTTACGAGTATTGCACAGGTTTTAACCCCTCACCCGCCCCACCATCGCCAGCTCCTTGTTTCTTTAATGGCCGCTCGGGACTACACGAACGAAGTCGGCACGCCACGTGTCTCGATCTCGCGCGTCCAATCCTTCTATGTATACCCTTCCCCGTGGGCGCCCTTCCCGTGTGGCGTTTGCAAGAACCCGAGAGCGAGAGAGGATGGATAGGGTTTCTGATCTTATTCTTCTAGCGTTTCCCGGCCGCAAGCTTCCTCTCTGCCTCTCTCTCTCTTCTTCTTCTTCGTCTTATCTGTTCGTCGATAGAATGATTCCTAGGGTCTTGCTGTTATGGTCGCTGCCGTCTCTGATTCGCTTGGTGCAGGTCGGACCGGGCTCGATTTTTGCCCGCCGGCGAGCTGGATCCCGCCTTGCATCAACTGAATCCGAGCCGGAACGCGACGCTCGCCTCCTTAGGTGCACCCCCGCACCGGATCATGTGATTTCTCTGCTTAAAGGTTAGATCTTTGTGTTTTGTCCGTCTCCCCTAGGATCCACCTCCCCATTTCGATCTGATTTTATCCGTCCGATTTCTTTAATTATCTGTTAAAGTTGGTGCCTTTATGCTTAAATGTTTGATTTTATGGAATTGATGGATTGGATGAACTGTACTGTATTTCTTGGTATGTCGATTATTGCAAACAGTTAACTTTTAGGTGCTGGATATGGGGATTAAGTTGTGCAGCTAAATTGCTTGAATAGCTTGCCGGATGGTGAATCATAAACCACCTTGTATGCTTCAGATCTTTGTTTTCTCCTCGTGAGATTTACTCGGCTTGGGGCTTATTGGATTGGTTCCTCTATTCCTTGGCTTCCGATTCATAATTTTCCTGAGTGGTCCGCGAAAGTTGGTGTCTTTATCTGTTGATCTGGGGTTTTTATTAAATTGATGGTCTTGTGAACTGGTTTTTGCTTGTTAATCCCAAAAATTTGAACTTTGGGAATCAGGTGGATACGGATTTCATGTTTTAAACTAATTGATTATAGAACCGATTGAAACAACTTCATATATTCATCAGTTCAAAGGTCAGGTGTTTGTTTTCTCTTGGGATGGTTTTCCTCTGCGTCACTCGTGGTTCCTTCTTGATTTGTTATGTGAGTTTTACCTTGTTGATCTGTGCAAGATAGTAATGTTTATTGCTTGGATTTGGTTTTTATTGAATTGATCAGTTGAGGACTGGATTGGGTTTTTTCGCATAACGAGTTGGCTCTTCCAATACTTGAATAGCTAAGGCTACTTGAATAGCTAATTATGTTATTCCATCAATTAGATGGCCGAGAGCTAGGATTTAACTAAGGAACCAACGCAGGCATTTATATTATTGTGAATTCGGATATATGTTCTAGTTATCTGTGTTCATCTATTTCAGGTCAAATAGCATGTGCCTTCCATTAATTATTTTAATGTCCTTTATGGTTAATTAGTTTGATGTGTAAGAGTTCTCATAGAAGACTCTACCAAAATATATATATAGAGAGAGAGAGGTCTTATAGAAGAGATGGGGCTTAGTGATTTTGGTAACTTTCAAGATGGCAAGCTGTCTTCAGTTGGCTCCCTTTTTGCTTGATCTTCTTTATACATATTTGATCTTATTTGCTTCCTTCAAATAACAAATGCATAATCTGAAGAAAATAGAATTTACAAAGATCTTCTCCCTTGAAGGCTCTGGAAATGATTGCACAAGCAAAGAAAAGTTTTGCTGAATGCCTTGAATAATGGGAGAGTAAGAAGCATTAGACTGGAGAGCTGAGCTTCTAGCATGCATTGCGGGTAGCTTTCTCTGTTGCTTTTTGTTGTTATATCAAAACAAATTTGGATGCGAATGCTGTTGGTGCATCATTAAGTCTACTTGTTCCTCCAGAGACTGAAATGTTATAAAGAGTGTTGAACTTAAACGATCTTCCCCCTGAATCTTAGGCCACAAAGGATACAGATTGGAATCTTAAATAATATCATACAATTCTTTTCATCTGCCAAACCTCATAATGTATGCTTTAGCCTGATATTGCTTTTTAGTCAAGTTGCATGAAGCAAGCAGCATTTCTTTAATTGTTCTTTGAATGCAAGTTGCAGGGCACGATGAGATGATATTATAATTGCAATGTTTATGATCAAGTTATACTGCAAGCTCTGAAGAAAATGTTTCAAGAATGCCTGATTGTAGCTAGCAGAGCAAAATAGCTAGGTTTCTTCCTCTTCTCTTCAAATTCTATTATCATGAATGCTTACACCTTCCTTATTTGTTAGATTCCATGGATGAATAGCATCTTCCTTTTTGCTGTACTCTAGACCTGAGCTACTTGCATTTTTTGCCCTACCACTTTGGCATTGGCTGGTCAGTTGCTATGGTTATCTAAGCCCCATCATGGGTCTCATGTCAAAGTAATAGGATCCAAAATATTCTCCCCACTTTGCCTATGCCCTTTTTCTTCAGTGTGGCCCCATGCCTAAAAGTTATAGGATCGTGAATGCTGGCTCTGATGCCTTCATCCATCGTCCAGTTCCCCTGTATACTAATTCCAGAAATTAGTAAAAGCATTCACCATCCTTTCTTAAATCTCACAGGTAAGAAGCAAATAAAATTACATGTTTAAATCTGGGAAGGGTTGTATCTTTTGTGCGAAAGAAGGATTCACTTTACTTTGCAGGAAAGGGTTGGAGTGCTTTGAGATCTGTGTGAGGTGCGATCCAGTGGTTGACATCGCAAAAGAAGATCAATCATTCTTTCATGCAAAAGATACAACCAAACCCTTGAAGTCTCACAGCTGAGAAACAAATAATATTACATGTTTGTCATTCTATGAACCACCAGGCTCTCTCCTCCTGCAGGGTCCCATGGCATCTCCTTGTGGAGCTCTTATGAGTCCACCATCTTCAACTCTGGAAATTCCCTTTCCTTCCTTATTATGTCACAAACCTCTGTTGCATGTGGACTGTTCTTTTAAATAGTCTGTTCATTATATTTTTGCTGTTTCATACTGTAATTTGCCCTCATGTATAAACCTGTTGCCCCTTGTATTAGTTTTTGGGGATACAGATACCTATTCCTTTAGTAGCAGTATATGATAACCGGTAAGGCATATTCTCTCTCTCTCTCTCTCTCTCTCTTTTTGTTGGGTACTGTTTCTTTATATTAAATTCAATGGCTATGGAATTTTGCACTAACATGTCTAGTGATTTGGGAGATGTTGAAATGCATATTGTTTTACTTGAAATTCATTGTTCTTTAATGCTTTTATGACAAATACAAATTTCGGATTCCAATAGATCAGAAGCTTATAATGCAGTCGCATGCTATACTGCATGCAAGGTAAAACAGCCTAAGAGATCAAAGGTTGCCACCTTATCATGATATAGGCATTTCTAAATGCAAGTTTTATCTGGCTTGTTGGTAATAATTCTATATTTGAAAACTTTGAAATCACCACAAATAAGGAATTCATCAGATCGTGTTTGATCAAATAATGAAACATTGTGAATGGATTATTTGGTTTTGGGAGGAGGTATAATCAAAAATACAAGGTTGGTTAGAGCGTATGGTCGATATGTTATCTTGATAAATACTTACAGACTTTACATCGAATATAGTAATTAAATTTCTAGCTCAAGTGGCCACCTAAGATATCATCGTGCTTAACATCTTTGGATGGATTTGTTTAGTACTTTTATTATCTTGAAATTGCAATACTTAGGGTTTGCTCCGAACTTATCTGAAAGTATGATAGTTTACAAATCTGATGGCACGTATCTCTCCATGGGGCGTTTTCTTGAAACAGGGTTGGTATGTTTAGTGGATCGCACATGGTAGATGTACGGATATGTCTTTGTAACTGAGTGCAGGTTAAACTTAATTGCAAGTCCTGAGGGCTTGGCAATGGCTTCATGTCCATACCAATTGTCGATTAACAACAGGATATAAACTTAAGCTTCTGATATACTCGAAATACCGAATCTCAGAAAATTTCGTTTGCGTTCAAATGCAGTTAAGAATTTGTCTTTTACGGGACTTCTATTTTAAAAAGAAGAAGAAGAAGAAGAAACAGTAGAACACATGTTAAAAATGCCCGGGTTATGTTTTGATGTTAAAAGTGCTCCTGGTTTTCCTCATGTAACAAAGTTGAGATGCTTCAAAAATAGGTTCGTTCATTTGACTGAAATGGCTTTGTTTTTTGCTTTAATGCTTTTGCTCAAACACTAGATATGCTCCCTACCGTCAAAGATACACAGTTTGATTAGTGTGAAGCAAAAGGTAAGTAGTATTCAATTAACGTCTCATCGATCTTGTCAATAGTTTCATTAATCTACAAAGTAAAGTTAAACTTGCTTAACTGGTTTTGGCATATGTTTTATCAGATAGATAAGATGCTTCCTTTATTTCATTATGGATGGCTAAGTGCACATATCAAGCCTTTGGCTAAATATCCCGTGACACTAGCTTTTCCCAAAAGAAAAGAGGCGCATATATCGGCGCTTTGATTCTGCAGAATATTGCTGAGTTAGGGAGCACATTGCAACCAGTATACAAATTCTAGAGCCAAAAAAAAACAATTCTAGAGCCAAAAAAAAAAAAAAAAAGAACACAACGCACCCATCCCCCTCCCAAGCATCTGTGGCAATGGGGCTATAACAAGACAACAAATTCTAGTTAGATTTTTCGGAGTCGTCCTTTTATTGATAAATATTATAAAAAATTAATCAAATTTTTATTGATCAATTTATCTATTTTTTGAATAAATTATTTATCATGAATAATATTTATTATAAATTAAAAAAAATTATTTATTTAGAAGATGATTAAATCATTTTTTATCAATGAGTAAAGTAGATATTTCATGCTGTATTTAAAATATCTATTTTATTTTCAATATCTCCTTCATTCAATGCTTAATAATTTAGTCAAATCTGAAAAGTATGAAAGATATCACGAGAGATATGGATAAATTTATCTAAGAAAATAATAATGTAAAAAACATAAGTAATAAATCGTGAAGTCGTATAAAAAATATAGATAAATTATTTTTTATCTAATATTATTTGAAAAATATTATTTTTTAATAATTTTTTATCAGTAAAAAAATGGATCTTTATGGACAAAGTAATATGGGCAGCATCAATGGTTACAACACTAAAGATCCTTCAATGGATAAAATGTGTGATCACAAGAATAGGGAGAAAAGGTTAACCTTAAAGTTAAACCCTGACAATCAGCTAATGTACCTCCTTGATTGGCTTGTGCAAGTCTTCAAAAGCATTCCGTTAGTTAACTTATGGGTTAACCCCTCGCGTGCATCTTAGCATATACCAGCAAAGCTGACTGAACAAAAGAAACATTTTAACAGATGGTTGAGAAAATAATATTACTTAATTCCTAAGAATTAGATGAAAAGAATAATCTAACAAGAATATTGTTTCATAAACAGGATTCCTTTGCAATCTGAGGAGAACTTATGCTGATTGGTAAGTCTTTGGGAAGTGTTAAGGCTTGTACCATCAGCCTATTGCTTTGTTAAATTGTAAGTCCTACTCAAGGCGCATTACCATCCTGAAGATCAACAAGGCAAGAGAAAACTATGCATATCTATACATTTATTTAACCCATCATAATACAGTAGTTGGGATGAATAAATCTGCAAGCTTTTTAACATTATGCGCCCTACTCAAGGTATATCCAGGACTGGCACATCTAGAATATCAGTCAGACATGGAAGTCTCTATTCATATATTTTGTGCACATTTTACCGATCAATGGGTTTTGTTACAACTATGATGAGAAAGTTGTTCTGAGTCACTGTTGCAGAACAGAGCAATTATTTTTAATAAAGGATGATCAGATGTATATATGAGGAACTGGAAGAACATCAAGAGAATAGGATGTCTCAAGTACCTTCATCACCAAATATTCTATACATGCCACTGTTGGTGGGCTATCCTCTAGAACAAAGCTGATGATGGGGTCGATCGGCCAATCAAAAATTTGATTCTGGGAGCATCCACAATTTAATTGGTCTTGTCTTAGCAAAGACGATGCAACTTAGATTGAGATACTGGTGGCTACAGGTGAAAATACAATGATAATGGGTAAATACCCCAATTCCTCCTGTCCTTTCTTATACATCCAGGTTCCAGTATTCTGGTTTGTTTTGTTAAAATGGTTGTTATTTTTTCCCATGATGTATAGGAACTTTAGCTTATTTGAGAATTTTTAACTTTTGATCTGAACTATGAATTAAAGCAGCTGGTGCATTTCTCTTGTTATGCTGATTCTTCTAGTCATGCTTTAAGCTGCCTCTGTATTGATCATAAGATAAGATGTTGGACCATCTGGCTTCAGACAAGTAATGCTTTCCCTTTGTCATTTCTTTGTTATCCCAGAAAGTAACAAGTGGTAGTTGAACTGGTAGACAGTTTTAGTTCTAATTGGATTCCTTTCCATGTATCTTAAAATCCCTTGAATTTTTTTCACATTAAGAGGATTGAAACTTCACCCTGAATGTCAAAATTATGTGGTTGGATGGTACAATGATTGTAAAGACTGTTATAATCAGATAAATTCCTTGATCATGGGGACCAAATAACATCTACCATGAGGGGATATGCACGTAGAACAACTGCTTACAGAAAAGGAGTATTTGCCAACCAATTTTTTCACATAGATCTCAGGCTTGCTTTCTACACCCCAATCGTTAAGGGTTCCCATCTTACCATCATAGCCTCAAGCCTTCCCTGTACGTTTCTGTTTTATTATTCTCTCTCTTTGCTTTTTGTTCTGCGTGCCTTTGTATGTGCTTCTTATAGGAAATCAGGAACTAGTTTAAAGCGAAGCATCCAAAGCTTGCTTTTGTTCTGCGTGCCTTTGTATGTGCTTCTTATAGGAAATCAGGAAATAGTTTAAAGCGAAGCATCCAAAGCTGAAGCACAAACCCATAACTTTGATACCTTGTTAGTCACACAGATCAGGCTCTCCCCATTTCGTCGTTGGAGTAGTAGTTGTTGTGGGCTTCCACCCCGGCCTTGATTGCTCTGATCCTTGGTTATAGTTGAGTTGAGATGAGCAAGGGCCGAATACGGCCGATCTAATGAAATCCAAGAAGTATGGTTTCAGTTCAATAGGTCGCCTCAATTTGACTAGTGCGACCGTGCGTATTTTCTATAAACGGCCAATGTCCCTGATGTATGTGACTCTTATTCGTCCTCTGTAAATAAATAGAAAGGGGATCCCTAATAAGTTTTCAAGAGCCATAAGAAGCTCCACTGGTTCTCTCTCTTTCTCACTGTTCTTCAATTTTTTACTGATTTGAACATCAGAGGATCTCCATTAGAACACCCTCCGATCAGAGATTTTTTATAGATTCAGCTCCAGTAATCGGGATAAATCTCCTCCGGCACCTCATATCCAGCCGATGATCCTTCTACAGCATCTTGGTCCAATGACTCTTTCATCTCGTTTCCTTCCTGAAAGATCAAGTCCAATCTGATTGGCACGGAATTTGACAGCGGCAACCATAGTAGTTGCCGAGAAATCCTCCACTATATGAGATTCCATAAGAAATCGAGCACCATAAATTCACATTGCTAGTTACAACATTGGCATGAACTATGGAGAAGTCCATGACTGGAACTAAATTAACAAAACGATACATGTATCCAAGATAGACAAGCAAACAAGAACATGGATGGGTGCAATCCAGCAACCGGCAGGAGGATGCTGTTGCTACTCTTGGTCCCATGCAAACCAATGTGTTTCTCAGAGTGCAGACATAATGTGGGGTGAGGTGGTTCTTTCCATGTTCTCCTCTGCGGCAGGCTCCTTCGTCAGCCCTCGATCTCGGCCACAAACCTCTCCATGGCCGGAGCAGGCAGGCAAATGGGAACCACGATCCCATCCTCCCCCTTGGCGTTCTTGAAAGGGATGTAGAAGCTGGCCACCCCTGGGATGGCCCCCACCCCTCCCTTGGCTGGCCCACCGTACACCGCCTTCCCCACCCGAAGTCCACGTCTCCGAACCCGGCCTTGGTCACGTCCGACACCAAATACGACCGCACCACCGTGAAGTGCGGACGCCCTCTCAGCACCATCAGGTCCGCCACCGACTTCACGTACTCCTCGTTCACCTCGCCTTTCGCCTTCTTCACCCGCTCCAGTGCGTACCCCAGCGGATTCCCGCATAGTTTCCCCGCCGCGGACACCGCCACGGGAAACGCGAACGCGTTCCCGTAGTAGCCCTTCGGGATCTGGCTCGCGTGCTTGCCGCGGGCGTTCACGATGCAGATTATGCGGACCTCCTCTTCGGGGTCGGGGAGAGAGCCACGGTGCGGCACTTCCAGAGGCACGCCGTGAGGACCTCGAAGGTGGAGCTCCTGCGGAGATGAGGGGGGACGCGTTTCCGGAGGGCGGCTATCTCGGCGGGGCCGAAGAAGAACGATCTGTGAGCCATGTCGTCCAACGGGATGATCGTGCCCTTGGTGTCCGGGACCTCGTCGTACTCGCGGTGGCGAAGGTGGCTGCGGTGGAACGTGCATCCAGGATCTCACGTTTCCAGACGGGGAAACGCTGGGGCCGGCAGGCCGCGGGCGAACTCGGCCACCGTGTTCATGAACTGGACCAGACCGGGCGCATCGGACATGGTGTGGTTGAGCCGGATGGCAAAGATGAACCCACCGCACTGCAACCGAGTCACCTGCAAAAAAAAAAAGATTAATTGCAACCTTGTTAGAGATCCGATAGTTTTGATCATGTGAGAAGATATCTTTAATCACGTGTGATGGAGTTAAGAAATTTATTACGGCCTAAGATATTCTAACTCTTTGATTTACTTAGAAAGTAAATATAGAATCTATTATTATTTACTATATCTTTCATCCATTTTTGTATCAAAAATATAGTAATATAGCATGATATTATTTTTTCATATTGGATTATCTCCGATTAAACGGATCCTAAGATATTTTATAACCCAAAGACCTTATAGCAAGCGTAAGAATAATTTGCTTTCTGTACCAAAAAAATTGTGATATGATAAGAGAATATATAATTTATTGGTCCTACGATGTGCAGCGACGATGAAAGCTGCCACCTGCCAGACTCACGATCATTCATGTGTGGTTGTAGATTTTGTGCCTCACGCGAAACGTTTTCCATGCTTATGCAAGTAGATTGGCTTTTGGCAGAGTGTCATTCCATTCAGATGTGTGCGCCCATCAACAGGGAAATTACATCCTGAACCGTGCACCATGTGATGGTTGTGAGCCCTATGTATCATGCACTCCTATCGGATTACCATCTTGTCCTTCTCATTTTGGTTTATTCACGTGGTATGCTACTGCTGAGATGCATGTAGTGTAAGGTATAATTTTTTCAAAAATTTAGATTCTTTACGATGCATTAATTACACAACTAAAAATGAAGATATATCTCCGGTGACATCTGTGATGCATGTAGTATAAGATGTAATTTCTTCCAAAAATTTGAATTCTTTATCATGCATTAATTATACCATCAAAAATGAAGGTATATCTCCAGTGACACCATATCCACTGACAACTATCAGCCAATATAGATACTGTACACCCATATTTTGCCTGCTGTACACCATATCTTATTGGTGACTACCCATCTCTATAATCGGATGATATGGTGACCATCCAAAAATATATAACTCCCTGCAGTATGCATCGTAAACGATGCAGGAATACATGCACAAGGATTTTTTTTTCATTTCAGAAAAGAGAGAGAGAGAGAACGCTTCTTCACTCGGTTACGTAGATTCCAAAGGTTTTCTTGGAACAATTTAGCCGAATCAAGCAACAGAATTTTCCTTGCAACTCTTTTAGACTTTTAATCTATTTTTTACTTAGTTTAAATTATTGGTAATCTACAACTCTTTTGCTGTTACTGTTAAGAGTATATATAGCAGAGCTGATCACCTGTAACCTTTTTCTGTCACCAAAAAAATTAAATGAGGAATCATTTACAGAATAATTACCTGAATCAACAAGAGGGGGGAGTTGAGCACCTCTCCGGAGCCCTCAACGTTGTAGAGGAGCTCCTCGAGGCACGGGAACGGCGGCTGCAGAGCATCGCCAAACTGCTCGAGACGGACGTCGGCATCCGCCTCGATGAACAGCACCCCCTCGCCGGTGCACTCCACCACGAGCTTCCGGCGGCGCCCTCCCAGAGCCGGCCGGCGAAGGGGTAGTAGTGGACGAGAGTCTTGGCGAGGGCCTCGCGGATGACCCTCGCAGGGTCTCGCCCTGCCATGGAGGGATCGTTGCGGTAGAATTGGATCACTGGGATTTGGAAGCGGAGGCCTTCTTGGTCGTCGATGTCGGAGAGCCGCTTGAACTCGTGTGGGGTCGGCTCCGCCGGAGCAACGAGCACGGGCTCGTGCCGGCGAACCTTGAAGGTTAGCGAGGACGCCATTACTACCGGAGTCCAAGAAGGAGGGAGGGAATTACAGTAGAAAGGGAAGGAAGGAGGCGGAGAGGACTTGAGCTCCGCGTGGGTGGCGAGCTCAGAGGTGGAGGAGCTCCAATTTATAGATGGGTGACCGAGTGGAAGGTGGTTGGGTGCAGTGGTTTATTAATACGTTGTTGGAAGCTCATTGTAAATTGCCAAGAACGCCTATGTGAACTACTGGGCTGTTCGGTCAAGGTCTCTGGTGTTCACATCCTTATGCTTGGACGGTCGACTCGTTTTGTGCTGGAAGGAATAAAAGATGGTTTTCTCTTTTAATTTTTTTTTCTATATTTAAATTATCTATATTGGATTATGAAGATATCATATCCATGTTTGGAACGTTGGATGTGGTCTATCATTTTTAAATTATTTATATATCAAAAATTATTTGATTTAAAATTTTAACCTGTGCATCTAATGATCAGAAAATATTTATAATTTAATATTATTTAAATTATTATTTTTGAATCCTTAATGTACCAGATAGGTATCTTCAAATCATATAATTTTTTTATATGTAAAAAATTTAGAGATAGTAGATCATATCCAATTGCTTGTTTCGTTGATACGAGATCTCCATCATCCGATCTAGATTTGATTAAATCTGAACTAGTCCACTCAAATGTAGCCTAATTTGGCATTCTCTCACTCAGTTTGCCCATCTATCTCTCTCGATATATAAATATTATAACCAACCGGCTGATTAAGTCCTATAATACAACATTCTTGGAACTTTACCTCCAATTTCGTGTAACCATACTGAAGTAGTGGACAGGAAATCCAAAGTCTTAGATATTTTTCTTTCGCGACCAGCCAATCAATCACGCTGCCTGCAGCTTCCCCAAGGACATGAAATGACTTTCTTACCAAAAAATGCATGGCATGAGTTGGATTGTCTGGATGGAAATCTAACAGTTTTTCAAATTGGCCTAATCCATAATTGGACCATCGACCAGGACCGGTCTCAGCCACAATAAATGTCGAAAGAGCTTCCTATTCGCTCGCCAAACAAGGTCGTCCACGGGATTAAGGGTGGCCGGAGAAAACTGAGCCACTCATCTTTATTCTCAAATTCTAGTACATTGGACCATAACCTAGCAAACATTTTAATTAATTTTTCTGCATAGTAACCCTAGATGATACCTAATTTCAAAGGATTTAGGTTAGGAGTGAAAGTGATATGGATCTGGATCCATTTTTGTATCCGAATCAATACGGTTATGGATATAAATTTGAAGATTAAACTAATATCCGTATCCGTATCTATATCCGTCAGAGAAAAATGAATATGGATATGGATAGACAACTATTCAATCCATATGTCCAAATTTATATATAATCCTATATAATTTTATATAGCATTTATTAAATTTTAACAAAATATACAATCATGTAAACATAATATTAACTTGATTTATCATTTATTTAGTAATATCTTTGATTCTGTAGCCATAAAGTTTAATTATGTAAATTATATTTCTCATTGTATCCATATTTTCAGTATCTGAATTGTATCCATATCTGTTTAAAATAATATGCATACGAATTTTTGTATCCGAATAATATCCATATCCGTATTATATTCGTCAGACAAAATAAATATGAATATGGATATGCTGGTATCTGATTTGTATCCGATCCGATTTTAATCATAATTTAGATTGCAAAACACCAATCTTCCTGTGCTACATGCCGAGCCAACTCTGGAGAAAATTTAGGTAACAGATTTGGGCTCCTTGGCATTTTTCATCTGGCAAACAGCTCTAAAAGGACATGTCAAATATAATTTGGATCTGGTCTAATACATACAAAAATGATTAGGGCTCTAGTTACACAAAAAATTCCTCAAACCTACACCGGCGCTAAATCTCCATGCATTGCACCAATTCTTTTAATAAGTCACACTGATCCACTGTACCACCCATAAGAGAAATTGTTGTATGACTGCCTGGATGCCCCTAGCATCACTCATTTCATGTAACCTCTCTAACTTGCTCCAATTGCCAAATTAGAATACTGTATGGCTACTCACATGAACATCGTGTTAGATGTGTGCCCTAGATGCCAGATAGACTGACACATTTCTGTACACATCTAAGGACAAAATTGTAATTTTGACTATAAATGAATAAAAGGGTTATTCTTC
>KE505174.1:195057-207606 GCA_000441515.1 Elaeis oleifera | reverse complement strand
CATCGTGCCTGAGGAAGATGATCGTCTGCTGAATGCTAATATGGGTAATGGATTATCGTCCCATGATCCGGTCAATCATAAAGACCTTCTGTCGCAATATTACATGTGCAAAATTAAAGGATATAGATTTTAACTATAGAAATTATTATAAAATTAGTATAGCTAGTAAGTAGAAACCCTATAGTCAAGCATCCAATTAACCCGCACTTCAACATAAAACCATGTGGTTTACATTTAAATAGTTCAAATTGAGGCCCGAACCAATCATCGAGGATTCTTCTTTTTTTTTTTTTTTTTTTCTATATTTTTTCTCTTCATTCTTCTTTCTTCGGTTAGAGAGAACAGGGGATCGTGGATCCTCTATCTTTTCTTCCCCGACTTTAGGGTTCCTGTCTAGAGAAGGTGATTGGCGTTGTGGCCCATGGTGGCGCAGTCGTGGCTCTCTAATCCAGTGCCCGCTGGCAACACCCAACCACATGTAACATATTATATTTTTATTTTATTTTTTTAAATTGAGTGTGAACTTAAGTAGCATACATGGTCTTGCATGGGATGTACCCTATATTTGGTTTTCATAGTTTAAAACAGGTGCAGAGACAAGGATGTTCTAGCCAATTTCAGGCAAGATGCGCATGGTGCCATGACTTTGGAGGAATAGCAGGTGAGCAGTTAAGAATGTGATTCTAGACACCTTCGTGAATTAGATGGTACCAGGAATTAACCATGCTTCCTTCTGGTTGGCTGAACTTGAATCAGTTGTGACCCATGTGGTATGGTAATACGTGGTCCCCACTTTAGAATTCAAGTTTGCTTCTTTCCAATGAACCTACCATTCAGAGCAAACGTGTTCCACACAACCTTGGGTCAGCATCTCCCTCTCTCTCTCATTCTTTATCTAGATTTTTGAATTAAGACCACCACGTCATATGTCTGTGTTCCACGAAAATTTCCAGCAGAGAACCCCAACCACCTCTCATTGGAAAATTATGGTGCTTTCTTTTTTTCCATGTCTCTCGTCACAACCGTCTGATTGGATCTCAATCCAACCTATATTTGTATCAAAACAGATTGCAGTCCATTAAATTATATTTTTTATTTTTTATATTTTTTCAATTTTTATCTCAATGAAGAAGATGAAGAAGATGCACGCTCTGTAGATCGATGTAGGAAGGTCCTTACCGAACAATGTAAATTTCATACTTTTATGATCGTTTTGATTTATTTTGTTGCTATTTTGCTGAAAGTATCTGCTGCAAAACCCTGCGGTAGCTGGCTGAGAATTTTTTATACAGTCTTCATCTTATAAAATAGAATGGCAATCGAAATAGACTAAAGTGGTCAAAGTCTTCTCAAGTCAAGTAGCCAGGCGTTCTGCTCCAAGTGCCGTGCTTTCCCATATGTTCTCTCACGGACACCCGGTCATGGTCCAACTCGCACCAACCCATGAAGCTGACTCGTGGAGCCTTTAGTTATTCGGAAACATGATGAGTGTTCCTTTCTTGATATGCTGGTGAACGCCCCACTTGCTCTCCTACTTTGCACAATTTTTTTTATGGTTATCTCACGTAAATCTCGAAGCTCGGAATGGAAGACCATCTGCTTTGCAGCCAGGGTGCTTCACAAAGGAGAGTCAAAAATGTTTAATTGGAAACACCATAGTCGGATAAGAAAGCAAACAATGATGCATGAAACTTTTACGAACCTTGTGAGTCTTCTTGTGGCTAATTAATTGGCCTTCTCGTTCCACCAAGAAAGTGGCCTGGTCTCGTTTAGTTTACTGTGGGATCCACTGTGGACGGTTCAAACAAAGGAGACTTTGAAAAGTAGTCTCTGGTCATTTTCTGAGGACAGCTCCAATGATACGATATGAACTCCCCAATTATTTGATTCTTGAAAAAATTCTTTGTGCACCGGGGGTGGTATAAAAAATTCAACGTGGAGCGCACTGTCTTATCCGATTGATCCACATAGTCATTACTTTTCAATACGTATTTAATATCTGCTGATCGTTTTTTCGTTAAAAATTTTGTATGATGAAAATACTCTTGATCTTTTGTTATGACACCTCTTTATAAAAATTATGACATCTTTTCAAAAAATTATGACACTCCTGTCTTTGAAAAAATTATGACACCTCTTCTTAAAATTATGATATCCTTCATAAAATTATGACATCCGGTAAAAATGAAAAACCGAAGACATGTGTCATAATTTTTTTGAAAGAGTGCCATAATTTTTAAGAAGGGATGTTATAATTTTTTCAAATGACAGAAATATCATAATTTTTTTTAAAGAATATCATAATTTTTAAAAAGGATGTCATAACTAAAGGATAAGAATATTTTCGTCATACAAAATTTTTAACGAAAATACGATCTGCGGATATTAAATGTGCATTGAAAAATGATGACTATATGAATTAATCGGATAAGATGGTGCACTCCATGTTGAATTTTCTACGTCATCTATGGTGCACTCTATGTCAAATTTTCTATGTCACTCATGGTGCGCAAAAATTTCTGCTGATTTCTGATCAATGACTGGCTTTTAAAATCCTATACGACTCTTCTGATCCAGATACTTACACTTCATGTTCAGTACTCTGCAACAGAAACCAACAATAAGGCCTCTTTCCACTTGTAAGAATCGCCAATGACTGAAACATCAAAACTTTTCCCTACCTCATTTACCTAGTCTTAATACAATTTTCCTCATTCAACACTAGCATAGAAACTTTTTTTTTTTTTTTCTGTTTGTGGGTGGGGGGGAATCATATCGATGGATCAATGCCTTTTGCATTTTAGTATCACGTGACCACATGTAATTTTTAATTTACTAACATAGCATCTTAAGGATTAAACGATTTTTAAATTACCTTTAAAGAGGTTAAATTATTTTAAATGATGTCATATCACTGAATTTACTTTATTTTAAGTTGTATCACCCAATACCTTTCAAGATAGAGATGGAAAGCAGCTCTCAAAGCAAATGATAGAGCCGTGGTGACCGCCATCGCATCCGTCATCATCCTCCTTCCTGTGGGGATGGGTGCGTGATGGAGCACAGAGCCCTCTGTGAGTCGATGCTCTCATGAAGAAGGTGGTTTATGGCAGCGATGTGATCCTTCACCAGGTTGGCCGACATCAGTGCCAATCAGATGTCTGATAAAAAGCTCATGTGTCAGTGGAGCACCTCTTCCGTGGAGACCAGACACCCAATGCGGCAGATCTCTTTCTTGATGGCCTCATCATATGCAGACCCACCACCCACTTGCGCACCCACATGATGTATGCTAACATGCACTACATCAACCCACGGCACTCGTACTTTATAAACTCCTCGATCTAACCCCTCATCTTTACCCTTCGATGTTGCTATGATCACCATCACATCACCACCGCTCCGTACCTTTTCTAGCAAGTCCTCGAATTCAAAAGAAACCCGAAGGCCCCAAATTAAACTAATTCTTATCTAACAACCCATAAATCCCAATTCATCTAAGAAATGGATATTGACACCACCGAAATGGCTATCTAGTATCCTAAATATCGAGGATTCGAGTAACTCATGATTGGACTATCGCTCTTCCCCCCAAAAGATGAATTTTTTTTTCAATCACCATCACCATCACCATTTAAAATTCGAAATCATTTAAATTTAAATAATTTAAAAGTTATGTAATTTTTAGGATAAATTACACAAACACCCCCTCAAATTTAGGTTAATTACACTTACACCCTCAGTACTTTAAAAAGTGTCAAATACATCTCTGAAGTTTTTGAAACGTTTCGATGAGGCCTCAACGGTTACTTAACCATTGACGGTGTCCATTTGCCATAGTAATGGACAAAAATGCCCCTCTGTCATGGAGACTGTTTGAAATAGATTTCGACCACACCCTTTCCAATTTCAAGGGTTTTGCAGTTGGGCTTCTATCCTCCTGTCGTCCTTTCTTCGATGAATGTTAGGTGATCCAGTCATGCAAACCCATCCTTCCATCATCCTTTCATCATCCTCTCTCTGGTGAGGTTCCCAATTACTCATCCATTCTCTTTTTCATAGATCGGTAATTATTTTCTTTCTTTCTTAATTTTTGAGTTGATGAATGATGATTTAGTCCACAATGATACCATTTTTCATGCAAAGAGGCTTTTTAAATGTCGTTGATGGTTGGCCATGAAATCCAAATTTGGTATGCCTTTGATTGTTGGCTTTATTCCAATTGTTAAACGGGTATAGAATAGAGATTGCGGCCTTATGCAATTGTGATCCCATTTGTGTTGTTTTAAAACCTCTTTGGACTATTATTGTGGTCCCTTATAACTATATTTTCTGTTTTCTGAATATCTGCCTCTTTATCATAATCCTACCGTGGATTTTTTGAACATGTAGCCTTTTATCATGTGCATCTCTGTTTTAGTTTAATGTGCCATTTTTGTGAAAGCATTTAAAAATTCTTGGCTCCACTCATATCAATGTTCAATTGAATATGGATATTTCTTTAAGACTTCTTAAATATATGCTGCATAGTGAAGCTAATTTTTTTAGTTTATTATGTCAGTGTTTGGATTTTTTTAGTTTATTATGTGAAGCCAATGTATGCTCCATTCTTGGGTCCACTCATACCGAAAACCTTTTAAATATGGCCATAGGGATTTAAATATGGCCTATGTTTGGATTTTCATGTATCACTTTCTTCTTATTATTGGGATGGAGAAAGATTTTTTCACAGTACAAATTCACTATGGTGGGTCCATTAAGTATCATCTTAATTATCACTACAATGAAGGCTACTCTAGATTTTTTGATAACTGTGATCCAGATAAATTTAGCATCGCAGAGCTACAAGACATGCTAGATCAATTAGGATATACCGATATAATTGGGATCCACTTTTACTACCTTATGCTAGGTCATACTTTTGAAATGACTTGAGGAAACTTAGAGCCGATGCTGATATTTTGGATATACTCGCTTACACGAGAGGGACTGACATAGTCCAAGTATATGTGGATCATCTACAGATTCAAGCTAGTACTGCTGCCACATAGAAAGATATTTAAGAGATACCCCATTCTACTACCGCAATACCTACTCCAGAAGCAACTGCTTCCACTCGAAAAACCAAATTAAAGACTAGCTGTAAAAAATATTGGTGAAAGAAGACCACTAACATTTGAGAAGTCTAAAGTTGATGATAAACAAAAGAGGTGGTAGATATATAGGAAAAGGTTGCCCCTTTGGAAAAGTCTTCACTTGGTAGTTTCAGTAATACTAGTGGATCACTCAGTCAGTTAAGTAATTCAAGGAATAATAATGATAATGATCTATTTGATGAGTACGTGGACAGAGATGTTATTGATGAGGAATTGAGATCGTGGACACAGCACTCTTCTCTACATGAAGATGTAGATTTATATGGAAACAAGCAACCTACTGGGGAAAAATAGAGAGTAGTGATAGCTCTCATCTTTACAGTTTGGATAGTGACACAAATTCAGATGATGGGATCTCTAATCCACACTATACCGAGTTTGATGATCCTATAGATATGAAACGGACCATCAAACTTGAAGTTGGAATGAAGTTTAACAATGCCGTATAGTTTAGGAAGGTACTGCGGCATTATAGTATTATAGTATACAGCAGGGCTTTGATTTTATCTATAAAAAAAATGAGACAAGTCGGGTTACGACTGTTTGCAAGCAAGGTCGTGGGTGGAGGATTCATACTTTACCGATATAGAGGGAGGATACCTTTCAAATCAAGACCTTCCGATCAAAGCATCAATGTAGAAGGCAATTCGAAAATCACAACATCACATCCAAGTTTCTAACGGAGAACTATCTTGAGGAGATTAGATCAGATGCAAAATAGAGTATCAAGGGATTCAGAGAGCACATAAGGAGAGATATTAAGGTTTCTATTTCGAAGTCACAATACTACAGAGCCAAGAAGAAAGCACTAGAGATAGTACAGGGGAGTCACAGGGTCCAGTATACCCATCTATGAGAGTTTTGCTAGATAATTAGGCAAACTAATCCTGGAAGCACAATGTTGATGGAGGTCAGTAGACCAGATGAGTCCAATCAGTGGCTTTGTCAATGGTTATAATAGACATATCATTGGACTGGATGGATGTCATTTGAAAAGCTCATTTGGGGGACAGCTTTTAGCTGTAGTCGGAAAAGATGGTAATGACAATATATTCTCTATCGCATGGGCCATGGTCGAGGCAGAGATAAAGGATAGTTGGGCCTGATTTTTGACATATTTATTGGGTGACATTGGACACTTAGAAGAGCATGGTTGGATATTTATGTCAGATAGACAGAAGGATAGTTTTATTCAAAAATACTTAACTTCAGTTTAAATTATTTAATATTGTACTTGGATAATCTTAATGATATTCACTTTTTAAACAATTGTGTAGGATCTTGTTAAAATATTTCAAACCATGCTTCCTACCGTCGATCATCGATTCTGTATGCAGCATTTGCATGCTAATTTTAAAAGTACTGATTTAAGGATAAGAATTATAGAGATGCTCTTTGAAAACATGCCAGGGGCGACCACACATTATGACTTTCAGTCTGCCATAGATGAGCTGCATCAGTTGGATAAAACGGTATGACAGTGGCGACACAGCATTCATCTGAGTTGTGATCAAGGCACACATTCTCTTCAAGAAGCAAATCTAGTATATTGTTGAACAATATTTGTGAGTCATTCAATAAGTACATAGGTGATGCTCGAGATAAATCTATTATCACTTTGTTTAAGACTATTAGAAGGCTCTTGATGCAGTGATTTCAAGCAAAAAGAGAAGAATTGGACAAAATTATAGGTCCTATTTGTCCAAAGATTGAAAGAAGTTGGAGAGAAATAAGTTGGAAACTATGGGTTGCAATTGCATATGAAGAGGTGCATATAGATTTGAAGTGGAATATCGTAGTGACAGAGTTATTGTTGACTTGGAGAAGAGTATATGTGGCTGTAAGATATGGGATTTAACTGGCATCCCATGCTATCATACTGTGGCAGCTATTATGTATGCTAGAAAAGATGTACACCACTTTGTCAATACATGGTATACCAAAGGAGCATTTTTTAAGGCTTATGAGAAGATCATTGAGCCAGTCCCTAGCATGAAATTTTGGCCAAGGATAGAGTACCTCACTGTATATCCCTCTCTTCTAAGGACCCCTCTAGATAGACCCAAAAAGATAAGAAGAAAAGAAGCGAATGAGCCAAAGGATTCTTCTAGAATTAGAAGAAGGGGTGGTTCTTTGAGATGCAAAAATTACAAAAATAGGACCATAATTCAAGGACTTGCAGGGGACCTAGAAAGGTAAAGTCAAGGCAGAAAGATCAGAGTATTGGTTGCTCATTTATAAGGCAGAAAGACAGAATTAGTAGGAAAAGGGATAGATCATTGGTTTTACATGCTCATTTATAAGTCTTAATATATATTTAACTAGGTTTTTATTATGTTTCAATGTTTACTAACCATACTTATTTTCATGAAGATGATTACTCCATCACAAATATTAGCAGGCTCCTAGGCTACATTCTCCACCAAACTGCTGCCCTACCTGTCTCCTCCCAGCCAACACAAACCTTCCAGCCACCCTCCCAGCTAGCACAAGCCTCCCAGCCAGTAGCTTCCTCCTAGCTAGCCTCCCAGCCAGTAGCTTCCTCCCAACCAGTAGCTTCCTCTAAGCCAGCCTCCCAGCCAGCACAAACCTTCCAGCCACCCTCCCAGCCGCCACAAGCCTCCTAGCCAATAGCTTCCTTCCAGCTAGCCTCTCAGCCAGCCGCTTCCTCCCAGCTAATAGCTTCCTCCCAGCCAGTCTCCCAACTAGCCTTCCAACGGCAGCTTCCTCCCAGTCACGATGTGATTTATTTTGGATGGCAGTTGGAAATTTTATGTTTTGAATTTACATGTATGGAAATGATTTTTGGGCAATGTAGCACTTTCTATTTATCTCATTTTATGGCAATGTATCATATTACATATTATGAAATAGGATAGATTGTAATTGGTCTGTGATTCTTTTGGCATTTAGATAAATTTTGGATGGCTATTTGGATTTCATTTGGTCTGTTAAGATGAATTTTGGATGAATTTATAGATGCATGAAACATATTTGATTTGGATGAACTTTTGGTCTGTGATTTTTTAGGTTTGTGATATAGAATCTATAGACATGTAGATAAATTTATAGATGTATGGAAAATATCTTGTACCAGATTCCACAACCCCATCAAATAGGGGGTGTCTATGCTACATGATAATAATATAAGGGGTGTAACTGTCAGATATATAAACTACAGGGGGTGTATGTGTTATACTTCTAAACTACAGGGGGTGTAAATATTGTAATTCAAAAGTTTAGGGGATATCCACGCAACATCATAATTTTTGGCAAAAAAATGGCTGCATGCTATTCTTATTTCAGGAACTAACCAATAGCAACCCTTTTACAAGCCTTCCATCCTGTTCTTACTTCAACAAATGCATCCCTCATCAAAAGTTTATGCTATTACTTAGTCGACAACATGCATTCCACTTTGATCATTTTACAATGACACTATTTTGGTCATCCCATTATTTTATAATGACATCATAATTAACAGTTTAAAATTACAAAGAACGCATATCTATTTCAAATAGAATAGGTTCTCATGATATAACATTCTTAAACATTACAACTTCGCCTTGAAATACCCTATGGGATAACATTAATTTATGGGACGAAGCTCAAACATGAAAATCTATAAAAACCAGCTTAGTACTTTTAAAATATAGATGCGTTAATATACAAACACACATAAACAAAGCATGCTAGCATCAAGAAAACGGCACATTTTGTCTTTCTTCTATAACTTGAAATTTTGATCTCAAGCTTCTTGTTCCGCTACAACAGTTGATTAATAACATCTTTATCCATTGGATTTGAAGGCGGATCATGCCAACGAAATAACCACAGCCCCCATTTATCTGGAACATAAAAGGCAGTTTAGAAATTAAAGCTACAAATAGAATAAGCCACCAAAAATGAGCAAATATGAACATACCGCATACATCCCGCATCCAAAGAAATGTCAGTCAGGATTTGCAGTGGTCCACGAGATCTTCAACGATGATCTGTTTCCACAATAGCAAAAATCAACTGCATCGGAGGACATATTACTTGAAGAACTTGATTCGGAAGTCTCCATGATGTCTTTCTCCCTGCACACCACCCCCTTTCCTCTCCATTTGAATGGGATTTCTTCTTCCTCTCCGCTCGAATGGGATTCTTCTCTTCCTCCTCTGCTTGATTAGGGTTATTTTGATGCAGGTGATGGATTTTAAAAATAAGAAGTCACGTATTTAACTCACATGATTCGAGATTATTGGTGCCAAAAGTTTCATCGCATCGGTAACTGATCTTAAGGGCACTTTTATCATTTGCTAATAGTAAGGTATTGTATAATAGTCACGTGATACTTTTTCGTTAACAGAGATGGACGGTAAGACCTCGTTGAAATATTTCAAAAACTTTAGGGACATGTTTAATATTTTTTAAAGTACAATTGGTGTAAGTGCAATGGCCTAAACTTGAGAGGATATTTGTATAATTTATCTTAATTTTTAAGATGCCATGTCAATAATTTTGAAAATCATTTCCGGTCATATGATGCTAAAGAGCAAATAACTTTGAACTCTATCAATATAATTTTTTGATTTGACATGATTTATCAAGCTTATTGACTAAATTATATAATTTATTAACTAAATTGTATAATTTATTAAGATTGTTGACTTAATTGCTACATCATGAAGTTCACTAACTCGATTGCTAGTAGCATAAAACTTGATGCTATAAAATATTTTTTTCTTTTTTTAATCATGACAGCATCATTTAAGCCTCCCAAATGATTAGGGCTGGAACTGGGACGGGCTGGGCCGGGTCATACCCCTGCCTGAGCCCGATCGAAAATATTTTCGGACTTCGGGCAGGGCTTAGGCTCGATTTTTTTAAAAAAATACCGGTCTGAGCCCGGTCCGAGCCCAATTGGGCTTAGGCCTGATTTCTCTCCCACTAGCCCGCTCAGCTCCCCCATCTTCCTCGACTTTCCGACCGTCCCCAGCACCAAGTTGCCCCACCTCCAGGAAAGTAGCCCTTCGTTCAAATTCTTCTCCCACCCCGATGCCCCCCTCCATCGCTAACGTCGATGCCTCCACCACCCATCATCAGGTTCAAAATATCCTTCGATCGTTCCTGTTGTGCCCCCCACCATCGAAAGTCGACGACAGAGCCAGCGATGGAGGCTGTTGCTACTGATGTGCGGCCGCCGTTGCCATGTGGTGGTAGGGTTCCCTAATTCTAACCCTAGAAATTCCTTATACATACCGAATAGGTTAAAGATGCTACTCGCCTGTAACTACTGGTATAAGAAGAAGAGGAATTGCTGAAGATTGGTGCCTCCACCTCTGCTTCCCTCGAGATCGGTGAACCTTGCGAACCCTGACAGCATCTCTACCCTCATGATGGTCGCGGTGGCAGCGGCGATGATCATGGACAGAAGAGGAGTTGGATGAGTAGGAGGAGGAATACGAAGAATCCAAAGATGAGGAGGAAGCGACCATGGCAGAGGGGTGAAGAGCCTCTTACTCGACCTTGCCACCGCCCAACTGAATTTTGGCTGATACCATCCCCCCTTCCCCTTATCCACCTTCGGTGTATCGGTTTATTTATATTTGGGCTCGGGTCCGAGTCAGACCAAAGGTCTGCCTAAGCCCAACTCAAAAGCAAAACGGATGCTATTTTTCAACCCAAACTCGGTCCGAATGATTTCGGACCAAGCCCAAAGCCCGACTTGAAGCCAGCCTGACCTGACCCGACCCGATGGGCCTTGGGCCGGTCGAGCCCACCGAGCCCACTTCCAGCCCTACAAATGATGACCACCAAGGCAGGATGTAGCTAGCAAATATTCAAGTTTATTGCTAGTTAGACCTTACAGATAATTATGACACACTGAAACTTGGTAAGCAGGCAGTCTGAATATGCAAACAGAAGGAAGAATTGCTCAAGCCCGTAAAGCTATGATTTTATTATTTTTAAAAAATAACTCTACTACAACAGTTGGTCAAAAAAACTCCATGTTTTCAGCTTGTCAGTCCCATAGCATCAGCGGTTGATGGGAGCATGCATCCGCTCGACAATCCTATTAATAGCATCTCGGCTCATCACAAGAGTATCATGCTGCAGGATGCTGTAAACATTTAGACCCTGCAAGAACAAAATTGATATCAATACTAGTGGATCACTTAGTCAGTTAAATAATTCAAAGGATGATAATGATGATGATCTATTTGATGAGTATGTGGACAGGGATGTTATTGATGAGGAATTAAGATCATGGACACAGCACTCTTCTCTACATGAAGATGTAGATTTATGTGAAAACAAGCAACCTACTAGGGTGGAAATAGAGAGTAGTGATTGCTCTCATCCCTACAGTTTGGGTAGTGACACAGATTCAGATGATGGGATCTCTGGTCCACGGTATACCGAGTTTAATGATCCTACAGATATGAAATGGACCATCAAACTTGAAGTTGGAATGAGTTTAGCAACGCCACACAGTTTAGGAAGGTACTGCAGCTTTATAGTATACAGCAGGGCTTTGATTTTATCTATAAAAAGAATGAGACAAGTCAGATTACAACTGTTTGCAAGCAAGGTTGTGGGTGGAGGATTCATACTTTACCGATATAGAGGGAGGATATTGAAGGAAAATCATCTTTTTTCTGTGTAGAATCTTTCAGATTTTATCAAATCTGGGACAGAATAAGTTAAATTTTTTATCCTACGCTATTTCAGATCTAATTCTTTAGATCTAATTTTATTATTTGATATTTAAAATCTAAAATTAAATCTAAAACTATGATGAAAGCAGAAGTACCTCAAGGATAATCTAATTATCCTGTAGATGATCGCAGCACAACCTGAGGTTCTGATGTAGCCATGCAAGTGCCTGACCTCTACCGATATCCACTCAGGTAGGATCTGGAATGTCTTCTCCTCGTGAATCTATGCTCCAAAAATTAGATCTTTATCCGATTTGAAAGTGCTTCAGAACTCCTTCTGAAGTTGGAGCAGCAGCCTGTCGAAGATGTCCTACAGCCTTCCTATTCCGGGCGTCACCACGCCTTTTCCTTGCACCAAATGAACGTCCAACTCCTTGGACGTGTAGAGGAGAGATAGGAGAGCAGGGAGGATATGGAAAAGAAAGGAGGGGTCGGCAGCTATGATGGTTTTCACAAAAAACTCTTTCTTACTCGAAACCCTAGGCGCAGCAGGGTTTATATAGACCCTGCTGCGCTGCGCAGTGCCACATCATTCGACCAATCAAAAATTTCAATAAATTCTGAAAAAATTTTGATTGGTGGAGTGATGTCATCTAATCACATCAGATAAGAACCCCCACCTCTCTCCAATATTGGCACCAACTTTGGATAAGCATAAGCAAGGGTTGGCGCCAAAGAGTCCATAC
>KE505174.1:170137-187035 GCA_000441515.1 Elaeis oleifera | reverse complement strand
TCTTAAATTTCAACTCTTGAAATATGAATTAACATTTTCACTAACTCAAAGGATGTATCACAGACACAATGTACATAATGTGATAGAAGAATAATCTTTTATTCATTTATAGTCAAAATTATAAATTTGCCCTTATATTTGTACAGGAATGTGTCAGCCGATCTGGCATCTAGGGCACACATCTAACAGATATCTTTCAAATCAAGATCTTTCAATCAGAGTATCAATGTGGAGGTAGTTCGAAAATCACAACATCACATCCAAGTTTCTAACGAAGAAATATCTTGAGGAGATCAATTGCAAAATGGAGTATCAAGGGCTTCAGAGAGCACGTAAAGAGAGATGTTAAGGTTCTATTTCGAAGTCACAATGCTACAGAGCCAAGAAGAAAGTACTAGAGATAATGCAGGGGAGCCACAAGATCCAGTATGCCCATCTATGGGAGTATTGTCAGATAATTAGGCAAACTAATCCTGGGAGCATAATGTTGCTGGAGGTCTGTAGACCAGATGAGTCTAGTCAGTCTATCTTCAGGATACTATATTGTTGTCTTGCGGCATGCAAGCATGACTTTGTCAATAGTTATAATAGACCTATTATTGGACTGGATGGATGCTATTTGAAAGGCTTATTTGGAGGATAGCTTTTAGTTGCAGTCGGAAAAGATGGTAATGACAATATGTTCTTATTGCATGGGCCATGGTCGAGGTAGAGATAAAAGATAGCTGGATCTAATTTTTGACATGTTTATTGGGTGACATTGGACCCTTAGAAGAGCATGATTGGACATTTTTGTCGGATAGACAGAAGATCAGTTTTTATTCAAAAATACTTAACTTCAATTCAAATTATTTTAGTATTGTACTTGGGTAATCTTAATAATATTCACTTTTTAAACAATTGTGTAGGGTCTTGTTGAGATATTTCAAACCATGCTTCCTACCGTCGATCATCGATTCTGTGTGCGGCATTTGCATGCTAATTTAAAGTACTGGATTTAAGGATAAGAATTATAGAGATGCCCTTTGAAATATGCCAGGGGCGACCACACATTATGACTTTCAGTCTGCCATGGATAAGCTGCATCAGTTGGATGAAATAGCATGACAGTGGCTGACACAGCATCCACCTGAGTTGTGATCAAGGCACACATTCTCTTCAAGAAGCGAATCTAGTATATTGTTGAACAATATTTGTGAGTCATTCAATAAGTACATGGGTGATGCTTGACACAAACCTATTATCACTTTGTTTGAGACTAGTAGAAGGCTCTTGATGCAGCGATTCAAGCAAAAGAGAATGATTGGACAAATTATAGGTCCTATTTGTCCAAAGATTGAGAAGAAGTTGGAGAGAAATAAGTTGGAAACTATGGGTTGCAATTGCATATGAAGAGATAGGTATAAATTTGAAGTGGAATATCGTAGTGACAGAGTTATTGTCGACTTGGAGGAGAGTATATGTGGCTGTAAGATGTGGGATTTAACTGGCATCCTATGCTATCATGCTGTGGTAGCTATTATGTATGCTAGAAAAGATGTACACCACTTTGTCAATGCATGGTACACCAAAAAGTATTTTTTAAGGCTTATGAGAAGATCATTGAGCCGGTCCCTAGCATGAAACTCTGACCAAGGATAGAGTACCCCACTGTATATCTCTCTCTTCTAAGGACCCCTCTAGGTAGACCCAAAAGACAAGAAGAAAAGAAGCGGATAAGCCAAAGGATTCTTCTAGAATTAGAAAAGGGATGGTTCTCTGAGATGCGAAAATTACAAAAAATAGGATCATAATTCAAGAACTTACAGGGGACCTAGAAAGGCAAAGTCAGGTAGAAAGAATAGAGTATTGGTTGCTCATTTATAAGGCAGAAAGACAGAATTAGTAGAAAAGGGATAGATCACATGTTTTAAATGCTCATTTATAAGTCTTAATATATATTTAACTAGGTTTTATTATGTTTCAATGCTTACTAACCATACTTATTTTATGAGGATGATTACTCCATCACAAACATTAGCACGCTCCTAGGCTACATCCTCCCACCTAATTGCTGCCCTACCTGTCTCTTCCCAGCTAGCACAAGCCTTCTAGCCACCCTACCAGCTAGCACAAACCTCCCAGCCAGCAGATTCCTCCCAACCAGTAGCTTCCTCTTAGCCAGCCTCCCAGCCGGCACAAACCTTCCAACCACCCTTCTAGCCACCACAAACCTCCTAGCCAGTAGCTTTCTCCCAGCTAGCCTCTCAGCCAGCAGCTTCCTCCCAACTAGTAGCTTCCTCTCAGCCAGTCTCCCAACCAGCCTCCCAACTGCAGCTTCCCTCAGTTGCGATGTGATTTGTTTTGGATGGCAGTTGGAAATTTTATGTTTTGAATTTACATGTATGGAAATGATTTTTGGGCAATGTATCACTTTCTATTTATCTCATTTTATGGCAATGTATCATATTACATATTGTGAAATAGGATAGATTGTAATTGGTCTGTGATTCTTTTGGCATTTAGATAAATTTTGGATGGCTATTTGGATTTCATTTGGTTTGTTAAGATGAATTTTGGATGAATTTATAGATGCATGAAAAATATTTGATTTGGATGAACTTTTGATCTGTGATTTTTTGGTTTGTGATACAGAATCTATAGACCTATAGATTAATTTATAGATCTATGAAAAATATCTTGTACCAAATTTCACAACCCCATCAAATAGGGGGTGTCTATGCCACATGATAATAGTATAGGGGGTGTAACTATCAGATATATAAATTACAAGGGGTGTATGTGTTATGCTTCTAAACTACAGGGGGTGTAAATATTACAATTCAAAAGTTTAGGGGATATCTGCGCAACGTCATAATTTTTGGCAAAAAAATGGCTGCATGCTATTCTTGTTTCAGGGAATGACCCATAGCGACCCTTTTACAAGCCTCCCATCCTGTTTTTACTTCAACAAATGCATTTCTCGCCAAAAGTTTATGCTATTACTTAGTCAACAGCATGTGTTCCACTTTGATCATTTTACAATGACACCATTTTAATCATCCCATTATTTTATAATGACATCATAATTAATAATTTAAAATTACAAAGAATGCATATCTATTTCAAATGGAATAGGTTTTATGATATAACATTCTTAAACATTACAACTTCGCCTTGAAATACCCCACGGGATAACATTGATTTATGGATGAAGCTCAAAGATGAAAATCTATAAAAAACCAGCTTAGTACATTTAAAACATAGATGCATTAACATACAAACATACATAAACAAAGCATGCTAGCATTAAGAAAATGGCCCATTTATTTTCTTCTGTAACTTGAAATTTCGATCTTAAGCTTCTTGTTCCATTGCAACAGTCGATTAATAACATCTTTATCCTTTGGATTTGAAAGCGGATCATGCCAACGAAAATAACTACGGCCCCCATTTATCTGGAATATAAAAGGCAGTTTAGAATTAAAGCCACAAACAAAATAAGCCACCAAAAATGAGCAAATATAAACATACCGCATACATCCCGCATCCAAAGAAATGTCAGTCAGGGTTTGCAATGGTCCATGAGATCCTCAACGGTGATCTGTTTCCACAATAGCCAAAATCAACTACACCAAAGGACATATTATTTGAAGAACTTGATTCGGAAGTCTCCATGATGTCTTTCTCTCTACACACCACCCCTTTCCTCTCCATTTGAATGGGATTTCTTCTTTCCTCTCCGCTCAAATGGGATTCTTCTCTTCCTCCTCTGCTTGATTAGGATTATTTTGACGTAGGTGATGGACTTTAAAATAAGAAGTCACGTATTTAACTCACATGATTCGAGATTATTGGTGCCAAAAATTACATCCCATCGGTAACTGATCTTAAGGGCACTTTTATCATTTGCTAATAGTAAGGTATTATATAATAGTCACGTGATACCTTTCCATTAATGGAGATGGACGGTAAGACCTCGTCGGAACATTTCGAAAACTTCAGGGACCTGTTTAATATTTTTAAAATATAATTGATATAAGTGCAACTGACGTAAACTTGAGAGGATATTTGTGTAATTTATCCTAATTTTAATATGCCATATCAACAATTTTGAAAATCAAGTCCAATCATATGATGCTAAAGAGTAAATGACTTTGAACTCTATCAATATAATTTTTTGATTTGACATGATTTATCAAACTTATTGACTAAATTATATAATTTATTAACTAAATTATATAATTTATTAAGATTGTTGACTTAATTGCTACATCATGAAGTTCACTAACTCGATTGCTAGTAGCATAAAATTTGATGCTATAAAATATATTTTTTCTTTTTTTTTAATCATGACAGCATCATTTAAGCCTCCCAAATCCAAATGATTAGGGCTGAAACTGGGACGGGCCGGACCAGGTCATACCCTTGCCCGAGCCCAACCGAAAATATCTTTCGAACTTCGGGCCGGGCTTAGGTCCGATTTTTTAGAAAATATAGGCTCGAGCCCGGCCCAAGCCCAATTGGGCTTAGGCCCGATTTCTCTCTTGCTAGCCGCTCAACTCCCCATCTTCCTCAACTTCATGGCCATCCCCAGCACCAAGTTGCCCCACCTCCAGGAAAGCAGCCCTCCATTCGAATTCTTCTCCCACCCCGACGCCCCCCTCCACCGCTGACGCCAATGCCTCCACCGCCTATCATCGAGTTCGAAATATCCTCTCGATCGTCCCTGCTATGCCCCCACCGTCGGAAGTCGACGACAAAGCTAGCATGGAGGCGGCTGCTGCTGCTGTGCAGCTGCCGTCGCCATGTGGTGATGCGGGTGCCCTAATCCTAACCCTAGAAATTTCTTGTAGAGACAGAATAGGTTAAAGACGTTACTCGCCTGTAACTACTGATATAAGAAGAAGAGAAATCGCTGGAAGATTGGTGCCTCCACCTCCGCTTCCCTCGAGACCGATGATCCTTGCGAACCCGACGGCATCTCTACCCTCACGATGATGGCGGTGGCAGCGACGGCGATCACAGACAGAAGAAGAGTTGGATGAGTAAGAGGAATACGAAGAATCCAAAGACGATGAGGAGGAAGCGACCATGGCGGAGGGGTGAAGAGCCTCTTACTCGAACCCACCGCCGCCCTGACTGAATTTTGGCTGATACCATCCCCCTTCCCCTTATCCACCTCCGGTGTTTCGGTTTATTTATATTTGGGCTCGGACCCGAGCCAGGCCAAAGGTCTATCCGAGTCTGGCCTGAAAGCAAAACGGACCTTATTTTTGACTCAAACCGGTCTGAATGATTTCAGACCGAGCCAAAGCTCAACTCGAAACCAGCTCAGCCCGACCGACCCAATGGGCCTTGGGCCGGCCGAGTCCACTTCCAGCCCTACAAAAGATCACCACCAAGGCAGGATGCAGCTAGCAAATATTCAGGTTTATTGCTAATTAGAGCATACAGGTAATTGTGACACACTGAAACCTGGGAAACAGACAGTCTGAACATGCAAACAGAAGGGAAGAATTGCTCATGCCCGTAAAGCTATGATTTTATTGTTTTTTTTAAAATAACTTTGCTACAACAGCCAGTCAAAAAAACTCCATATTTCAACTTGTCAGTCCCATAGCGTCAGCGGTTGATGGGAGCGTGCATCCGCTGGACAATCCTATTAACAGCATCTCGGGTCATCACAAGAGTATCATGCTGCAGGATGCTGTAAACATTCAGACCCTGCAAGAACAAATTGATATCAATAGACAGATCAGGAGGAAAGTGTACCACACTATGATCAATAAATTCTTGAACCAAATCATTAATCTTGTCATCACCATTCAATTCATTCCAGTATAGTTCATTCGCTCGTTTTCATTTAATTTTTCAGGTTACTTACAATTGAAGGCAATACGTTCACATAACGCAGGTTTCTTGTTGCCAGCTTCAGTTTGTCATCTATAGGACCACCATCCACCAACAAAACCTTCTTTGTGTTCTCCAATTGGGAGATGTAATTCACGATATTTTTAGTCTTGTGGCTAGGAACCACCAGCTCCTCAAAAACTAGAAGCTGTTAGAGAGAACCATTAGAAGCATTCCTACATGATAAATGAAAACAATTGAGATGATACAAGTTACAGAAAAAGCAGCTTCCAATGAAGGCAAGATTCACAGGGCACTAATTCTTAAGCGGACAATGATACCAAGTAAGCTTGACATGACACTTAATTGTCAGGTCTTTAAAAAATTCAGCATAACCTATAGGAAATTTTGATGCCAATGGATCAACGATCAAAAGATTCATATCATCAAATTGTATTCCTTTATAAATATTGTAGTTAACTATATAAAATGCAAGGGATAACTAGCGTTCCAACCAACTCCAGAGCTTTCATAGCCTTAGAGAATGCTGTGCCACGAGGACACGACACATAACTTGAGCAAAAGCATGAAGCCCTTACTACAATTTCATCATGCATATGTTATATTAGTAGATATAGAATTAGATAACACTGGAAAAGTATAAATGTTTATTTTAAAAGGGAGAAAGTAAGAAAAGTTTATGTAACCATATTAAGAATTTAATGAGCACATGTAATGGGTGTGGGAAGAAAAGATGAGAAAAAGACTTCCCTTGCCTTCAGCTGTTCGAGCTGACAAGGCAACTTTTAGTCCCAGACGTCGAACCTTCTTTTGCAGCTTGATTGCATGACTTCGTGGCTTAGGCCCATGCATGGTGGCACCATGCCTAAACTGTTGGGATACACTTAGTCAAATCAAACAGCACCATGGTAACAGAAAATAGAAATAGCAAACAGGCTGTTCAATCCTATGCCGTTTGCTATGGTAAACCGATTAACAAAAGCTAGAGCAATTCAAGTAACCTGAGGCCCACGTAAAGTCCCATCCCTTGCTCGCCCAGTGCCTTTTTGCCTGTATGGTTTTTCCCTGAGCCACTTACTTCACTGATTGTTTTGTTGAGTGTGTCCCCTGTGGAACACATTAGATGCGATGTTCCAAAATTTAGTGATTTCTTCATATGCAAGAGTGGGAAAAAAGGAAGAAAAGCTAACATATTGATTGGCATGATTTGGTTGAGAAAATGCATGTCACATGCATTAGGATCCAATTATACAACAATCCACCCACCCACAAGCATTAAATTGCAGATATACATAATCATATATATGCATGTGTATATGCAAATACAAGTGAAGAGCAAATTGATTTAAGTCCATGTGTGTGCTTAACTTGCAAAGTCATATGTCACTTCATAGATTAATCTAGGATGATATATAAGTTATTTAAAATGTAAAAAGATAATATGATCATGTATACCATATTCCAATGGAAAAATCTTGACACAGATACAAGGCCTAGGTAGATGACAACTCACTGCACAATCTATTTGAACATTACAGTTCACTGGATCACCGGTTCAAGAGCTAATACCCATAGCAAGCAAAAGTTCCCTTGCCTCCCATACCAGTAATCATTCGATCACATCCATAACCGTCTAGTCCACATAATTGAATATCACAAACCATAATATATTCCTCAAATTCTCATTAGCCATAAAATACTGTGCCTCACCACTTAAAAGGTATAAAGAAATAGGAAAATATTATTTTTCTTGTTTTCATTCAAATAAATCCTTTGATAATGCTTTTTCCCAGTCAGAGAAGAGAAAGGAAGACTGGCAGAGGAAAAGAGGGAAGGATCAAGCAGGTGGCAGAGCTGCAGGGTAGCGATGTTGGGGTGGAACAAAGAGGAGATGAGGAAAGGAGTTGTTGCAGAGAAGGCTGTCAGGACCTTCGCAGGGTAAGATGACAGATAGTGACAGTGTGGTGATGGCCAGAACCCTTAACCAAGCATGATCCAACCAGCTAGTATGAAAGGTCTACCAGACCCCTGCCCAATCAGATATGGGTTCCGTCGATTTGGGTAAATGAATTTAGGACAAAATTGCCAGCCTCATAGCAATTTTCATGAGACTTTCTTAAATCATAATTAAAATAGATGGAAGTGACTACAAAGACTGGTATGGGAGTTTGAGTCACAGCTAAGAGCTCTCCAACATGTAGATCTGATGTCTTGAGATATGACAAGCAAAAGATAGAAGTAGGGTTTCACGTTGGTGAAATATATCAAAAGACATCTAATATACAATTACATGGGTATTACATGTTTAATGACCATGATATATAAAATCTGCTGGAATGAACCCAGAAAACCAAGGGAGGATTGTAGAATACAACCCCACATATGATATGGGTTGGGCATCTAATATTAGATTCACTATTATTGTGGCCAGCTCATAATCCTCAAATTAAGCAAATGGCATGCTACATCTAGCAAGAGGATTCTTTTCATATTATGTGAGATGGGTTTCAACTCCATCAATCATGGTCCAACAGGAACACAGCAAGAAGAGCCACCAGTTTTCTATATTGTCAATTTGGTCATAGTTAAAGATCTATTTATCTTTTGGATTAAATTGTTATAAAAAATTTGTGATGAGATTGTATATCAAAGGATGAAGTCTTAAAAAGAAACAATTAATATCCAAGTTCAAGCCAGCTGAGGAAAGTGCATTTGTTCTATACCATCCTCTGACAAAAATTGTAAATAAATAGAAAAAGCTCCATGAACCAAAAAAAATGAGGAAGCCAATACATGCTTGAAAACTCAAGATATGTTTAAAGATTATGAATTATCACAGCATACATATTTTGATGATTTTTCGAGATACTTGTAATAGCACATGCCCTAAACTAGGATTGATGACAATGATATGATCTCCATGTAACCAATTTCAACTTCTAATGAATAGGTCAATAAACATAATTCTACCTTTTAATTGTCAATGTAGAAACCCTAACAACTTGCCTATAATAGCATTAAAGAACAAAAAATTGAACTAAAGAGCAAGCATAAACTTTTATATAAAAGAAAAGGAAAGTAATAAATTTTTGAAAGTTTATTTCAGACAGTGGGTTAGGAATTCGATTTGGATTGCACAATTTAACGGTAATATGATTTTTAGAAAAGACAAAATTGTTGCCTCCTAACATAAGCCATCTACAACTAAAAAAGGTCAATGGAAGACAATAAACAAAAGGTCAATATAAGAAGAAAATATGTTATTCAAGTTGCATAAAAATGGAGAAGGTAGTTTAGATGATAGACTATATCCATATAATCATGACTTCAGAGACCACAATTATTTTTGCAAAGTTCAAAAGAAAAAAATATGGATTTTTGTTCTTTATACGGTAGAGCGCATGCTGTAGATCACCTGTTGTTGTTTTGCAAGCTGCCACTGTACAACTCGGTGAACGATATCCTTCCTAATGGGAACATCAAAAACATCACCAGCCAAAACCATGTAGCCCTTATCCTCATCATGGAAATTTGTCACTCTTGTTACCAGGTCTGCATATTGCCCTGCAATATTCAAGAAATGATTTCACAGGTGCTATTTTGTCGATTTGTTTAGAAGACTAACGAACTGGGAAATCTGTGCTTGAAAATAATATAATTATTACCGTGAAAAGCTACAAAATACATTTAACCAGTTGCAAAAAAAAGGGATAAATACAGATTAAGCTTGCTTCAATGAGAAGTGAAGCACATTTGTATATGGGGTTACCTGGATACAATTAAAGCTAAGCACCAAAAAACAGAATAGAGTAACAAATTCTGATAATAAATCCATAGTACACAATCTTAGATTTAAAAATAAAGGAAAAAAATAGCAGCTAGCATTCAATTTCAGAGATCCTTGCCATCATGGCCTTTGTTATCAGGCTGGCTACATTTTTGGCAGCAACCTTAATTTTCACATGTATAAGCCTGGGAGACACTAATGCCAACTTCATAATGTTCGGCACTCCAAGAGAAGCTCTGACTCAAGTTTTGATGAGCATAACATATTGCAAGATGTAGACAATTATGAGACCACCATATTTCTATCAAATGGGTCCAAGGAAAACAACAATCCTCTATTCATAAACCGAGTTAAAACTTGCCAACAATTCTAATACACATATGCAAGTTCAAACTTAACATGTTGTGAGGTCCCTAGTCGTTGAGAGAATATCTTCAATGTCCAATGGATATCATAATGTTATCCAGATCCTAGGGAATAATCATCATTGTTTGTAAGTCCATATTGATTAATGCTAACAGCCTGCCCTAGGCAAGCAATAAGGTAATGGAGTGATGTTATAGGAAAATGACCTCCAAAGATGTAATGGTGAGCGATAACTTTAGAAACTCAATAATGATGCATATTAAATACTTAAATGAAGTTTAAATGAATGAGTAGATAGTTGGCTCTATTTATGGCCAAAGGAGGCAAGAAAAGAAAAGCACAAAGAACACGACCATAAGTATTTAAGAATGCAGTCACCTTTCAGACCTAGACAATAGGAAGTTCTTTAGAAAAAAAAAATCTCTTTATACATCAAACCAAAACAAAGGTGCACCAATAAATAATAATGAAAGTCTGAGTGAGTCTTCCTTAACTGTGTTGATGGACACAAGGTGGTGAGTTCAGAGTCAACAAGTAAAATTTGTAGATATTATGGTTCATTCATACATGAGAGATTTGCACATACAGTGAGAAAACTTAATGGTATTGTCTAAGAAAAGACAAAACTACATCATGCTCTTGATCATGTTTTTTACTAAATTAGGCACACTATCATATGCATCAAATATTGTTGTGACAGTGGTGATGTCTGAACAAGTATGGCATTGATATTTGAAACTATAACTGCAATGAACAAAAGAATATTTGATTTAGACTCCATGCAAAAGGGACAATATTAAAATTACTACAATTCCATCAATAAACTATAATGAAAAAAATGAAAATACCTATAACACGGTCCGGCATTAACACAGTTCGACTAGTTAACAACTCTGGTGGAATTAGACCTTCATTTGCTTGAGACTCGAGAGTGGAAAACCTCTTGTAATTGATAAAAGGAAACCATGCTGCAAATACACAGTTTCAGATCCATTAATATAAAACGAACTGTTAAAAAAAGACAGACCAAAAGCCTAAAGGGTATATATACTGTGCTTATATCATTCTGTATTTACTCTCTTTTTTTTTGAATAAAGATTAGGCAAGGGTCATCACTTTCATCAAGTAAATGAAAGGAGAAGTACAAAAGATAGAGGGAGATAGAAGAGAATAGGGGGATAGAGAAGGTAAAGAAAGAAATAGAGACACAACACAAGAAGTGAAGAAAAGATAGAAGATGGGAAATTCTCCTCAGCCCAGACACCGAACGCATCCTAGTCCATTCTGTCACAAGAAACAGAGGCTTATCAATGATATCTACGACAGCGCAAAGCACATTATCAAAGAGTTTTCTGTTTCTGTTCGGCCAGACCGTCCAACTAACTATGCCACCATGGTGAACCAACTCATTACATATTCTTGTTTGATAAACTTCGACGGTCATTCAAACCAGATGCAGCAATTGTCTGAAGGAAATGGGGAATCCCTGCTTTAGAACAGAAGTATTCCCAGATTGATTGAACATAGAGACATTTTATATGCAATTGCTAGACCATTAGAAATGAAAAGGCATCATTAGTCCACATGATCTTCTATCCCATGTGACATGATATAGGTGTCAACTTCGAGAAGAAAAATTTCTCAATCTTTTTTTGTAATGTTAAAGGTTGGAACACTCCCAAAGGGTAACTTATCAAAACCCCAAGCATTAAATTACAATAGAACATGGCAATAAACTGAATAAATTTCAAAACTACCAAAGTAAACTACTAAAGTAAACACCTCCAGCAACAATGTCTTAATTGACTGGAGGATAAACATGTCTGGCAAAAGAAACTACAGATATCTACAATTTTGCTTCTTTTTCACATCAATCAGGGCCCCTAGAAGAAGGAAATTCAGAAAAGTTAAGATTCACTTGACAAAGTAGGTTGGCTGACCACAGAAGAAGCTAACCTACAATAAGAATATTAATATCTTGCAACCCAACATTTGAATTTCAGTAATAGAGAAAAGATCTATAAATATGTTGAATGTAATTAAGATATCATGTACAAATTTCACTCCTAAAAGCAGCTGTAGTAACACCAAGACAGAACCATAGTGCATAAGCTTCAGAACTTCTTTGGAAAGAAAAAAAAGCTACCAATGTAGCTTCTTATAGCACTAGAAAAATTGGAGGACAGATAATTAAGAAAAAGGTCACGACTTTCTCTAGCATAGATTAAATATCAAGGTCTGTTGCTTGTTATATTTCAGAAACACTGAAAGCCAAGAGATAATCATATGAATGTTTCATATACAGTTGTTGGTTTTGTGAGCCATGCAAGATATGTTCCAAAACCAACAACTGTATATGAAGTATTTAACATTGTTGGCACAAAAACATAAAAATAAAAATAAAACAGTCAAAGTTGAAGTTCAGTATGCTTTTATTCTTTCATTTTCATTCAAATTAAGTTCTAAGGCTTGAACAAGTTCAGCTTGATGTAGGAATGTTTCAAACTAGGAAACTTAAGTGCAAAGGCCAGATACAATTCTTCTTCTTTATTATTACTATTATTATTAAAGATAACCAAAGAAATTATCATATGTTCCTAGGGCTGGCTCTACAAATCCTTCAGGACAAATTAAAATTACACCATCAGTGCAATCTTTCTACAGGAACTCCAGTCTTCCCACTATATCAACTTCACAATGATCGGTGCAATTTCAAATATTACTCAAATCTATATAGATGGGCACCACAGTACTTATTTCCACCAATCATTCATCATTCTCCTTCATAGAATCAAAAGTCATTACTGAACAACAAAATCACTGATTACTCACCCCTCTCCCAAGTTTAATATGGAAAAAGAAGACATACTGGGATGTTCCGAGGAACAAAAACCATACATGTCTTTTATAAGGGACAAGAAATGGCCATGCTCCACAACAATGCCCGTATGGGCTGGATCCAAGTATCTCTGACTTACATGTCAAACTATGAGGCTCATGGTTAGGGCATCAATGCTCGATAGATTAGAAATCTAGTGGCGCTTACCAATCATTCAGTTTTGTTTCAAGAACATAGCATAAATTTAAGAAAACTTCACTGAATCCAACAAAGATAGCACCTCAAAAACTCCACAAAATTGAGAAACAAACCTTACTTACCAATGGATCACGGAATGATCCATTCTTCGGCGCACCGGTTATCGTCGTGGCGAGCCTCCGCGCCTGATTCCACGCCACCCGTGCGAGATTCGACATTCTTTCTATCTCAACACGCTAGGAGGCGCGGTGGAAGCACCCCGTTCTCGGTGCACCAACAATTAGGGGTGGCCACCGGCAACCATCGGGCGGGTTCGTGGCTCTCGCCATTGGACAGGTCGGATCCTTAGGCACGATCCGGCTTTGTTTGTCTGTGGAGCCTAGAGCCCGATATGAACCGGAACCAATTCGATCTCGGGTTCGCACCGGAATCAAAATAAACTGGAGCACAATCAGAATCGAAATAAAATTAATTTTTTTAAAAAATAAATTAAATTTAAAAAAATAAATAATATTCATTCTGTTACGAAATCAGAACCATACATTCTCCTAATCAAATAGTTAGAATGAGAGTCACCTATTTTCATTCCAAAATCCAACTTCTCTTAACCAAACAGCTCCTCGATATGTGATCAACATCCCTAGTCAGTCTCTTCTCCAAGCGTTCCCACCAACAATCACCATAGCATTCAACCAACTATAATAAGTGATTGGTCGCCCAAAAATAATTTTATATTTTAATATTTGAAAATTTTCTCGTTGGCTACTTGTAACTCGTGTAAGAGATTTTATTTAGTTATTGATTGCTAGAATTAACTATTTAAAAGGAGTTATTATGATTTTAGAGAATTCGTGCAAAAAACCACCTAAGACACTGAGGTACCATGGTAAGAAATCATCGACTCATTACCTACCAATGTGTATCATAAGAAGAGATAGAGGTTTCATTAAGGATGTCTCTCTCTCCACACGTATATGGATAGTTGATTGTCCCGATGTAAACAAGGCTCCTATATCTTTCCTGTATACTTTGTCATGTATAAGACAATTTGCATCTCAAGATTTAGTCCAAAGTTTTCAATGTAAAATTTCATTTCACCTTAGAGGAGATCAATTGAGCAGCAAGATGATATCTGCATCCTTGATCCTATTGGCTTATCTAGTTCTCCAACCTGAAGTTTCATTCTATCTGAAGGATATCAACTATGGTATACTTAATATTTCATTGTTTGTATTCCAAATGGTTTAGCTTATTCAATTCGTTTGTTTCTATTATCATTGTGAGTTATTGTTTCATCTTATTTTCTTCGTTGTATCTCATTTCATTAAAAAATTTATATATCATAAATTATCAATGCGCATGATTTTGACGGTTGACATATGCTAATTGCTGGTGTGAATACTTCAGTAAAGGATGAGAGCCCTTACACAATTTCAAAACATAATAAATCAATCTTATAGCAAAGTTGAGCATGTGTTTTTCACCCATTTAAAATGTATGCATCAGTATTTTATATCTTTGCATTGCCTTCTAAAAAGTTTGCATTAAATTCTCATATGTCATCTACTTAATATATCTACACCAATTTGAAATGTGCACATAATTATCATATGATGTATGCATTATTTCCTAAAATGTATGTACTAGCGACCATCACCACAATTGACGATTGTGGGTGATGGGGAGATCGACAGCAATAGTTAGTGTGATGAAAATAATACATGGGGTTGTGTGGCAATAGAAATCATCACTTGTAGATAGTTATATAAATTGCATGTACGTATGAGGTGGATGATAATAGTAGAGATTTTTTGTGATTGCTAGTTGTGATAAAGATAGTAGGTGATGGTGGAGGTCGTTAATGTTGGTACAAAATTAGATATTATAAAAGATGATGGATGGTATAAAAATTGTAGAAAGTGGCGGGTGGTGGTAGATATTATTAACAATAGTGGATGATAATAGAGATCATTAATTATTGGTGGATGATAATAGAGATTGTCGGTGATGGTGGTTAATAGTAGAGATCATCGATAGTGATGGGTGATGGTAGAGATTATTGATAATTGTGAGTGATGATAGAATAATCAGAGATAGCGGTTAGTGATAGAAATCATCAATGGTGGTGGGTAATGATGGAGATCACCAATGCCTGCAATGATGACGAAGATTGTAGTAAGGATAAGTGATGGAGATCATTGGAGGCGGTCAGCAGAGATTGAGATCCTTAATAATAATGGGCAATGGTGGCGATCATAGAAAATGGTGAGCAATGGTGGAAATCAATGACAGCGATGAACTTGAAATTGCATCTTCAACAACCATGTGTTATTAAAAAAATTCGTGTGATAAAATATTCTAAGAAACTATAGCAAGACATGCATTCGTGATAGTTTTTGTCACTATATAATTGGATTAATACTGCAATAGCTAATATTTCCTCTTGGATGTCTGTCGGATTATGTGACTATTTGTTTCCTTCGACAGCATTAAACTAAGCTGCTGCAAGTCAAAGAAGAGCAGTTGAACCATCTACAATGGAGAACATATGACAGCACTAACCACATGTCTGACAACTATTTGATCCTTCTGGTCATGTCATACATTGGTTGCCCTTGCTTGTTTGTAGGTCAGGTAACTATTCATATCTGTCTCTTTTCTGAGCCAAATGTTCCATCCTTCTGTCACTAATCTCAGTTTAGATTAAATTGTAATACTAAATACTTGCATTTGGGACTGATATAATTAGCAAGAAACCTTTGTTGACAGGTTTGGATGATACTTATTCAAAGTTCAAAACAAGTTATTTGATTAACCTATCTCATGTCAAAGAATGCTCTATGTATGCCACATGTGGTTCTTTTCCTTAATGAGTGAAATGAAATCTCCATTAGATCACAATGTAAAATATTTTGAAAGTGTTATTCCACTAGTAAATTGATGCATTGATGTACTCTACAAGAGGAATGCCATCTTTTGGGTTCAAACATAGGAGAAATTGTTAGATGGATATGATCTACGGTGGATTTAGGATGAAATCACTCCATTTTTCTCCTCCTTTCTTCTTATTTACATGTAACAGCCACACAATCTAGGATGATTTTTTTATCCTAGTTCCATGATAGAATTGGTCCATCTAATAATTTCTTCCAATGCTGGAGGCTCACCTTTTTTGTGCAAGAAAGACACTCCCTTATCTCCTCTCGGTTGTTGTGAGAATGAAACTTTGGAATTTTTGGATACACGCACGAACACATAAATGTAGCTCTTCAGTGCTTAGAGATTCCTTCTACCAAGAAAGGTCCATCTGTAGCCAAACAAAAACCAAGAAAGGTCCATCCAAGTTCCAACTGTCAGAAGGCCAAATTGTAAGGCAGCACAAAGAAGACAACAAGGATGCAATAAAAAATGTTAGTCTAGAAGGACTTTTGAGAGTTGGGACCGCATGTAGAGGAAGTGGAGGCCCAGATGAAACGAAGCGGCATCGAGCGGTGCAGCACCAGCACCTACGGAGAAGTACTGTGCCCGCTAAAATTCCACATTTTGCAAGCAAGCAGCCACCAGCGACACCGCTACCACCGCCGAGGAGCGACCAAGTGGAGGCAACGCCGTTATCCCCGCGTATCTCATTATACCACAAGTGGCAGTGTTTTGAGTTGTACTTCATCCTATTCAACTTTGGACTGGATTTATTTAAAAGGAGGAGGTAAGTAATGGCAAATTATATCAGCTCTTATTGGCAATTATAATAGAAAAATGGTTATAGTTTTATTCCACTTATTGCTTAACAAAAAAAAAGTATTCATTAAACTAAAATAATATTTTAATATATATATATATATATATATATATATA
>KE505174.1:148872-165785 GCA_000441515.1 Elaeis oleifera | reverse complement strand
CGTCCCGAACCAAACGTACGTCTCTCTCTCTCTCTCTCTCTCTCTCTCTCTCTCTTGTGAGTAATTTAGAGTCTATTTTAACTTTTGATGAATTTTTTGTGACCAATCAATTGCCCCTGGAATCCCAAACTGTCTGAGAAATCCCACATTTCGGCTGTATATTCTTCCTTTTTTTCTGGGTTGCGCGGGATTTAATCGAAAGAAAGACGGAGCTCTTGTACGGATCCGCATGGGTCCGCGATCTATTTCTTTGCTTTCCTTTTCTCTTTTTAATCTGGAGTCTTTGAACTTTTGATTTTTCTGTTTTAGTAGTATTATTCTTTTCTCGTTGTCCTTTAAGCTTTTTCTGGATTCCCTTTTAAAAGCTTCTCGCATCCATCCCCATCCCCTGGTTAAAATTCAAATCTCTTTTTCTGTACCTTTTAATCCTTTCCACCTTACCCTCACCTCTCCATCTCTTTCTCACTAATTATAAAATGGATTAAAAAAAAGGAAATGCCCCTTTCAGACTTGAGATTGCTCCACTCCACTCAGTTGAGACTCGATTCAATTTTTACCATGATTCAATTTTGAATCCTTTTGTTTTACACACTACAAAAAACTGAGATTTTTACACATAAATTGTTCTGGAACAGACTGATTGGTTCAGGTGAATTAAGACCGTAATCAAAACATTCAATTATGAGGAGATTAGTCTGCTGTCGCCGCCGATCTAAAGACTTCAGCCTGGATTTCGACGAGGAAGACCGTATGTCATCTACATCCTTGAGCTCCATCTATTCTTGAAAATAAATGGACATTATTTTTTTGGTAATAAAAATGGACATTATTTAATGACCCCTGGCGTTAGTGCATCATTATTTAAGCGGGTGCAGGACTGTGGAACGCAGCGGGAGGATATTAACAACCGAACAGCGGGCAGCGATCTCCTCGAATGGGCACCTGCCACGTACCTCGAAATACGTTACGTGGCAGCTGTTGAGCATCGCTGTCTGCTGTTCTGGAGAACCTAGCTGCTGTGTGTGGTTGGAGGAACGACAGGAGGGTTTTTTTTTGGTAAGGGCAACGACGGGAGGGTTGATACGGTGAGGGCTCACACCAAACCCACACTATTTAATGGCTTTGGGAGCTCGCACGACTAACACCTGACGTAGCTTCAACTCCATGTATTTGTTCACGTCCATTATTATTAGCCGAGTCTTTAATTAAATATTTACTAGCTAGGAGAAGGACTGTTGACTAGAGATTTCATTAGAATATAAATTCTTGCGTTTTAGTCTACTACCAGCTGGCAATCAATGTTCCTTTTAAATTTTAATGGAAGAGTCATTTCGTATGGGAATGAGTTTGAGATTCTTCTCCTCACCTTCTTTTGGATGATGTGGTACGCACTGCAGCTGAGTGAAATATATAATAATGTCAGGAAGAGTAATTTTTTGTACACCACATCCGATGTAGAAAAAATGCACTGCTCCATCTGATTGGGTCACATAGCCACCACTTTTCAACGTGCATTTAATGCGGCAGGTCTGTTTTTCGTTTAAAATTTTGAATGACGAAAATATCCCTTCTCTTCTGAAAAATTATGATATTTTGTGGTCATATTACGACATCCTGTAGTTAACTTCATGTCATAAGAAAGGGAGGAATATTTCATCATTTAAAAATTCATAAATTTTCAATGACGAAAATGCTCTTATCTTTTATGACTTCTAGAAGAAAATTATGACATCATGTGTGCAGGAAGTCATAATTTGACCACAGGATGTCATAATATGACCACAGAATGTCATAATTTTTCAGAAGATGAGGGGCATTTTCGTCATTCAAAATTTTCAACGAAAAGTGGAACTGCAGGCATTTAATGTGCTATTGAATGCACATTGGAAAGTGATGACTATGTGCTCTAATATAATTGGATGGTGCGCTCCATGTCAATTTTATTGCACCGCATATGGTGCACAAAGACTTTCTTATGTCAGGAAAGAGTAGATAGTCTTTAGATCTGGTTGGTCCACATGGCAAGCTCATTAGTTCCACTTCTTAGCATCTAGTGAGCGGTGGCCAACAGAACATGTGATCATTCATTTTGGCCCACCAAAGTCCTCTTCAGTCCAGGCTTTAGAGCACAAACATTGGTGTGCTTTATGATGGGTCACATAAATGAAGACAATGATGACCTCATATTTCATTTATGTGACATATAATGTAATTATTTCTTTGGAAGCAGAGGTTTTTTTTTTTTTTTTTGAGGAAAGGTAAAGTCAAGAGGGCTAACTGGTTTTCATAAAGATAATTAAAGCAAAACACTGAACAAAACAAGCTCCAGGTGTAAAGCTATAGCAAAAGAAGAAAGAAAGGAGAAAAGGAGAGGATATTGATATCTTTATTCACATCTGGCAGCCAGCAATTTTTAACCTAAGTTTCCCATGCATCAGTATGATGATTACTGCACTTGGACAACCTGTTGGGTGGATCATATTTATTGATACCACCGAATAGGTGATTCTATTTACATGTGTTGATAGTTATGCATTTTGTCAAAGTACTTGATGGTTATGCATTATTGGCAATACATCGTTTCTTTTACTTTGTAGATGCTCTATAGACTCTAAATTGCATAGTGGTCAAAGCGCTATACAAAATGATGTTAATCAAATGGAATCAATAGAGGCTGAGGTTGCGATAATTTGGATGTTGAATGTGGCCAACCAACTGAACGCCAACAGCCCTAAATTACTGTCAGGTACAGGTCCTGTTAGATCTGTCTGTTTCAGTTTTGGAATTGGGTGCAGGACATGCACATAAATTTTCATCAGTATGCATGATTCATCTGAACCTGACCTGATCCACCCTTCCATTATTATCCTTAACTCTGACCAACTCGATGATTGCGCAGTTGCAATACTGAAACTGATTGGGAACTAACAAGAAGCATTAGTATTAACTCTTGCAAAAGAATGTAACTAAAGAATTCAAAGACCATGCAATGTTAGAGATCTATTCAGTTGCTCCATCTCTGGAAAAATAACTAGCAATTCTTTTAGAAATAATTACCTTTACTTAATTGGTAAAGATGCCGTTTTGTTAACTAGTAACTGGATAACCAGGCTTTTTCTGTTTGTCGGCACCCCTCTCCTCAGCACTTGCACTGGGTCCTGCGCTCAGACTTGAAATGGTGGTGCTTCCCTGATATTCTTGAAAATTAATAAAATGTCTCTGGGTTTTCTGGAACTTGTCAAAATAGCAATAATTAGCTTAATACAGGCTTTTCAAAAGAACATATATGCTGTGATTCCTTGACCTGGGCTCCGTGAGCCCATTTCCTGTAGCAGCCTGGCAAAATCAAGGTATGGCATTCTTGGTTAATAAGCAGCAGGTGAGGCCCAACAGTTCTTCTTTGGCTGCTTTAAGGTTGTCTTGAGAGCTGATCCTTACCAACTTTCCCAGAACAATGAAATAAGAAGAATGATCCCAATCATGCAGGGTGATGACATACAGAGGCCTTGAGAGCTGCATCCTCAACAGTTGCTCCTATGATAATGAGAGTGGCAGCAGTGGCATGATTGGAGCTGATGGCTGTGCTACCACTGACTCCCTTGATGATGACGCCTCAAGCTGCTCTTCTAGTAAAGATGCCCTGGGTTCCTCCTTCTCCTCTCATTGCCTGATGTCAAGCAAGCAGGAGGAGGAGCAAGCACTTGATGAATGGGACACCTTCCATTGTCTCCACCATTTTGGTGTCAAAGGAAGAAACCGGTTACTTACAGTATGAATGTCTCGGATGTTGTGGCTATGAAGGAGAGGTTTGCAAAGCTGTTGCTTGGTGAAGATATGTCAGGAGGGGCCCAAGGGATCAGCACTGCTCTCGCATTGTCTAATGCCATAACAAATCTCTCAGGTATTGAAATATCCTTGATATACTACTACCACATATATTTGGAATTCTTGCCTCTTGAATTATAGCCTACTTTTGGGAATGCTTCCAAATGAATGTAGATGATTTAGAGGTGAGTAAATTACAAGCGTGCACATTAAGATTAGCATATTAGGGTTCTACTATTTTAAAAATAATAATATTTGTGTAGATATTACCATTGTTATAAAATCAGCTATTTTGAGTTCGAATAGCATGAAAAGATAGGGGCTTTGAACTTGCTGCAGATTGGTAGACAATTTTTGCACTGTTGTATTTTTGTAATTGCCATTGTGTAAGAATTCTAATGACATTTTTTCGATCATTTAAACATCCATCCTATTTGTGTGTAGTTACAAGATCAAGTTGATACAACTTCAGAATTTCGATCACCCTATATTGTTCGGTTCACTTACTTTGCGTAAAACCTTGTTCATTGATGGTATACCAAGAGTGGTCCTAGTCATATATTTCAAATAATATGGTAAATGATAACCTACAAGTTTCTATATACTAAAGACGTATCTTATTGGAAATTAAGTTATCTTGATAGTGTAGCTTCAACTTTATGTTCTTTGTACTTTGTATATGACGTGCATACTACTTCGCTTGCTACACTTGAGCTAGTTCTGGTTTCACTATACATCCATCTCATTTTCAGCATCGGTTTTTGGGGAACTGTGGAAGTTGGAACCTTTATCTGAAGAAAGAAAAAGCAGGTGGCGTAGGGAAATGGACTGGTTGCTCTCTCCTACCAACTACATGGTCGAGCTGGTTCCAGCGACACAAAATGGAGCAAATGGCCGGATGTTAGAGGTATAGGATTGGGAAATATCCAGTATATCTATGGGAATTTTTGCATTCAAGATCAACCACCTCTCATCTCATTTTTTTTATTTTATGTGCAGATAATGACCCCTAAAGCCCGTTCAGATGTTCACATGAATCTTCCTGCCCTTCAAAAGCTAGATTCTATGCTTATTGTATGTTATCGACTTTATTTGTTGAAGTACAAAGTAATCAAAATATGATAAGAATAATTGGATACTTTATCCCTTTGTTAATTTTAAACATAATTTTCTTTCTGTTCTACTTTCACTAAGTCATATGGTGGCCAATGAAAAATGAATTTCTGCAGGATGTATTAGATTCGATGGTGGAAACAGAGTTTTGGTATGCAGAAGATGGTAGCAGAGCTGAAGGTCAGAGCCAAAGCGGTGGCATTAGGCCGAGCAAGAAATGGTGGCTCCCATCTCCACGTGTTCCTGACAGTGGACTCTCCCCTTCTCAAGAAAAGGCTTGGTTTCCATGGGAAGTTTGTTCACCAAGTCCTCAAGGCTGCCAAATCCATCAATGAAGAGGTGTTGCACCAAATGCCAATTCCAGATGCTATCAAGGATGCCCTTCCAAAGGCAAGCAACCACCTCCAACAATCTCTTCTTCCAATTTTTTTCATACTAGACTCTAGTCAATGCTTTCTGGCATGACAGACATTAATCTCATGACAATATGATTAAATTTGGGTTTATTTTCTGCCTTGCATAAGCCCGTAAAATTGTATTTTTGCAGTCAGGGATAGCTAGCTTGGGTGAAGATATCTACCAAGCTATAGCTGTGGAATCCATTTCAGTTGAGGAAATTCTTCTCTCTCTTAATTTGAAAAGGGAACACAAAGTCCTTGAGACTGTGAACCGATTAGAGGGTGCAGTTTTGCCTGGAATCAGAGAATGTCTGAAGAAACAAGCAAGCGATCACCAATGCGGTACCCGTGGTACTTCATGAGGGTAAGGGTCAGAACTTGAAAAGGTGGCAGTGTGTTTAGAAAGAGCTGAAGCACTACTGCAACTTCTGAAAATCAGATTTCCAAACCTTCCTCATTCCTTTATTGATGTCACCAAGGTCCAATCCAACAAGGTGAGATCATTTATGCGGACTGGTTCTCTTAGATGATATTTCCTATTGGTATTTATCCAAATATATGACTTTCTGCCACAATGATAAAATGTTATGAATATAATAAAATGTTATGAATATAATGTTAAGCAGATGTGGTTGGTTGAGAGTACTAGTATATAATTGCTGCTAAAAGATATATCCAATTATATGTAAAGCTTGTCAAATTAGCTTGCCAGCTTGCATTCGGCTAATGCATCGATTCTTTAAACCAGGATTTCTCAAATCCTTCCCCTCCTTTTCATTGTGTAGGATGTTGGACGTTCCATTATTGAAGCTTACTCCAGGGTCCTTGTGGGCCTGGCATTCAGTTTACTGTTAAGAATAGGAGATATCCTGCAAGAGGATGACTTGAAGAAGCCCACTACTCCCATTGCCACTCTCAAATTTGACTTCTGTTCTGATGTATATCTTGCTGGGATCACTGAAACGCCGCCAGGTCATATTAACCGCTGTCTTATCGACCAGATGAACATGGTAGATGGGCGCTATAGCAAAGATGATGCAAGTAAGGCTGTGATGGAACCCTTCTTGGGTAACAAGGGAAACACAATAATGGTGGTCACAGCCATGTCCGTTTAGAAGTAGAGCTTGGTGCTATGGAAGGGAACTTTGTGTAAGCACCCTCCTTCAAGCTCTCCTTGAGTAGGGATATGGCTTTGCAGTTAGCTGAGTTTTTGAGGTGATCACTGTGTGGGAGGAGAATTTTAGTTATTGCACTCAATGTAGAATGATGACATTTCAACTTTAGAAAAATATGTGCTGCCGTCAATTTAAATCCATGCTATCTTCAAAAAAAAAAAATAACTCATCTGTACATTCTATATGATAAGAGCCAATGGTTTGCTGATGTCTAAAATCCATGAGTCCAGAGTTTGTGTGTGGCATCTTGGAGGGGGAAAAAAGAGCGATTCTTTGTGCACCTTGCGTGGTCCAAAAAATCGTGCACCACATGTGGTGATTCGTTCTCGCACGGGCCCGGTAAAACAATTTTTTTTTTTTTCCCACTGCTGTCTTTGAGCCCGTACATGAATCAACATGGTGTGCGGTTTTCTGCATTATGTACGGTACACAAAAAATTTTAGCAAAAAAAAAACAACGCACGGTGCACAAAAATTTAAAAAAAAAAATTACTCCTCCAAGAATCTTTAAACAATGAAACAGACAAGAAGTTCTAAGAACTCATCAAAAGCAGCTGCATGAAAACCATGGACTGCCCCATGCTTCCACCCAGTAGACGAGTGAACTTGCACATCTACATGGGAATAAGAAGAACTTGATTTCCGATCCATATATTGACCTTTATTTAATGATTAGATTTTATTAATTTTTTTTAACTTTTCGATCCATTGCTTCAAATATTTAATTTTAGGTCTTTTCTTTGGTATTCTTATCTTTTTCAAAATTATAGCAGAAACAAATAGATCGCCAACACCGATGCCTCTTCGCCCAAAAATCTCACCGGTGCCTCCAATTGGCCGTCTGACGCATTTTCTGATCAGAAGACACCAATTCGTCGGCGATCAAGAGAGGGAAATTACTGGCAAATCGAGATCTAATGATTTTTTTTTTATTCGAAACGAAGGGTTAGGTCGGCATCTGGCACCACCGCCCGTCGGGGTAGCCACTGCATGTCCGGATGGCACCGCCGGTCGGATGGCCACATGCAGTAACGGCATGGGTGGAGGAGGAGGCCGCGGTGGCGGGAACTGTCACCCGCCTACATTTTTTTTTTCTTGGATCCTTGGTTCCGGATGCAAATCACGGTCCTTCACCGACGATTGATCCCGATAACTGTCGGAACTCTCTCTTCCATGCCGGCGATCGATCGATCATACGGATGGAAGAAGAGAAGAGGGGACGGCCTCCATCCCTCTTCTTCTTAATTTTTTTATAATTTGTTTGGGATCTAGATCGGAATCACCGGCCCTTCCGCCAGTTTAATTGTTAATTGTTTGGGATTTTCTTCTTAATTTTTAATTTTTTAAAATTAACTATATATGATATTAATTTAATTATGTGCAAGGTTAATTTAACTGTGTACCATATTTAGTTAACTGCGTATCATATTAAATTAATTATATATCATATTAATTTAACTATATATAGTATTAACTTAACTATATATAGAGTTCATTTAACTGTATATAATATTAAATTAATTATATACCATGTTAATTTAACCGTATGCAGTATTAATTTAACTGTATGCAGAGTTCATTTAACTGTATGCAGTGCTAAATTAACTATGTACAGAGTCAATTTAACTACATGTAGGATTAATTTAACTGTGTATCATATTTAGTTAACTGCGTATCATGTTAAATTAACTGTATACCATGTTAATTTAACTATGTACAGTATTAATTTAACTATATGCAGAGTTCATTTAATTATGTATATCATGTTAATTTAACTATGTACAATATTAATTTAACTGTGTCCAGAGTTCATTTAACTATGTGCAGTGTTAAATTAACTATGTATGATGTCAATTTAACTGTATGCAAGGTTAATTTAATTGTATACCATATTTAGTTAACTACATACCATATTAAATTAACTGTGTACCATATTAATTTAACTGTGTACTATATTAATTTAACTATATGTAGAGTTTATTTAACTGTATACCATGTTAAATTAACTGTATACCATATTAATATAAGTGTATGCAGTATTAATTTAACTATGTGCAGAGTTCATTTAACTGTATACTATGTTTAGTTAACTGCATACCATGTTAAATTAACTGTGTACTATATTAATTTAATTATATACAGTATTAATTTAACTGTGCGCAGAATTCATTTAACTGTGTGTAGTGTTAAATTAATTGCAAATGATGTTAATTTAACTGAATACCATATTTAGTTAACTATGTACCCTATTAAATTAACTATATATGATGTTAATTTAACTATGTATAGGATTAGTTTAACTATATACCATATTAATTTAACTGTGTATCATATTTAGTTAAATATGTATCATGTTAAATTAACTATATATCATATTAATTTAACTATATGCAGTATTAGTTTAACTATATGTAAAGTTCATTTAACTGTATACCATATTAATTTAACTGTGTATAAAATTTATTAACTATGTATCACATTAATTTAACTATGTGCAAAATTCATTTTTTTTGATTGAGCTGAAATCAACTTTTGTATTTAATAGGGGCTAAATTATAAATTCTCATAAAATTTCATTTAGCAAATCAGGTTCGGATTTGGGTTGAAACCCAAAACTCGAAACCCATTAAGGAGTTTCTCCTCCTTCCTCACGATTGGGTAGCGGAGAATAGGGGCCAACATCGGTGCCTCTTCCACCCAAAAACTTCATTGGCACCTCCAATTGGTGGCCCGATGCATCTTTCGGCCAGAAGACACCAGTTCACCAGCGATCAAGAGAGGAGAACCGTTGGCAAACTGAGATCCGACGGTTTTTTTTATTTATTTGTTTGAAAATGAAGGGTTAGGCCCGATGTTCGGTACCATCGTCTGTCGAGGTAGCCACCGCATGCTCGGATGGTGCCGCCTGTCGGATGGCCATAACGGCATGGGTGGAGGAGGAGGCCATGGCGGCAGGAACCGTCGCCCTTCTACTTTTTTTTTGTTTCTTTGGATCCTTAGATTCGGATGTAAATTGTCGGCCCTTCACCGGTGGTTGATCCTGATCGCTGTCGGAACTCCCTCTTCTACGCCGGCAACCGATCGATCACATAGACAGAAGAAGAGAAGAGGGAACGGCCTCCATCCCTCTTCTTCTTAATTTTTTTTAATTTGTTTGGGATCTAGATCAGAACCACTGGCCCCTTACCGCTAGCTTGTGCTAGTGGCCGCCGGAGCACGAGGTTGGGTGTCTAGAAGCATCGCACGGCGAGGGAGGGCGGCCTCCGCCATAGCCAACACCTCGTGGAGAAGAACGAAAAAGAGGAACGAACGAAGAAGAAAAAAGACGAAGGCAATGGGCAAGTTGGATATTTTTTAAAGCCAAATCGCATCAAAACTAATAGATTATGTTAAATAGGCATCGAAAGTTACAGTTTTGATCAACAGGGAGTTTTCATTAGAGTTGAATCAATCGGGGGATCCGCAATTAAATACCCGCAAAAATAATTTCAGGCATTTCATGGTGTCTTTGAGGAAGTTGGCCTGCAACAAGCCTCTTTGCTTCCCTAACTAGTTTTCAGGCAGGGCTACGCTTTTCATATTATTTCTTCTCCACTATGCCCAAACGAATGCGTAGATCCATGCAATATCCAGATCACAGTTAATATCTCCCACCTTTTAATCTAATATATTTGTGTAGCAGCTAGTATGTTGCATTAGTGTTGAATATAAAGAAGTAATTGAAACTACAGCATCTGTTCCGTGATTTGTGAGCAAGATATCTGTGCAATAATAGAACCAAAATCACTATTTATTTCATTCCAAGATACATCCTTTGAATGGAGAAATAAGGTTGGTGATGTTCATAATATCATTAGAGAGTTTTGTAATGAGCACGAAAGAAAGTTCTCCTTATCTCCTATTCGAGTAACTCATGATATTGGTTCATTGAGAGACTAGATATATCTTTGATGGATTTGATGAGAGGGAAGGGAGAAAGAGAGAGTTCACGCAATTTATGAAAGAGAATGCATAGCAATAAAATGTTAAAAATAGATTAGGATACATGCATGGAAGATCTTGCATTTCCATGGGTAAAAATGAAGTCTTTGATGTATTAGTTGGTGAAAGTCTAATAGTCCAAATTATCCTATTCTAGCTCAAGTTGCACAATATGTTTTGACAATTTTAGTATTTGTAGTAGCATCAGAATCTATATGTAGTACAAGCAAGTGAGTGATAAATACATCCTAAAGTTCATTAGATCCTAAGATTATTGAATCTATGGTTATCTTCAAGATTGGCTAAGACCTAAAAAAAGATAATTTATTATATTTATATTATATCAATCAAATTATATGACTTAAAGTATCTACTAGTTATTCTTATTTGCCTTACGTTCTTTTGCAACGGTGTTTTAATCATGATTCTCATTCTATGTTGGATAATTAGGCCCATGTTCATATTGCTATAGGTGGTAGAGCTTTCATCTAGAGCTATTGGCAATAAAGCTTTCGCTAATAGAGTTTTTAATAAAAAATATTTGCTATTTGCTAACTATATTCTAAAGCATTATGGAACTTCAACATCTATTTCATAACCAAATTAAGAAATTACTTTTACTATCAGGGAATGATATGACAATAAAGAACGTTGGTGCTTTCAAGTGTCTAACTATTTTACTATCCAAAATTTTTACTAAATTATATATTTTGATATTTTGAATCTAAATAATATAACAAATAATAAAATTTAATATTTTTATAAAATATAGTCATATTTTTATAATATGATTATATTGTGATAACATTATTATAATATAACATGATATTATTATGTTATAATTATTATAATATAATAATGATGATAATAATATAATACTTTTTATATTATAATTTATTATGCTGTACTATCAGCAACCATCATTACAAAGTATTGTTGATTTATAGATTTTTATATTTTAGCCAAAATATATAACAAAAACATAAATATTTTTATGGGTGATTATCGAGTAGCAAAGAATATCTTAACTATAAATTGGATAATTCTTGATTCTTATAGTAATATTAATGCTTGGTTTTATTTATCCAAATACAAAATAGCAATAATTATTCACATATGCACAATCATAATAGCATTATAATTGTTCACATATATTTTTCAGTATCCATGTTACGAGAAAAAGAGTCACAAACAAATAAGTCAATGACTCATAAAAAGAGCCGCAATACAATTATGCAAAATATCTATCTTATGATTATATTTGATTTTGTTCTACACTCCTTTTTCTATGGTTCATCAATCTCTAAACAAGCAAGGGGAAGTAGATTATCCTTATCATCATAAAGTTAAACTCAAAATTTTCTTAATTGTATGATATAACAACAAAAGATACCAATTTAATGATTATAATAATAAAAATTTTAATTATTTTTCAAAAATTATTGTCGAGACTTATACATAGATTTTCAGATGAGGCTCTGTCAAAAAAAAAAGAAAGAAAACAGCTTCTCGATGTGTCTTAAGTAGAGCATTTTCCTAAAAGCCTGAAAAATATTTTGAATCATTCTTGTAAAGATTTATTGTTGAGACTTTTACCTAGTATTTTAGGTGAGGCTTTGTTAGAAAAAAGAAAAAAAAGAAAAAGAGCTTCCAGATGTATCTTAAGTAGAGCTTTTTCCTAAAGGCCTGAAATTGGATATTTTCTTGATAGATCTTTTTCAATTTTAGAGGAGCACAAATGCTATTTCAAAATTTTACCAAATATCTCAAAATCATTCAAAAGGGCTTCTGACCCTCCAAGAAATGCTTTTTGGTCCTTCAAAAGTAATTGCATTGAATCATTTAAAGATGGGATCACTTTGATGACTCAAAATTAGGATTTTGGCAATCAAGCCTCTAAAGATTGACTTTCAGCTTTAAATAAGGAAGGGCACTAACAAGTCATTCTTTAGCACCATCAAATTGTTTGGAGTTCCAAGCCTCAACCTTAGGTGCAACTTTAGATTAAGGTGGGAGATTATGCTTTATATTCTCCCATTGCTTACTTTAAGAGCTCTGCATTTAGAATTGGGTGGAAGATTATGTTCAGAGTTCCAAGCCTCAACCTTAGGTGCAACTTTAGATTTGGGTGGGAGATTATGCTTTATATTCTCCTATTGCTTACTCTAAGAGCTCTGCCTTTCCCTTGCTTGAAAGCCCCTTCTAATGGTGCTAGTATGGAGGCCCAATCGCATAAGGCTATAGTGAACAATAAAAATGCTTCTCTTCACTCTTTCTCCTTTCTCATGAATATAATCTCGTGGAATTGTCATAAGCCAATAAAGCCCTCATTCCTTAATAATTTTCATTCCTTGATTTTTTTGTCTACTGGAAACAAGAACCTCTGATGATTCTATGAGCAAACTATATCGTAGGGTTGGTCAATAATGATAGATATTTGCTACTCTAACAGATAGTTTGTTTAGAGGCATTATTGTACTTTGGAGAAAGAGTGTCAACCATAATAATTTTCTAAGCAGCAATAAACAAGTTGCTTTAGGGATGATAATATCTAATGGCTTTAGACCCAAGATCATCGGCTTCATTTATGTCAGTACTTGTGCAAGGCAAAGTAAGGTGGTTTGGGATTGTTGCAGTAGGGCTCCAAGAGAAAAATGATGAGGTCGGTGTTGAATCGATCTGGAGAGTTGATAAGGATCAAGCCGATATAGACCACGAGTAAACCCGCAAAAGAAGTCCTAGAACTATGGGATATCCTCCGATGCTTAAGTCAGCTAGGACTTTGAGAATAGATAGATGGAAATAAGAATTGGAAGGCAAGAAAGAAGTTTGATTGAAAAAGTGAGAGCTTTTGAATCCTTTAGGGAGGAATAATTCAGTAGAGTCTGAGCTCTCTGAATTATGACTTACCTTCTAGAGAGCACCTTGCTCTTCTTTATATAGAGGGAGTTTGCTCAGGCCGTTAAGTCGTTAGGAGAATTTGTTAGGCCATTAGTTTGTTATAACAGAATGATCATCTGTAAGAAAGTCATGGGTTGTTTACCCATGTGGTGATTAGCTGTAGTGTAGCTAGAAGACAGCTATTGTAAAATTAGACAATAGACGTAATGGAGCTATGGAGTAACTATCTTTCTTTCGGATCAGATCGACTTTGGACCGATGTCCCTTATGATAGATTGGATAGAAGCTAAGCTAATTATAAATACTCTGCTTGGATCCAACTCTGATAGATTTGGATCAGGATAATTTGAAATTTAAACGAGGTCAGTATTTTACCGACTTGATTTAGAAGTCAATATGACTTTTCGATGATTCTTTCTGATGTTACCACGTGGCCAGAGATTGGTTAACTATACCAACACATGCCCCCACTTTCAAATCCAAAGTGAAAATTTTCACATCAAATGTGAAAAGTAAGTCAAAAGGTCTCATCTGACTTCTGTCCCTAATAATAAATCTGCCGTATGGTGGTTGACAGTATTAATTTTTGATCATTCAAGGCGACATGTCACTTTTTAGAAATATCTCATCAGATCTTCTAACAATTATGTGGGCCTAGATAATCAAGAACTTATTATTATCTGAGAGGTCCCGCTGATATGGGCTGATTCTCCGCTTGCCATATGTTACTCCATCATTGGCTATTTTAACTATCACACAGATCAAGCCTACATGGCTTAATCAGAAAGAGGTATGTCGAAAGATCTTTTATCAAAGTCGTTAGATTGCGGCCAAGTAGCACCGATCTGATGGTGAACCTGATTGATTTGAATCATTGTTAAGTTTCATAAAAGGCCTGTATTCTATCAAAATTATTTACTATTTCTTTGCATGGAGACTCTGTCAAAATTTTGCAGAGCTTTCCAACATCACCGAAGCTGAAGAAGAGATTTTTTGGCATCGTCGGAGTCAGGAAAGAAACCATCGGAGCCAAAAAAGAGTTATCAGAAGCTTCCTCAGAACCTCTTTCCTATTTATTAGATAGATTTTTTTATCTTTGGTCTTCTTCTTGTGCAGTTTTAGGGTTTTAGGTTTCATTTATCTTCTATTTCCCTTTCTAAATAGTTCCTCTCTTTTTGCTCACTTTCTCCTTTTCATTTTGCCTCCTTTTTTTCTTTCTTTCTTCAAAAAAATCTTATGATAATAGTGAGATAAGTCGGGATGATTGAGTACCTCGGTCGACTTAACCTCAGCTTGAGTTCGAAGTGGAAACTCCATCTTGGGCGATAGTCAAGGTCAGTACTTCAGGTCGGGAGGATCTGGAGTCTTCTATAAAGGGATTCTTGAATTACTTCAATCTTGGTATTAAACAATCCATCCTGACTGATCTCGATCTTTAGAAATTTAGAAATAAATATTTGATTTCTGAAGAACTTCAGTTGATAGCTCCAGATCTGGATGATAGGGTCACTAAACCTTCAGAGAACTGTATCGCATTTATGATGAGGCACTTTGATCTGAATTTTGATTTTCTTACATCCTTTCATTAGTAATGTTTTAGATTTCTCTAGACTTCATCCGACCCAATAACTCCCAATGCCATTAGGATAATCATCATTTTCATCATCTGTTGCCGATTTGCTGTCATAGAACTTAGGATTTCTCTTTTCAAAGAGCTGTTTATCCTGAAAAATATTCTTATGAAAAAGGTTGGTGATATCTTTCACCTTGACCTAAGTGTAAATTTGGTCCAGACCTTCCTTCTTCCATCCATAATTAGAAGAACCGTTTCTTTTTTGTTTCTTCAAATATCCCTTAGGGTTTCAGTTATAACTGGCATAAGTCTGAAACCAAATGAAACTCTCACAATGAAGTTTTATCTGGAGATGAGAAGGCTTTTACAGAACTACTGGATATGAAGGTACCTAAGCTAAACCAGCTGGTGAATAACCAATCCCTTTTGATGCTTGTATCAATCAAATCTCTCCTCAGGATGAGTCTGATGTCAATTTTCGTTCTTCATTCATTCATTCATTCGCTTTTCTTCTTTTTCTTTTATTACAGCGATTATGAAGTTTGACCTCAAAGAGTTAGCGAAGGTGAAAAAAAAGAAACAAGATTCAAACAACCAATCTACCGCCAAGAGGAGCAAGGAGACTACAACAAGCTCCAGATCGACTGATTCCTGATCTTCACCTACTTCAGCTGCATCTCCAGTAATTAGTCCTACTCCAATTTTTATCGTACCACCACAATCGATGTCAAAGATCCAATATCGATTCAACATCGAGGTGGGTCATCCATCCAATAAAGAAGTGACCGTACACCTGTAAGAACCAGATCTAGGGTTTCAGGGTTAGATCTTGAAACTTTTTCAAGATCATATAGCGAAAGACTAAAATAAATCAAAATTTATTTTATAAAATCAGAGAAACTCTAGATCTAAGATCCTATTACATGATTATTACATGACATTAAATCAAAAATTAAAACATATAGAGAATGAATTACATGTTGATCATATCAACATGTTTCTATGCTACATCTAATGTATGTAATAAATAATAGATCAGATCTATTACCTTGCAAGTTAGACGTTCTAACCTTGCTGATCTGGGTTTGAGGATGATGTTACAAGCCACACATGCGTCCGGACTCTTGGAGTCATCCACACGAGCTCACGAATCTCGATCAGAAGTCCTGCTCCAGAAAATCAGCACAGTATGCTAGTACTACGCTGATCCTTCTTCGATGGTTGATCAGATGCCTCCTTCTTCTTGATTTGGACTCTTTCAAAGATGAGAAGTAGGAGAAGGAGTTTCAGATCTGAGATGCTCTTAGAAAACTCAAGAGGAGGAAGGAAAGAGATGAACACAACAACCCTAGAAGAAGACCCTTTTCTTCTTCTCTTTGCGCTCTCTAGACATCCTATCTTGTGTCTATTATATCTTCATGCTCCAACCTTCTTTCTCTCTAATTTTTGGACACCCCAAAGATCTCTCTTTTATCTATTTTTCACAAAATTTAATGAAAAATTTATTTATATAAGGAGATATGATAGAGTCCTTGTCTAGGTCAAATACCTAGTCAAGGTTTATCCAAACATGGCAAGATAAGGGGCGCCCAACTCTTAGGCGCCCCCTCCTTCTTTTGTGCATGGACCAATAGCAAAGGGCGCCTATCAAGTGCCATAAAAGCCATAAAAATCGATGCAAAAGGAAAAAGTTTTAGATTTCTAAAACTCTATCTCATAGAATTTAAAATCCAAACTTATTCCTATTTTGATTTGATCCACAACCATCTTCCATGTAAGAAAGAAGAGAGAAAACCTTTTGGGTGTGGTGAAGACCTGAGAGAAGATTTTTGTCGCACAAAATAAGAGAAAATTGGTGTGGAATAAGAGAGAGGGCATGGTGGCTTATGTGGCGCAAGGTAGAATCCTAGTCTTACTAGGATTCTATCTTATGACTTGTTTAATTTAG
>KE505174.1:88165-100221 GCA_000441515.1 Elaeis oleifera | reverse complement strand
CTTCTAAGTACTGCCTCTCCCTCAAAAATAATTATCTTCCTGCATCATTTGGATTTCTGCTGACTTGTACCTGCATGTGTTCATCTAGTCCCATTTTGGATTTGTTTTTCCTATTTTTAGCCATCTCTTATATTCTGTTTTTGTCCTAACTGCTAGCTTTCCTCCCCCGCTTTGTAATTCTCTATTTGCAACTTGAATAAATTTTTGGTGGCTGCTTTCTCAGCCTTAATTATCATCAACAAAAAAAACTTTTGTTTCACCGATATTTCTGTTGCCTTAGTTACCCACCTCTGTTTCTCTGTGTTTTAAAGTTGCTATCATTTTCCTGATGCTCCTGCTTGTTTGGTTTTAATGTTGCTTCATCTGGTTCTTTGTAAGTCGCCGTTTGGTTGGTGTTGGGTCCTTCTCTAAACACCGGTGCTCTGTTGAATAGAGATTTATAAATTCTTTCTTCTTAATAAAAAGGGATAATTTACTACCTCGTGTTCCCATCAAAAAAAAAGAGCATGAATCTCTTAAATCTCCATCATTCTACTAAATCTCAAGTTTCATAGGATTATTTTTTCCTAATTGCTAGGCTGTGTAACTAATTTGTAGTTAACTTTTGTTTGTTTAGATTGTCTAAGACAAGTGATAGTTGTTCTCATGGGCCGAATAAGCTGAATTATTAAGTTATAAACCGTTCAAAATGTGGTATTTTAACAAGCATTGTCTTGGGGATGTCTGGTCGGGATAGCACCTTTCAGGATCTTTTTGATACTATGCATCGCAGTAGGAAAAAAAAAAAAATAATCAAATACGTGGATCAGCCAAAAAAAACTTACCTCTACGGAACATGCAAGCTTCACTATGAGAAAAGAGAAAAAAATTATAAGAGAAAATCATACTCTCAACCCTCGTACACCCAATCTCTCCCTCACAAGAAGCTCTTCCTCACAAAAGCTCTCTCTAGAAAGATCCTCCTGAATCCCTGAAGCGACCGTTGTCCACTGCTTAACAGTCTGCCTGAAGCTCCTGCTCCTATCGATGCTTCGCTTCTGCTGCTCTAGATCTTCTGCCGAACAACTAAAGCCGCACGCACAGCTCTCTGTTTGTGAAAAGGGCTTTTAAAGCCTTAAATCCATGAGAAACCAGGAGTATAGACTCCTCACAGCACCCAAAAATCTTTCTGAACCCTCAGATCACAACCGGCAGCGCTCCAGGCCATCCGATCACGTAATAGTCTATGAAAATCTCTGTAGACCGCGAGAAACCTATGAAAAACGCCAACTGGTCCATGGTGGATCACGATAACCAATGGAAACGGGCACTCGATCCATGCGCCCGCCCATGCATTGCCCGATCCACCGTGGATCGGGATACCCACGCGCCTACTCCCGCACGTGCTCGCATGGGCCTGGGCCGCGCCTACGCACACACGTCTGGGCTTGGGCCGCACTCTGCGCACACGTGCGCCCGCACATCCACATGTTGGGCCATGCGCTCGTGGCCTGGCCGCATGCTGCCACGCGTGACCGCGCCACCGTGGCCTCCACTGACCGCCGCCAGCCTTCGCCGCTCTGGATTTCATGACATCTTCAATCGAGCGTATCTCCTTCGTCCAGACTTCATTTGAGGTGATCTTGAACTCGTTGGACTCCATTCGTCATTGCGGACCTCACTGTAGGCTCAATATGGATCGAATCTCAAGATGTCACATTCTAACAATCTCCATCTTGACTCGACATTCGGCCTCCTCCTAACTCTGAGAGCTTCTGGATCTCCTCGCTCCCATGCCCTGGGCAAACGCCTGCTGATTGTGGATGGGCAAACATATGAGTCGAGCCAGGCCGCTCGATCCTATCTCTGTCGTATGCTGTGCTCCTCCTGATTTGAGACCTACTCGAGGTATCATCTTGCAGCAATAGAAATCTCACCTTGCGATATCGCCTCTCATCCTCTCAAGTCTCGCATCTCGTGCCCGATCTACCTCCACCTGGAGCTCCACCATGCTTTGGGCTCTTCCTGACTCATGAAGCTCCATCTCGCACTAGGCTTTCCGCTAAATAGTAATATTCTCTTGTCCTCTTCTTCTCCTCCAAATAACCTTATCATCGCGCAATACCTTCAGGATTCCTCCACCAGCTACCGTCCTATAGCTTCTCGAATCCAATTTACTCAGTGAGATAAGATTCCGTCTGAAATTAGATATATATCGGACCTCCCTCAATCTCCTCACTACACCATCATATGTCCTCCAATTGACCATCATGATATCTCTGATCGCACAGCTCGATCTATCCGACAGATAAACAATGCCCTCACCATTCTCTAGGGAGTCAAACTGCTTCTCTCTACAACATACATGATAGGTGCATGCAGAATCTAAAATCCACTGCTGGGAAGAAGTAGATACCTCATCATATATCTCTAGGATATCATCCTCTGACTCGCGACTGGCCGTCGCTGCAGTAGCCATCGTTCGATCCCTGAGTTGAGAGCAATCTCTGACTAGATATCCAAACTCGTCACACCGATAATATCTGGTCTTGCTCAAGTCCCTTATTCTGAACTTGGACCGCCCTTATCACGATCTCCTGTCGCTCCATCTACCGCCTCCTACTCCTCCAAAAACCACCAAAGCTGAGCTGCTACCGGAGCTCGAAGCTGGGTTCTCCTCCTGAGAACCTCGTTCTGGAGAATCATCATGGTAACTTCGTCCATCTCGATGGTACTCTTTCTTCTAGAAGAGCAATCACCAAGGACTCATACGAAGGAGAAAGCGATGCTAGCAAGACCAACGCCCTGATCTTCTCCTCAACTTTCTCGCCAAAGCTGAGGAGGTCGGTGAGGATCTTCTGAAAGTAGCTGAGATATCCTTACACGCTCTGTCCCTCAGTCATCCACGACTGGTAGAACTGCCTCCAGAGGAAAAGAGCGTTGGTGATAGACTTCATCATGTACAACTCCTCGAGCTTCGATCACAGCACTGTCGGAGAAGTCTCGCCAAGCACATAGATCATCATCTTATCCGCTAGGTATATGCGGATGGTACTCACTACTTGCATCTGGAGCCACCTCCAATGCTGCACCTCCATGGTGGTCGGCTTTTCTTTGCATAAGAGAGTATCGATCAACCCTTACTGAATGAGCACGTCCTTCACTCTTACCTGCCACAAGGAGAATTACTCTTTCCATCAAACCTGTTGATCTCCATCTTCATTGATCCTATCTTCTCTATCTTCAATCTTGCTCACCACCGCCGCAATCGACGTCCTGGTACCACCTCATTCTGATACTACTTGTTGGGGATGTCTGGCCAGGACACCATCTCTTAGGATCTTTTCGATACCGCGTGTCGCAGCAGGAAGAAAGAAGAAATAAAACAGAAATAATCAAATACGTGGATCAGCCAAAAAGGCTCGCCTCCACGGGCATGCAAGCTTCACTAGGAGAATAGAGAAAAAAATTACAAGAAGAGATCACACCCTCAACTCTTGTACACTCAATCTCTCTTTCACAAGAAGCTCTCCCTCACAAAAGCTCTCTCTCTAGGAAGATCCCCTTGAACCTCTGAAGAGACCGTTGTCTGCTGTCTAACAGTCTGTCTGAAGCCCCTTCTCCTGCTCCTGTCGGTGCCTCGCTTTTGCTGCTTTAGATCTTCTGTCGAACAACTAAAGCTGCACGCACAGCTCTCTGTTTGTGAATAAGGCTTTTAAAGCCTTAAATCCATGAGAAACCAAGAGTATAGACTCATCACAGCACCCAAAAACCTCCCTGAATCCTCAGATCACGACCGACAGCGCTCCAGACCGTCCAATCACGCAATGGTCCACGAAAACCCTCTAGACCGCGAGAAATCTATGGAAAATGCCAGTCGGTCCACGGTGGACTGCGAGAAACTAATGGAAAATGGGCGTCCAGTCCATGCGCCCGTCCGTGCACCGCTCGGTCCACCATGGACCGGGATACCCATGTGCCTGCTCTCGCGAGTGCTCGCGTGGGCCTGGGCTGCACCCGCACGCGTGCGCCTGGGCCCACGCTTTCATGCAGGGCTGCATGCACATGCGCCCATGCATTTTGTGCTGGGCCGCGCACACCGCCAGTCCGCCACCCCACTGCCGGCCCGCCACCAGCCACCTCCGACCTCTGTCGCTCCAGATTTCATACCATCTTCAATCGAGCGTAGCCGCCCCCGGCTTCCGTCGCTCCGGATTTTATGCCATCTTTAATCGAGCGTATTCTTCGTTCGGACTCCATTTGGGGTGATCTTGGGCTCGTTGGATTTTGTTCGTCGTCGCAGGCCTCGCTGTGGGCTCAGTATGGATCGAATCTTGAAGTGTCAAATCCTAACACATCGCACTCTCTAATTCAATGAAAAATCCAAACAAACTATATTATCATTGCAAAAAGCATGGGTTTGTTGGATGATGCCATCCTACAAATGAGAAATAATGGATGAAGTCAGAAGTAGCAACTCAAATGTTGCCGAGTTTTTACATCGTGATGTAAGGAGAGAGATAATTACTTTAAAGATGGATATAAAAAATTATTGACTATAAATTAAAAGACAAACTGGGGTAGGTGCATGATGTATATATTTTTATGGAGATTTTATCCTTCTTCTTGTTGTGTTTATATTCAAATAATATAATTCTCCTTGACTTGTTTGTCCGGCTACACAAACTATTTTGTTTGGTTGCATATTTATCAATTATTTTGATTTTATCATTTCTTGCCAGCCTCCTAACCGGCGTTGGCCCATCTTATCACCCAACACTTTGTCTCATGGCTTGTTAATAGCCGATAGAAATAATGATCAATACAATGCCGGATGATGCTTACATGCACCACCTTTCAATTGTAAATGATTTATCATTGCTGCAAGATTGAAAGAATTGAAACAATCAGGTTAAACTAAGATTTGGATGAAAAAATATTGGTTGCAACGGTGATGGCATGTCAAATTTGTAACAAACCAATAAAACTTTTATATTTCATTGATTGTCGTGTATTTCATCGATTCCTGTGGATAATAACCCATACTATCCCTCTGTATTTCACCTTTTCCTAACTGTTGATTGGTTTGTTACAACAGTGACGTGGTATCTAGAGGTGGCAATCGGATCAGATCGGATCATAAACGGATCGAGTCAATGTAGGTCGGATCAAAAAATCATCAATCCAAACCCAACTTGCTTGTTAAATGGGTTAAAAATTCAAACTTGAACCCGACCTGTTTATTAAACAGATAATTCGACGCGATCCGTTTAACCCATTTGTTAAATAGGTCAAATTAGGTTAAACGGATTAAACAGGTTAAATGAATTAAATAGGTTAAATAGGTCGGATTAAATGAATCAGAAATAGATTAAATAGATTTTAAACAGACTAAATGGGTCTTAATAAATTAAATAGATTAAACAGATCGGATTAAATAGATCAGAAATAAGTTAAATAGGTTATCTGACTCAATCCCATTTGAATATTAAACGGGTTAAATGGGTCAGATATTTAATATCCAAATCCGACTTAATTATTAAACGGACTAAACAGATCGATCCGTTTATGATCCAAATCTATTTCGTCTAAATCCAAATCTATTTATGACGGATCGAGTTGGTGGATCGGATCATATTTTGTCAGTCCTATTGATATCATCGTTGCAACGAAATTTACTCGATTTGGACATGATTACATTGAATGAAGGCAAGACCTGAAAATAAAAATGCACCTCCCCACATTAAAATAACAAGAATTTGCAACATGCCATTCTATATTTATATATTTCTCTTCTTACGTGAGTCTCTCCCAGCATTTTAATCAAGCACAAAGGTGCCAGCAGAAAATGGTAGCCACCTATTTTCCAAAGATTAGGCAATAACACTTGGTAGAATGAAAAAAATGTCAAAATGGGAAGAGGTTTACCCACTCATTCCTGATTAGGGTTTCTGCTAAAGAAGTCAAGGTCGGCCAAAATCAGACATTTTCTGTTTCCATGAGGATTTCATAATAAGACTTGAACCAAATCAACAATAGCATTACAGGGTTCAATAAATCTAATGAAATGGTATGACTATGATTCCAATCTCAACTTCCTCCCAACGGAGTAAGTGCACCAAATGCAACTTGATAGAGCAAACCCCTCTAATGGATACAAAGATGACGTAGATGACAATCCTGAACTGTAATATAAATTAGTTTCTAGGCTGTGTAGGGGTGCAAGTTAAAGAAGGGTAAATAAATAAGGGCCCTTCAATCCGTCTATTTAATTACACCAACCTTCAAAGACCAAAAAAATAGTCAATTTATTCCCAGAGCAAAATAGTATTTAATTAAAAAAAAAAAAACCCTAACTTTTCTACCTAAGTTGAAGTAACGTAATTCAATTTATTCTGCAATAAAAGGAATGGTTAGAAGTACTAAGAAAGCTCACACCATAACCAAATGCAGCATTAGTTAATTCCTAGCTTATATGCCCTCTAATTGATACTCGATACAAGTCAGCATTACACCTTTAGGATCTCTAATTCCAAGTACTATTCATCATATTACAAAACTAAATCAACCACCACAAAATTACTAGTGTCATATGCCATATTACATTGCCATATATCAAGTTACATCATCACAATAAAGCAATTAACGGCCACTACATCATCAAAATAAATCATTAAGAACTGCTATAGCCACAACATAGCCATAATTTTATCACATTAGAGGTATCCAAACGTTAGATGATGACTGCTGCACCAAATTACATGATATTATTCAATAATATCTATACTTAAAAAAATATATAAAAGATTCTAATGAGATTAATTAAAGAATTTTATAACCACGACTAATTAAGGAATCCTTGTCACACCACTGTGAAGGGAATACTTGATGTAAAATTTTTAGCACCCAAGCGTAGAGATACATGAGGGCTCCGAGATTTGCCAATATCATAACAAATAATTTGAATATAGTAAATTTTGATGAACAAATGATTCTACCATTATATATTTTCTTTGATAATTTACTTTGTGAAGGCACTTGTGGTGGTATCGGTGATATGTAATGATACATCCAGGACAAATAATTTAGTGGATAGAATTACCTGGGTATACTTATATACATAATACAATTTTGATTTCATTATGATTCAAAAATTAAGCAAATAAAAATATGTACCTGATTTGATAAAGAGGGATTTGGTATGGCATTTGAAGGGACTGTTAGATAGAGCGTTATCGGAGCATCTAACATGATACTTGATTTTTTTTTTGATAAAAGCTAATCATTTATACAAATCTGATGTGAATACATCCAAAAGAATCAAAAAATAAACATCCTTAAAAGATCAAAGGATCAACCCCAGATCAGTCCATAAAAAGATCTCTAGTGTGCTCCGCAGCATAAGCCGCGATCCATCAGCTACAGTGTTAGCCTCCCAGAAGATATGCCTAATAGAGAGATGTGCACACCCAACTAGTAAAATAGAAATATCCTGCAGGATATGATGAGAGACAACTCCCTGCATGCTCCCCTGTATCCAGGATACCACCACGGCAAAATCACCCTCAATGACTATATGACACTATCCCAGCCCTTGCAGCCTAAAGCTCCACCTCTGAAATTGAAGGCTCCAAAAGCTGGCATCCTCCCGCTATGATCAAGCTAGAATTAGACTCGTGGATTACAAAGCCAGCACCTCCAAGCTTGCTATGGATGCTACCATCAAAGTTGACCTCAAGGTACCTCAAAGGAGAGGGCTCCCAAGTGATAAACACCTGTTGGATTACTCTATGAGCAAGGTGGGAGTCTTAGGTCTCCAAAGATCTTGAAGTCACATTGATCAACTTCGCCACTAGGGTGATGGCTCTTTTCAAGACTTGATACTTAGTTGAGTAGTAGATTTTTAAATATATATGTGAGGAAGATCTAGCAGTCTTCTTTCTTTTTTCTACACCATCAAAGTATATTCTATCAATAATAAACTATTTAAATATTAAAAGAATATCCAAAGATTGATCGCTAATAAGTGAAAAGTTGCTAAACTAAAGTGTTACTTGTTTGGCCTTGGGTTGAACTTTTTTCTGCACTTCTCAAAATAGCCTTTAAGCCGATCATTTAAAACTCCTTTGGGCTTCACATATAGAGGATCTAACAGTGGAGTCTCATCATCCTCATGAGTACCATCATCATCCTCTTTGGCTTCTTCGTCCTCATGAGTACCATCATCATCCTCTTTGGCTTATTTTTCCTGACATAAGATTGTGCATCCGAACTCAATTTATTGAAAAAGCTTCTAAGTTCTTTTCACTTGCCTCAAGAGAATCCCAAAGAATTCTCCTTTATTCTTCATGCCCTTAACTAATCATTACCAGGTTATAAGAATATCTCACTGCATGATTGTGATAAATGAGTTCTATCTTAGTGGACTGTTGTGATGGCTCATCTTGCCTCAATCAGTACACTATTGCCCTAACATTCTTCATCCACCATTTCAAGATATAACTTTCTGAAAAATTTTTCACATTCTTTTGGTTGAGCACTTTTAAAGCATATGAGCAAAGTATCCCCATTGTCTCAAATTTCTTATACATACATGTAACTTCCATGATAGATATGTTAAGTTACACATACTGAAGTTTTGCATCCCTCCCATGCATCATCAACTCAAATCTAAAAATATTATCATCATATGAAATTTCATGGCATGATATTGCGGCACACCTTTCAAGAACTCTTTCTCAAATAACCTTTTTTATGTGTATAAATTTTAGATGTATGCTTCAAGGTTTCACCTTGTTTGATTGCTCATATAGGAGCACTTTGAGTACAACAAAAATCTTCTTCAGATTCATTTCTACACCAATCTTTAACCAACTTTTGAAGGCAAGAACAAATTTTGTGAGAGATATTGATTTATTAGCTATGCCATTTAAATATTGTTGGTACTTTCACTCCTTTGAGATGATTTAATGTCACAATCAAAAGTATCCTTGTTTAGAGCCATGCACCACTTTTAATGAAGCAAATATAGTCTATTAAGCCACTTATGATTTTGAGCATTATGCTTAGAAAGCATCTTAGCCCATATTCTTCAAATTCCTCTTCTGATTGACATCCTTGCAAAAATTTGTTAAACAACTGCTAGAAAGAACTACTGGAATTAAGGTTGCTAAAATAAGATGGTGCATTCTTGTAGATATGCCATAAACAAAGTCGATGGTATATGTTTGGAAACACCTTCTCAATTGCTTTTGCTATTGCTTGGTCCTGATTAGTAAAATAGTTTTTAGAGGATGATCTCCCATTGACTCCAAGAATATCTTAAACAACCATATAAAAGATGTTATTGTTTCATCTAATAAGAAAGCACAGCCAAATATAATGTTTTGCTAATGATGGTTAACCCCCACAAATAGTGCACAAATTAAGTTATATCTATTAGTTTGATAAGTAGCATCAAAAACTATTACATCTCCAAAGCAGTTATAGTACAATTCTAGATCTTCCATCCATAAAAAAAAAAATGGTCATTCTACCATCTTGATCAATCTGCACATCCCAATAAACATTCCATCTTGATTTACTATGTGCTTGAAATGGTTTATAAGACTTTGAAAGTCTTCAGCCTCAATTAGCATCATTTTTTGAATATTAATATAATTATAACAATCATGTTTTATAAATCCCATATTTTCAACTCCACCGTCCTCTTCGACCATACAGGAGTAGGCATTAATTGTTTGGATTCCTGTATTCACCATTAAATCCATTATATTAGCTTGTTCATAAGTTAGAGACCATGCCGACCTCAACAAATACCTCTCCTCAAGTTTAGCCAACTTATGATTATGTTAAGAAATAAATCTAGTTATCTTTCATGGTCGTTGCTCATCAACTATAAAACAAACCATTACTTTGCAATTAGTTCTAGTATCAGACAGAGTGTAATTTATATTATTAAGCGAAATGTCATCCTTCAGTCCTTCATTTGAGCAGCAATAATCTTTCTACTTAATTTTATTTATCTTAAGAAAGTAATATTGCTTTCCTCATCGGACACTAAAACCCAAGCGATGAGCATAATTACAATACAATGTATAGGCCTCCGCTTCATTATGTACAACCTGTCCCAATAAATCATGATTTGCCACCTGACGTTTTAAAGCAATAATAAAAGATTTCTCATTTTTATCTATATAATCTTCACAAGAGCATATATCTTTTCCTTCCCCATCACTACCAATGTAAGTGGCATCTCCATCACTAGAAAGAAAATATCATCTCCAACACTTTGAGGAATATAACTAGAGCTTTTCATCACTATAGTTTAATTTCAAATATTATAGCTTAGTTCTCAATAAAGAAACAAATTATTATGCTATAAGTGAATAGATATTAAAATAATCAATAACAAATAAGAACTATTATAACATAATTTATCATATTTAAATAATAGATTTATTTATATGCAAAATCTTTGATTAATTTATCAAATATTATTAATCAATATGAGTTATTGATGAAAGTACTTATTCTCTTTTACAGGACATGGCATGCGTCAAACTAAGATTTAGTCCTTGGGCTTATAATATATTTCTCATAGATGGATCTAGTTTTTTTATTTTTTCAATAATGTGGGATTGATGTTATTAACAGAGAATGGCAATGTACGTAGGGGTAAGAATAAAAACAACAAGAGGCCCAACCAAACATAATACAAGTGCACATGAACCCAATGGACCTTTGTATGCCCAAAACAGATAAATACATGTAGGAAAGGAAATCCAAAAACTAAAACTATGAAATATATGGAGATTAAAAAACAAAGTGCTCATTGTTAGATTTGTGCCCTAGATGCCAGATTGGCTGACACATTCCTATACAAATATAAGGACAAATTTATAATTTTGACTATAAATAATAAAAGATTATTCTACTATCACATTATGTATATTATGTCTGTGATACATCCTTTGAGTTAGTAGGAATGTTAATTCATATTTTCAAGAGTTGAAATTTAAGGTATGAATTTACACAACTAACTCATAAACAGCTCCTGACCATAGGATCATCACGAGGATGGTGATCGATCCGAAAGGTTGGTGTACGATCACTTTCTTAGGAAAGATGTGTCTTGAGTCTACAGTGTGGAGACACCGGAGTGAGAGTACAGGTATTCGTTGAGAACGAGAGTACTGAGCGTGACCACCTCGAGCAGTCATAAGGAAGTCTACCTTCTCGTCGATGACTGGCTCGATGCTGCAGCTGTGTGTCTAGTTCTTTGACCTGAGGTGCATCGACAGTTCACCTTGAGTCTGTTATAGTTTGACTACACCATAACTCGATCTCCTAGCCATTCAGAATTCTGAGGTGTATGTTAGCTGTAGTATATTCATTGTAGGAATCAAATCGTACCAAAATGGGATCTATCAACCTCGGTAGATGAGAGGAGTAGTCCTATGATGATCGAAAGATCGAGTCCTTAAGCCCATGGCCATGGCAGAGTGAAATAATGGAAAAGAGTTTTTCATTGAGATTTCACATCGGACTCGGATCAATCGATTGATTCGTATGACTGATGTTGGGTTTGACGAATTCACCTTAACCCTAATTCAGTCGGGACTCATGATAGAAGAACTCAATCACACAGGTAGCTGCACCGAGAGGTTCGTCTTCATTTCTGATGGGTTACCACCATATGATGCTAGATATCACTAGTGAATTTTGGGATCAATTAGAATGATCTTGATGATCGATCATTCTAATTGTCTGAATCAGAAGAGTTCTGGTCCATCAAAAGGAGTTTCGATGATGTCGATGATGAGATCACGACATGTCTCATTATCATACGGAAATGAACCTAACTGGATCATACAAACAAGAGTTAGGGTCTGGATGTCATCAATCCAGCTAGCCAAGTTTGATTGATTTGGATTAGATCTAATTAGATTCAAAAAAATCGTGCTAGCACACGATTGAGCCTAACTTTCTCCTCATATAATCTTTTCTATCTCGACTGAGCCAAATATGATTTGACTCACCCAGAGAACCTTGAGAAGGTTTCTCTCAGTCTGACT
>KE505174.1:28883-44118 GCA_000441515.1 Elaeis oleifera | reverse complement strand
CAATGTAGTTACCAACATACTTTTACTTTTTTATTTTTACTCAATAATAAAAATAAAAAATACTTTTTAAAAATTAAAAATCAAAAGTGTAACCGAAGCTCGATGAGGGAGAAAGGTTCGGAAAAGGAGGGAGAAGAAGGTGAGGAGGTGAAGAGCTCAACGAGGAAGAAGAGTTTGGACTCTTTACTTTTTATTGGTGTTTTAGACGTGGAGAAGCAAAAAAATAAAAAATAAGTTTGAAAAATAAAAATATTACTTGCATATAAATAATTATTTAATTTTTTTTTGCTTTTCATGGTGTTATCAAATATTACTTTTGATTTTATTTTTAAAATTAAAAATAAAAAAATATTTTTTAATGGCTAACAAATGCACCCTAAATTTTTTATTAAACTAACATCAATTAATAAGAAGGAATGTTACTGACCCGTAGATGGATTCACCGCCCTTCCAGTGCCTGTTGGATCCCCACCCTGCACGACGAAACGAAAAAGAAAAAAAAAGGGAGATACTTTTTTTGGAGATCCACCAAAAGGAAAGCATCTGAGGGAGATTAGAGGGGTCTCTCCAGTTCCGGATGGGGTCCATTCCCATTAGGGCGCTCCAAGCCTCCTACCTAACTAAGACACCTGAAAATGAAAAAGAAAAAAGAAAAGTAGAGAAAGTAAGAGAGAACATAGGAAAAAATATCAGCGAAAATAAAGAAAGGTAAAAAAAATAGAGGGTTCGAGAAAAGGACGAAGCAAAAATAGTAAAAAAAAAGAAGATCTGTGGGAAAAAAGTACCGAAGAGATATTGGAGGGGGAAGCTCGATGCTGATGAGGATTGGAAGAAAGGTAATGGCAAAGACTAATGATAAGTAGCAGCGAGCAAAGCAGGGAACAAATCAGCATCTAGAAGGCCGATGCCAGGGATGATGGAGAGATAAGCAATGACGGAGACCGACGGAAGGTGGTAGTGAGGAGAGTGAGGAGGAGGTCGAGATCCATGAGAGTTCAGGATTGCTCGGGAGGGTTCTAGAGGGCTTGGAACAGGATCGAAGAAAAAAAGTCCACCGTGGAGTTGGGGAGCATCGGAAAGCTTGGGAAGGTATGAAGAAGGAAAAAAATTTATGAGAAAAAAATCCTCCATGGAGAGCCGAGAAGCCCCTGATGTCAACTTTAATGTATTATATAGATGTACTTAGATGCTCTACTCTTAGTATAGATCAGTATACGTACATTTATATTAACTAGGAAGATTATCGATGTCTTGAGGCCCTTATTATTCTCTTTTTATGAATATATTCTTATATTTAGATTTTTTATGATCTACCTGTTAGTTTTAATAAAATTTTATAAGTATGATTATAGGTTCTTACTTTTAAAAATATTTATTGACATTACAGTTTTTCATTAAATTTAATTTTTATGGATATGTCATTATTATTAGTTTTATTATTGAATTCTCCTCAAAATCCGGTTTATTCTTGAAATAGTATCCAATTCATGTCCCTTTTTGGATAGAAATATAAATATTCTTCACATTTGGTTCACATCTATATTTGTTTAGAACATATATAGATATGCATAATATTTGAATACACATCCTTATTAATTTAGAGCAAACAAGGATCTAATTTCTGCATCAAAGAATATTCAGAACCGATCTATATTTATAAAAAATAGATATAATATGCATATACTTTCCATAATTCTTGGTTATGATTTAGTTTGCTTTAATAGTTTATGTATGCTCACACGCGAAGAGACCATCTAATCCGAGAAAAATTATTGCATACATTAGGTTTAGTGGATCAATCCAGATCCGATGGCAAGCTTATAGAAGGAGGGGTGACAATTAAATCAAATCGGATCAGAAATAGATCAGATCAATACAGTCATGGTAGAAAATTATTAACCCAAATCTAATCTATTTATTAAACGGATCAAAAATTCAGATTTGAATTCAACCTATTTATTAAACAGATAACTCGATCTAATCCACTTAATTATTTATTAATAAATCAAATTAAGTTAAATGGATTAAACAGGTTAAACAGATTAAACAGATTGAGTTAAATAAATCAAAAATAAATTAATTAGATTTTAAATATATCAAATAAATTTTTAATAAATTAAATAAATTAAATAAATTAAATAAATTATTAATTAATTTAATTAAATATTAAATTAATTAAATAGATTAGATATATAAAATTTAAATTTAATCTAATATTAAATGAATCTATCTGATCCAAATCTATTTAGTCCAAATTTAAATACGGATAACAGACATCCCTTGCTCAGAAACTATTGTCCGTACCACACCCAGGTGGAGCGGCATAGATCTCGAAGCACGTGTACGGTGGATAACGGGCAAGCGGGAGTTCGTCAAATACAAGGGTTAACGTGGCGTGTTGGCTAGCCCACTGGGGCGTGGTGCAGGCAATAATTTTTCATTTACTGTTGAATTATATAAATATAGGAGGTAATACAATTAGATTTGTCCGTTGAATCTGGTCCGTCTAATAATTAGACGGAACTGCGACGCATCACTGCCATGTGCCAGTCCGTTACACTTTTGCGACCGCTCGTGTGGGGGCCATATTAATCAGACGGTCCTCATCGTATCCAATTCTACATTGGAGTACACCACGGCTCGGTCTGATTCTTCGGATTAGCCATCGACGCATTAATTTTTTTTTCTTATAGGGAAGAGAGTAATAATAATGATGATATTCTGAGCACGAGTAAATCCGGAACAAATCCACCGTGCGACGCGTGGTGGAATGACTCCACCGTATGGTCAAGCTAACCCGTGCACCTCCATTGGCACTCACCACTCCACCTAATCTTTTGACCATTTTGAGTACTGTCACGGTAGAGAGGAGGTGGGGTCATAACTAAACGACGCTAATATCCACCATTGCATGTTGGCTTATTTCTATTGTTGTAAAAATAATTATTATATTTATTTATTCTTTACTATGATTAGATATTATATGATATTAAATTATTAGTACTATAATAATTACTATTTTAATGAAGTATAAAAATAGTTAAAAACTTTAGTGTTATTTAATTAAAATAACAAAAAAAAAGAAAATGACTTATTGAATGCGGTTTTTGAATTTATGGTATTTGAAAAAATAAGATGTATATAATCCTATCTTAAAGTACAGGTAAACTATCTTCATATTTCAATAAAAAAATTATTGTTTAGAACTTATCTACCGCCTGGACCATTTAATCAAAAAAGTAGCCATATCATCCATTTTGATTAAAAAATCCAATAAAGATTGCCAGTAAAGTTTTGAATGAAAAAAAGTTTACCTTTATCCAAGCTTGGTTACAAATATAAATGAAAAAAATTCATTATTAACCATGGTATGGATGTGTAGTGGCTTTTATTGGATTTAACCAATAATTTTTTTAATCTAAATTACAATGAAAATTTTTTCCATTGTGCCAGGACTCTTAAGATAGCAAATAATATTATTATATTGAAATAGAATAATAATAATCAACATTGAATGAAATTTCTCTAAACATTAATTTAATATAATAATATTTTAATTTAAATTTTGTTAGACAATCATGTCTGATGAATCAATTTTACATTTTTATATATGTATCAATTTTGATATGATTTTTGCATGAATTTATGTGCACTAATTTGACATTTTATATTATTGAAACATGCATACTTATTGCTTAAATAAAATATAAATAAACTATATTTAAAAATTTATAATATTAAATTTATAAAATAAAATAAAATAAAAATTATGTTCAAATCAATCTTGGTATTGTTATTTCTATCTTGATAAGCATATAAAATCTCCGATTTGAAAGTTTGTTGTCGATTTTTTATGTATGCAAAAAGAAAAAAAAATTTGTTGTGGATTTACTTATACAAAAAAAAATTATCGTGGCGTAATTGAGACCCAACAAGATGTCATTAATAAAATGTATACATATATAAAATAATACTTTGGGAAGGAGTATTAGAGTATTGCCAACTCTGTTTCTCAAATGAATTTTGTATGCCATCTGAAAACAATACCTCTTCATATTAAATTATGTTATTAATATATAATATTATTATATTTTATAATTAAAATTTATTTATATAAATAGTTAAAAATATAAAATGATCTTGAGAATTTAAATAAATATTATTTTATTATTTATATATATATATATTTAAATTTAATTATATTTAGAAAGAAATTATTTTCATACGTTAGATTCGGTGCAAAGCGTGGGTCTCCAACTAGTTTACTCATTAATTATAACGGCAGTTTTGTAAAATCCTGGCGAGCTGAGAGCCTCCGAGCGGGGCCGGCGATACGGGTTCCAATTATTGGTTTCTTTCTCGGTGGCAAGGCGTGGCTAAGTGACCCAGAAATATTTAATAAGCGGCCCCTTTGGGGCAAGAGAGAGGAGGACAAACGGAGGCGGAGAAGGAACCCCAAGCCCAAGTCTTTCCGGCCTCCGATTCCCGGCCTCGTTCATCCCCACCCGCAAGAGGGCGAATCCATCCCCTCTCGTCCTTAAACCCTAGCCCTAATCCATCCCTCCCATCTCGAGTGTCTTTATCCTTCCATCTTCGAGCTCCGGATCTCCTCCATTGCCGCCGGATTTGCCGCTCCGATTGATCCGATGGTGCGGCAGGAGCAGCACTGAGATGGGACTCGAATCTTCTGGCGGGATTCGGCGCCTGGATCAGACGGGGGGCATCGGTGTGGCGGCGATTGGCGGTCGGTTGCTTTGATAGGACCTCGTGGCGCGGTGATCGGATGGTGGTTGGTGGCTGATCGGGCGGCGACAGGGCGATGGAGGAGGGTGAGAGTAGCAAGGAGGATGGATCTCGTACGGGAGAGTCGGACGGGGCCGCGTCGGCCGATTCCGGCAGCTCGTCATCGTGGATGCCGAGTGGAGAGGCTTTCCGTCCTTATGTGTCATCGCCGCAGTCTTCTACCGGGGTATCGGTGAAACCTGGCACGCTACGGATCATCGTGAGGAGGCCTGTACGTTTTCAATTCCCGTCACTTCAGCTTTCTGAGCTTTGAAATTTATGGAAAAAGAAGAAGCTTTTCTGCATCCTGCTTCGTAATATGGTAATGCATTTCTGCGGATTTTCGGAATTGAGCTTCACGAGCTTCGAAAATTGATTTTGTCCAGCAAAAGGCCTATTATTTCTTGAATTGACTAAAAGAGAAGCTGAAGAAAAGACTTGTGCATGCATTGGCTGCAAGGAGGTCTTTTCATCTGTTTTTAGGTATAGGAATGAACGACCCTATCATTTGACTTATATCATTGCCACAAGACTTTGCTAGCGATGCGTTCTTGGTTTATGGTCTGCTAGAGTGAGCTATAGTGGAGGAGGTAAGTGGCACCTTTGGATTTTTCAGGGTCTGTTTGACACCCTGAAGGTCTAACAGACTAGAATGATAAATTTTCCTATTACTAGAGGTTTCTTCAGGCTATGGAACAGATCTGTAGAGTTACTTCTAGAATACTAAGGAGAACCAATACGAACATACTTGACGCTAGTTAATCACCCTTCCAACCAAAATGAAAACACCAAAAGTTTACCCTTCCTATAAACCGCTGTAGATATAATCCTGTTCTATATTCTGCATTACCAATATGCATTGCAAGCATGATACTCAAAAGCTACAATTAATTGGTTCGTTGTAGGAACATTCTTCTCCATTCATTTGTGTGGGAAGGCAGCTCATCTATTAAAGTAAGAACTCCATATATTCTTTTGTATCATTACAAATCAAGCGATCTTAAGCCAACAACTTGGACGCTTTATTGCATCTATGTTGGCCTTTATCGAACTTTTTGAATTATGTGTTATCCACTGTTAATGTGAATTCCAAAAAGTTTCCTGGATTCCTTTTATTAACCTCTTACTTTCAATTCCAACCTCAAATCTGCCTCTGTGACCTCATCTGTACCACATTCCTCCTTTATATATGCATTTAAACTGTTGCTTGACAAGCTAAAGTGTTCAATATACATACCTTGATTGTTGTCTTATATTATTTTGCTATCACTATCATGTATCTTTCTATGACAACTATTCATCTAGCATGTATTCTGGAGTTTGTCCATATAGAACTAACTCATAAGAATGTCTTAAAGGTAGGCATGTTGATATTTTGGCCTCCAACAACCATGGTTAGCACTCCATTCCAGTTAACTTTACTTCAGCTATGCATATATTATAATCTATTTAGTTTTTATTTCCATAAGTTTACTCTCACAAATATCAGAAATTAATGGCCATAACACATCTATTATATTTAGCACCCATTGACACAAAAAGACTCATAAATTAGAGAAATATTCTAGATACTCTTAAGAGTGAGAGGTCATCTGGTGCAAAGCCTCCTTGATCAACCTCCTTAGAGAACACTCTTAAGGCATGTTAAGTAACCTATTGTGGTTATTGCTTTTAATTGGTTTATAGTGATAGGTAGGTTTTGTTACCTCCCTTACTTCTACGAAGCATTGAAGCAACTTATTTGATAAATGAAATTTGAACTTGATAGCTACATATGTAAATATGTACATATATACCTGCACTACACACATATATATGCTGTTGCTAAGTGGAGTCTATATATATTATTGAATAGTTCCAAGTTTCTTTCTTGCTGGTAAAGTTCTAAATAGAAGGTAGAAAATATGCATCAACGAATAAGTAAGAAAATATATAGAATCTCCTATGCTCAATCCTAGTAATTACCATCCATATATGCAAATTTAATCAGGCTAGAACCTGCACAATCCAGGAAACTGATTTGATTGTATTTTAACTTAAAGTTTCTTATATCTGAAAATAAACTTATATAAAAGGAGATCAAACCACAGCTAATGTCCATGAAAAATATGGAGTGAATCTCACCCTTCCCCTTCATCTCTTCAAGTCCTGATGGACCATGTATACCATGGAACCCTGGATGGCCTATAGGCAATATGGTTAACAACAAGCCGATTTGGGTGTGTTGAGCATTAAGATTATTCATTACATCATTGTTATGCATGATTTATGATTATGTAAGACATAAACAATTATATCTAATCCAATGATGGATGCTATCTCTTTGTATACAAAGGAGGTGCAATTGAGGAGGTTAAGGGTATGCTTCCCTCTTAGCAATTGGAAATGAGATGCATGAGGAGACCTCCAGCCCATGGCACCATCATTCCTGGTTGAGATTGGGACTCAGTCATAAATTGTAGAGGTGGTAAATTGGACAGGATTGTAAATTGGATAATAGATTGCAAGCTTTCTTCCTTTTCCTTAAAAATTTTCAAATATAGAAGAATACAAAAATTGAAAAGAGAGTCAACTATAGAGTAGATAAATGGAGAATAAAAAGCCACCCCTTATAAGAAATATAGTTCCCACCATCTTAAGCTCATATATACATAGGCGGAACTAGAATTTAACCCTAGGGGTGCCAAGAGAAGCCGTACATCAATAATGGCTGTGCTACACTATACAAATCATGGATTCAAGTGCTCTAGTGCACATAAGAATAGTCTTTATTGCTCATACAAATCTTACAATGGTAACTAGGAAACCATTGAAGTGTTCCAAGACAAAAATAGAAGAATAGAGTTGCAATTACACATGCTTCAATGAATAGGAATATCAATGAAGAGTGAGGTTTTTGGCATCGATAGAACTGTGAAGGCATGGCACAACCAAGGGCTTAGTGTTGTTAACAATCGAGGGCTCAGCATTCTTGACATTATTGTGCATACAATTTCAAGCATTTTAAAGATGGATCACCTATATAGGTAGAAAACCAAGCTGATTTTTGGTGTCTATCATGAGATGATTGATATACCCATCTATGGAATGAAAAGAGAAAAGACTTGTTTGAGATATGGAAGCATAAATGAAGAAAGATTACAAGAAATAAACTTGTGATACTTATTAAGTTGGTTGATGATACAAAATGGCTCTGACACATCTAGACTAGTTCGTCCATAGGTCAGGGAGAACCATTGACCATATGAAATTAAGAGAACAAAAGGATGAATGTGCACAGATGTTGATGAGTTAGAGAGGATGGGATCTATTGCTAGGGGCCCATTCTTCCATAGCAAATTGAATTATTCAGTTTTTTGATGCATGAAGAGCAATTTCTAGTTTATGGGGCCCACTTTGTATGTGTACTCTAGTTTTAGGGGGCTGTGTCGAGGGAGAAAGAATTACAATGGGTTCCAAGATGGTTAAGTCAGCAGGGTTAAGAGGGAAATTTAAGCTTATAGGGGTGTCATTGGCTCTCCAAGCCTTTACTTGGCCCTGCCCTTGCATATATATCTATATAACATGCCCCCATAACTGGTTCTTCAAGAGTTTTATGCATTACCTATTAACTCAATTATTCTAGATTGTTGTAGAATAAAACAAGGATACAATTTTAAATATGGTCATAAAGTGTATGCTATGACCTTTACTTCAATAAACTTTTCACATAAAAAGAATCCTGAATTATCATCTTCTCAGCTGTATACCCTTTTGTATAGCCTCGAAGGACCACCATTTCTAGCCCTACTTGGACTCCCTAATATAGAAATAAAACTAAGACAACAGCCAACTGAAACTAATTAATTAAGGAACCAAAATAACCCTCATATCCCTTGGATCCTGTCTGTGCAATTACACTCATGATACTGTAGCATGGATAGTATCTGTGAACAATACATCAGTTTTTCTTGACCCCAAAAGAAATTAACTAAAAAAAATACTGAAAACAATGAATAATGAATGGAGATAAAATAGATGTTGATGCATCATTATAGAACAGTTTTTTTGCATATCATTTCATTCCTACAGTTGTACAACATAACTAATGTTTGTTGGATGGAAATTTTGAAAGAATATGGATTTATGAAGTGACTGGCAATTTTACTTGTGCAGCTGGTGGCAAGGGTAACCAAAGACATACTTGAAACTTTCCAAATATGTAACCCAAATTTTAAGTATTCGGAGGCGCTGAACCCAAAGCGATTCCTTACCAATCCATCAGTTGGAGTAAAGAATGATGGCCATGATAATGCAGATTCAAACCTCATCTTATATGTGAATTTTGTGTTGGTCAATATGGTGTCAAACAAAGGTTTGGTTCCAAAACTGAATTAACATTTTGTTACATGCTTTTACTCCTTAGCATTAAAGTTCACATGTGGAGTGCTTGCTGCTTATGCTTACATCTCATCTTCATTTTCATCAAAATCTGCTTTCTGGCATGTACTGGAGCAAATGTCAATGATGTCTGTAAGCAAGATGATGGCAAAATGCAACTTATTGGATGTGGGCATAGAAAGGTCTAGCGCTTTAAATGGTCTAATAAACTTAAATAGTGGAGTATCTTGCATAATAAACAAAATTAAAAGGAAGACAACAAGCTGTTAAAAGAACATTTAGGTACCATACATGATGGCTTTGGAAGAGGGAATAGGAGACACCTTAAGAGTTAGGGACAATGATGGTATTGTCACTTGTATTAAAGATGAGATATTGGAGAATCTCTATGAGAAATGCGGGGACTAAAACCAAGAGAACTACTATCAGAATCTTGTTGAAGCATGACTTTGATTGATTTAGGAAAAGTCTGTCCTTCCTCATGGGGAACTGTGTTTCATGTGGAGTTAGGAGTTTTCTAGTGATACAGAGATGCTAGATTCAAATGCAAAAGTTTTTTAGTGCATATCACCCAATTATTTGACAAATTTAATCCTTAATGATGAGTTTCAGAAAGTGGTTAAGAATACTGAAGGCTTATTTTATTATTACACATTTTTCTGAGGAGAATGGCTGGAGGTCATAAGATGAAGCATGCAAGATGGTAAATTGTTCCAAGTACTGTTCTTTGATAACTGCATAATTGCATATTTTGTTGAAATTGTAACAGGTTCCTTACAGATTTCGGTATGTGGGGTCTACCATAGTCATGGATTTGTTGATATCTGTGCTAGTAATTTGGATCAAATTTCAACTTTGCTTCTGATTTTAATGAGTATCAATTTAAACCAAAAATGACTTTCTTAGTCATACTAATATCAACTACCAGGTGTTTGTATTTTGGATACATGACTGAACACTACAAGCTCTGGCTGACAACTGAAAACCGTCAAAAGATGCTCCTATTCCATGCGTGTTTCTGAGCTCTTGAATCTTTTGCTAAGCCTTCTAAAGAGAATCACATTTTTTTTTGTGTGTTTGTGTGCGTTGGTTTTTTCTTGAGGGTTCATCTAATTCATATGAGCAATTCAGAAAGACAGACTTTTAACGATACTGTCACAAAGATCAGACCATTAAGGAATGCAGAACCCAAATCAAAGCTCATGACTAGCAACACGTTAGTGACCTTCTGATTAGTTCTTTTTATGCTGATATTGATATAGCTATCAGGGTTGAGGTTGGTGACTAAATTTAGGCCCACTGTTTCAGTGGATTAGAGGTTATTGAATTCATTTCTAAGAAAGATTATCCTTGCTCAAGATTCGCCATCTTGGTACCGGACCCTGTATTGCTGCCATGATAGTATAATATCCATATCTCAGTATAAGAGTCAGTTTGGCATATTGTGATTTGGTACACCCTCCATACCAAGTCTCAGTTGGGGACAAGTATAGTACGATATGTCCATTATGGGCATATGCACCAGTACAATGAACCTTGCCCATGCTGATTGGAGTCCGCTTTTTTCTTTATTTAAAGTGATACTAAAGAAGGTGCATTTTAAGGAAAATTGGGTATGTTAGTTCTGACATTAGATGAAGTTTAGAAAGGCATGGTCATAGAATTTTGAAAATTTATAGAGGAAGTCAGTAGCAAGAAATGTTAAATTCTTGAATTTGATCCCTACTTTCATTTGGTTATTTTTGCATAGAGGGTATAAACTCTTTTTCTTTTAATATATATTTCTGACCGAAAAAACTCAGACTGCGTGCATCATATCCTTTTTAATTTGTGTTTCCTTGCTTGGATTTCTCTTCATCTTCTCTTCTTTTACTTGTGCATAAGCTATGATCATCATAAACTATATCTGCCTGGCACCTTCAAGTACTTACCGATTTATTTTTGGTGCCAATATGTCGATCTTGGTACTTGCAAATTATTCATAAGCATTCTCTTCTTATCAACATAGAATTTCACCTATATTTGGTATTATTGTCTGCCTTGTTTTTTTCTTTTCGGGATATAGTGAGAAGTTATTGTTATTTCGGTGGTTTTTAAAATGGTAACTCGACTTCGATTTTATTAGAAACTTAATAACCTATATTGATGACACGGAACTCACATGTCACATGGCACAATCGATGTTAATTCACAATGTTGCTTTGTACATATAGAACTGTTGTGTGCTTTTGAACAGGTGATTGACAAATCGACATTGAAAATATGCCCTATGACGTAAGTGGTATGCCAAAAGGTGAATATTTAATTTTAGAGTAGCTTGAACTGCATGCTCAAGGATTAAAGTTAAAATAGTGTGTTATGCCTAGGTCAAGGCTTGTGGCAGAACCATACCATGATGCATAATGTTTAAACTTGAAATGCACAAATGAAGGAAGATTTACTACATTATTCACTAAAGTACTAATTTACAACCACCAGGGAAAGATATATTAGGAAGATATTTTGCTTCTAGATTACCATCAAGTATCAACTACTTTCTTGTGGCAAGCGGACATGTTTTGGTGATTCAAACATAAATTTTTAACTTCTCTAAAACAATGTAGCCATCATAATATATATTAAAGATGCAGATATGAATCAAGGTATCCTAAAAGATGTGCATCACACAATTTTGAGAATTCTTACTCACAAACTTCCATGAATTTGCATGATAGCAGAAACTAAAGGACAATAAAAAGAAGAGCTGAAATTCTAAATTAAGAACTATAAGAAACCATATAATCAATTAGAGTTTTACATATTTGTTTTTGAAAGAGTAATATACATGCATTGATGATATATGGGCTTTAAGTTAAAGGCATGTGCGTTGTTATGTATCAATCTGCACCACAATGCATGGCTCCAAATATTGAACTATGGCCTAATATTATGTGATACAAGGCTGTAATTACACACCCCTCAGATCTTTCTGAATTTGCACCAATGTGGTGAGTGATGCATGCTATCATATGAATCATGCTTATTTCTTTGCTGTTTCTCTTCATCCTTCATTCAATGATTAGCTTATATTTCTGCCCATTCTCTAATGAAATCCTTTTATTTCTACTTATGAATAAGCATCATTCTTCTTCTAAACCTGTTTCTTTGACTATATTGATAAATACCGTTTCTTAAGGAATCTTTCATCACTTGTTAAAACAAGAAACAGATTCCATTGATGGCATATACCCAGACCCAGTTTATAATTTTATATTATTTTTCTCAAATACTACTTTATCCTTAGTAAGCGGAATCTTCTACCCAGATACCACACCCACTTCTGAATCTTCCTAGAATCTTGAACTTGCACCTGCTTCCTAAGGGCTTTTTGCTATAAGTATTTCTAAACTTTCAGCTTTCGGGCGCCTGTGCCAGTTTCGATTATGGCAACTAGAGGTTTTATCAACCTTCTTTCTTTCTTTATAAAGTGGCAGTCCATGGTAATTGGCATAAATTTTGTATATCACCTTTACTCTTATAGATTAGTTATTGTAATGATTCCCCAACCATTTGGCAGCCTCAGGTTTCGTTGATCTTATTAGATAAGCTAATTAACTACATACACCCAATTCCTCTCATATTTTCTTGACCTTAGCTTTGTTTCATCCTACTCTCATTCGTTACCTTGATGTATCATTTTAAAGGCTATCTTTGCCTTATTTCTTGAAAACACTTCCCAGCTCATCTTTTCTGACGACATTCCTTTTATATAGTTTGTACTCAACTCATATAAACAATGCATTCATATTTTATGAATCTTATTCTCGTGCATGTTTCTGTTTTATTTATTTTCTTCTTTCTGCCAGTGTCTACATACAAAAGTACTAGCTTATGTTGATGGTCAGGAAGTTTCCTTGGTACAAGCTACAAACTCAAGTATCATATCCTTTTTTTCCAATCAACAAACCTGTGTTTATCATGCATTCTCTCATGTAATATACTCCACCATATATGATTGTTTAAATCACCTGTTCTGGATATCCTTCATCCCTCTTGAATTCTTTGTGTTAGCCATACATCTTGAAAGAAGAGTGCCCTGCAAGCCAATCGCACGAGTGATACGATGGGATTTTTTTGTAAACTTCCAACTCATATAATGATATTATTCATTTATTAATGAAATGCAGCATGATTCATCATTTTAGCTGCATCTTATTGTTTTAAGATTATGATGAACCCCATACATTAGGACAATGATTTTAGGCCATGAAGAGTTCATGCTTGTGAAACCTAAAATCCTAAAATCCTAATCTAAAATATTTTGGTTGAAGGAACATTGAGTCGGGGATCAATGTTCCGGATAGACCAGCACATTCTATGTATGCTCAATGGAGAGGGTGGTTGATTTCACAAGCCACTTGTGTGAGACACTGATACAAGAATGTGGATACTCATTAGGGAATGAGTTCACTGAATTGACTCACTGATAGAGAATATTTTATAGAGCCTTATTTGCATGTCAAAAGTTGGTTTTCTAAGTAGAAGTTGTGCAAGTGATTCTTAAACCTAAGACCACCATAAAATCTTGTGCACATGAATCCATATTTTGGTCATATCCATGCATGGCATAAAGACATGTATCGGATGTTCTAGATATGGTGGAATGCGTATGGAAGTTGTGAGTCGGTCAATAAAGAATCGATCACTCCTATGCATTCTCATCTCTTGATGACTTAGGAAGTCTTTGGCCAAAGCAGGATGAAGATTAGAAAGAATTTCTAATGCTTCATCATCAGAGTCATCATTGATTGATGGAGAATCGATATGAATATGTTCGAGTTGGACATGATTCCATATTCATGAACATATTTGGGATGCAGGATGATCGAAGGATTGAATTGCATGGTAACTTGCCACTAAAGGATATATTTGGTATTTCTACCAAATTTCACATCTTCTAGGTAGTCATGATACATTGCTAGACGTCAATCTTGGCTTGTAGGTTTGATCAAATTAAAGAATTTACTTCGATTGTCAATTAGAAAAGATTCTAATTACTGAATTCAGGTCGGCGGGATTTGGACCTTAATCGATTAGGAGTCTAATCAAATTAGGTCAACTTACATTCGGACCTACTGCTAGCTAGATGTGGAACCTAATGGGTCACACACATTAGAAAATTGATCAAGAATCCATTTGATATGGTTGATTGGAATTATGGATCCAATCGGATAGTCGGTAAGCATGCTAGCATGTGTGGCTAATCTTAACTCCATGGGAGATCAGATTTGATCTCAATCCTTGCTATTTGGCTAACCCAATTTGGTAAGCATTTCAGTTAGGTCAAGCCACCTAGAGGCAGCCCAAAATGGGGCACCTAAAGCCCTTATCTGCATTTTAGAACCAAGAGTACAAGTGGTTATGGACTCTTGACACTAATTGTGAAGGAGCGCACGCACTCTCTCCCTTGGCGTGCAGAAGGACCAAGAGTCCTGCTTTGGGTCTTTGACTCATAAGGCATGAAGATCAGCTTCTAAACTTTCTTGGCACATTTTTTAAAGTGTGAAAATACCTTCTGGATGGGTGTGAGACGCTCGATTTTGCTTGGCGCGTACGCAGTGATCTGCAGATCACGCTAAAGGATGCGAGAGGAGTCCTTCTGCTTTGGGCAGAAGGTGGTGCCTCTTCTCTTCTTATCTGGTTATCTAGATTCCTATTTGAATGCACTTGCCATATGACAACTTTCGGATGAATCTGATTTCAGAAGGGACGCTAAAAGCAGCCCTTTGTGATGTGCGCACGTGGGAGAAGGTAGGAATCGATGTATCACCTCTGATGATTCCTTCTGCTTGAAGACTCTCAGATAAGTGATACATGAATGTGATAAGCCTTTTGGGAGGAGCGTGGCTTCTCATTTGGCGCCCCTCTGGTTCTATAAATAGGGGATGGCAGATGGGATCAATCACTCAATTCTTGCAAGCCCTATCCACTCCTCTCCCTCTCTTACAACCTTAGGTTTTAGGACAAAGTTTGTTCTTTAAGACAAGCCTATTCCTGATAGTTCTAAGCATGGAATGCCGTACCGCCCCGTACC